>JASPKZ010000424.1:0-467500 GCA_030220185.1 Diploptera punctata | reverse complement strand
GTATGTTCTTATGGTGCAAAATACAGAAAGCGATTTGCAATTTCTCTCTACAATGTTTAAATGAAATAAGTAAAGGATGCGATTTTAAAATATGTATAGAGAAGACAAAAATAATGGCATTTTTAGGAAAGTCGCCCATAAGGTCGAAAATAATAATAGAAAATAAACCTGTATCACAAGTGTTAAATTTTAATTATCTAGGTTGTGAACTGTCTTCTGGATATGAAACAAGAAATGATATATACAATAACTTATCAAAATTTCAAATTATATATGGCTAAAACATACAGCAAGGATGGATACAGGATTGAAGTTCTACAAAACAATGGCGGTACCGGTACTTTTATACGGTGGTGAGTCCTGGGTAACAAATAAGAGGAGTTCGAGCAGAATACAAAGTGCAGAAATGGCCTTTCTAAGAAGGATCAAAAGATGCAAAAAATTGGACCACATAAGAAGTGAAGAAATAAGAAGTGAATTAGAAATATATTCAATAAATTATAGAATTCAACAACACTGCCTCGGCTGGGAACAGCATGTTCAGAGAATGGAAGAAACAAGATTGTCGAACAGGATTAAGGGATGTAGGAAGATCTTAAAAAAATGGAAAAAATAATTGTGAATTTGGAACAGGCAGATCGCCTAAACCTTGAACTGAAGATGATAATAATATATTCTATAGTGTTCTGCCCTAGGGCAGGTCCATCACTGCAATCATAGCATTTTCATGTTATGCTTTGCAGTTTTACTAGGGAATTATAGGTGTGGTAGCTCCCCGTTGCTTTCCACAACGTTGGATGATGATAATGATGATGGCCAGTTGGGCCTCAAGGCTTCCTGACATTTGTCGTACAAGTGAGGAAAAACCCCGAAAACCCTCACCCAGGAAGATTGTCCCGACGGGGAATCGAACCCGGGCCCGTACATGGCAGCCCGCTACCTCGAGACCACAGCGGTGGACATATATAACCAATTCACATCACTATCGAACCCTTAGGTTCATAGCCGCGCGGACATAAGCTCTTCATACAACCTTTTCCTGAGCTAATGTTTTCCTATCATCCCCTGTATAATCTACTTGCCTCAAATCATAGTTAATGAATTCTACCACCTCATCCGTGACGGGCCTTCTGGGTGATTTCCCTCTGGTTTTCCTACAATGAGTTTTCATGCCCTTCTTTCATTTCCTACTCGTGCCACTTGCCCTGACCATCCCAGTCTACGAGACTTGTTCTTATTATATAAAACATATTATGTTTTCCATAAATAGCATTTAGTCTTCTCCATTCGCCTGTCTGTTCATCTCTTTTAAGTCGAAACATTTTTCTAACAACTTTATTCTCAAATGCTCTTAATCTTTTCTCCTCCCTTAAAGTGAGAGTCCATGATTTACGTTCACATAATATAGATGGGAGAATAGCAGTTTTATATATTTTCAGTGGGGCACGCCGTAGCGTAGTGGTTAAGGCACTGAGCTACAAGCCGGAGGGTCGAGGGTTCAAGTCCCGTTGGGGGTCAGGATTTTTAAACTGACCCAAACCCTCTGGCGGCACTATGGCCCTGGGGTCGACTCAGCCTCTAACGGAAATGAGTACCAGACGCTTGTTCTGGGGGTAAAGGCGGCCGTCACGCAGGGCTGACATAAAGTGCCGATTGTCTAGAAAAAGTGGGAGCCATAACCTCCTACTACCCCAAGGGCCTCCGGGCCTGTTGTGGGATCACTTTACTTTACTTTATATTTTCAGTCTAATGTTTTTTTTTTTAGAGAAGTTGGGATGACACGAGTCCCTATAATGCATCATAGCGAGCATTTCCAGTATTGAACCTATGTTTAATTCACCTCATTCCTATTTGTAATTTTTTTATCTAGGTATTTGAATTCATCAATTTCTTCAAAATTTCTCTCATTTGTCATTAACTATTTCCATTATATAATGTATTTCTATGTATGACCATATTTTTAGTTTATTTCCAGTCCCAATTTGTTAGTGTTACTCAATAGAATATGCGTGTAGGTCCTTAGTATCTCCTCGCTATCGCCTAATAATAACTACATCATCAGCATAAACTAACAGCTTATTAATACCGTTGAGGGTTGTAGGCATTCTTCATCCTCTATATATTTGACGACTACTCGAGAAATGACAGATAAAATTATTATGTTCGCCTTAATGTGATCATCATTACGTAATGAAGTTACGTCAGTCCCGGTGGCCACGATTCGAGATTCGCAGGTACAAACTCTGTCGGGGAAGCCTTTTTTTATTCAGGCTTAAGGATCTTTTACGAGCCTGAAATCTTCCGACTCGGGACCCACGGCTTAAAGTCCCTACCGGAGGACTTGCTCTTTGTAATTTACCGTCCTAAAAAAATCCATCGACTCCGGCGGGGTTTGAATCCGCGACTCTCGGGACCAGAGTCAAGGAGCATAACCACTAGGCCGATCTTGCAGTTAAAAATGGTAGATTTTTTTTCTTGACACAGCCTTTGTACACCACAACGCTTCTCTGGGAGAAATTTCAAGATAGGTTTCGGCTTGCAGTGGTTAACAGTTCCCTTGTTAGTAAAATTATACACGCACCAACATTAATTAAAGGAGAGAATTTATAAAATAATTACTTGAATTATTATAGCAATTAATATTAACGAATCTGTATGCTATATGAAGTGGTATATAGCAGAGTGATGTAAATCAGTTTTTTTTACAAAGTGAGTAAAGTACACGATTGTAAAGAAGAAACTGCATACTGTATTTCAGACACATCAACAATTAATACCATCACTTAGGACAATAAATATCTCCATGATGGGTAAGGCGCAAAAAGTAGACATCCGAATTTCGAGATAATTTTGGTTTTAAAATGAAGCTTAGGAACGTCGTTGATGGAAAAATGAAAATAATTTGTGGACCTTCCAGAAACAAAGCAGGAAAATATTCATTTATAAAGCACTGTTTCCTATCTTACCCGAAGAAAGTGGCTGCCATTGTGGTCGTGACGTCATATTCCATATTCAGATGTTAGTCCAGGGTGAAAATATGTTTTCTTCAATAGAGATGCGAAAATAGAATAAATATTTTATTATAATAAAAGTGCACTGCTATATTTCCAAAATTACATAGTAAAGAGTTTGAAATTTAATAAAAATCACATCCTCACACAGAGTTTGTTAAGAAAAAACGGTTTAACTGATTCGATTATCGATACGTCATCGTTCATCATACGTATTTCTCGAAAATGAACAATGGTAAATTTGCCCTTACAAAATATTCAATAAATAGATGCCACTTTTTTGTAACATAATATTCGAACGTTGTAATATAATTTATTAGAAAACATGTATAATTACCAAAAAGTTAATCTAACTTATTTCAATTACTCTAACCTGTAAAAGTAATAAATAAAATGGTATTTAGATATTTTTTTTTCAAATGCCCCAGGTTTGTCTTTCGACATTCCTGGTCTCTCTCCTGGCAAGGCGTACTTCTAACCCACTTCTGAGGTTGGGGTGCTTGGAAGGCGTGGTTACGTTGCCCCGATGATATGATGGGTGATGATGATAATGGTGCGCCAGGAGAGTCCCTAATCTTAAGCTTAACCTAAGATGAATATGAATGATGATGATTGCGATGGCCATATGATTTCGGGGACCGTTTGGGCCTTAAAGTTTTCCTGACATTTGTCTTACCTGAGGAAAAACCCCGATAAAAACCTCACCCAGAAAAACTGTCCCGACCGGGGATCGAACCCGGGTATTTAGATAATATTAAATTATAGATATTTAAATAAATTGTATGTAGGCTATAAGAAACTAATAGCTCACCTAATCTAATTAAATTATTCTAATCTAGTTTGTTTAGTGATGTTCCTCAGATTTTTTTCGTGTTTTCATCTTTGGTGATCCTAAGCTTCATTTTAATACCAAAATTATATTGAAATGGGGACGTATAGTAGAGTAAACGGGTGAAATGTGTATTTTGTAGTGCTTTTAAAATGTTATTTTATTGCTTTTTTTCTGAATGGTCTGCATTTTTTGTGTGTTTTCATCTTTAGTGGTCCTAAGCTACATTTTAAAACCAATATTAAGTTAACTTGATTCTATGTACACTGATTAACAAAGAGAGTGTTTCTCTCAAAATGAAGAAAAATTACTTACACCACTAAGCCATATATAATGATGTGTTTTTTACAAACTTACCCAACAACCGTACAAGTCCAAGTGTAAGATTTTCATAAAATGAATCTTCAGACACAACATCTACCACGAACGACATGATGTTTCTGGTCTTGATACATCAATAAATTTTTCAAGTTTTGGTTTCCATGGTAACAAAACAGTCGGTTACGAAGCAGAGCAATGTATTATTACCTTCATGCAAGGCCTGCTTACACGTAACATCAAACGACTGGTACCTCAACTAAATTTAGTAATTGCGTAAAAGGGAGAGAATAGTATGAAATTTACTTTTTCCTTATTTTGTGAAACATTTTGTATTCCACGCATTAGGTAAATATATAATAATTCAGAAAAAATAACGATTGTGAAGTAAACGTATTTTTTGCGTCATAGTGCGTTTTGTTGTACTTACAGCAATGATAACCATGATTGAAAGTTCAACTTCCTACATTTCGCGGTAACCAACCTAAATAACTATACTGTAATAAAATAACTATACTGTAATATTACATATTACAAACACGCGTGTGGGAAGTAAATCCTCTACCCTCTATGTATACTATTATACACACAATGTATATACAGAAAAAAAAATATATAGGCTATATCCAAAAGGTAGTGTTAATATACATTATACGAAACAAATCACTGCATTTTAAATGAACTGAACTTTATTTGAAACAATATAAAACAATAAATACGTACTCGCATAATGTTATCACTAATTGGTCTCACGTCCTCCTGTAGTTTCAACTAATAAACAATGTCCACACTTTTAACGTTAGTCAATTGTTTATAATGAACGCAAATATTTCCAACAAAAGTGAAATTATTTTACTATTATTTATTACTTTAAAAACACCATCGCGCAAAAAATAATATACAACGCACGTTTGTGAAGTATTTTACAGAATCTCGGAGATTAAAAACCTTTGCTCGGTTTTTAAACATTTTCCTCGATTCTGTAAAATCCACTTTCCAACCTCGCATCGAAATATACTAATACATGTGTCTCATTCAAACCTGCCACACTTCAATTAATCATAACTCAGAAAGTATGCGGAATTATGAAATGAGATTGGCATTAAAAGAAAGAGAAACTCAAAGAATTTTTGGTTTCATTGTTTGCACTTAATTCATTTGTTGCATAAACTCCAAGGCGCGACAGGCCTAGAAGGCCCTTGGCCTACCATATGGCTGCTGGCCTCACATCCACATGTGTTAATAACATAAGTAGACGATCACCAACCAGAATAAGGGTGACATGTGGTCAGCATGTCGGGTCCCCATGTCGTTATACAGCTGGTTTTCTCAATCTGGAGCCGCTACTTATTGTAACTACCCAAATGCATAACGATGCTGGGAGGCACCGGTCCCATACTGGCCGAAATTCCATGAGAAAATTTCTTTTCCCATGGAGACTCGAACCAACGCAAGTCCCGTGTTGGACAGTAATGACATGAAACAAAATGGCGACTCCTCAGCAACATGAACAAACTGTTTTCTGTCATGCGAGGCAACGTTTCATGTATCAGGATCTGTTAATCGGCACAATGTAAACATCTGGGGCATGCAAAATCTGCACCTCTACCGTGAACACGTCCGGGATGGCCCAAAAGTAAACGTTTGGTGCGGCCTGGTGAAGAACAGGATTATCGGTCCGTTTTTCTTCCATGATAAGTCAATAACTGGACCGGTATACAAAAAACATGTTGGAACTGTTCTTGTAGCCCTAACTAACTCCCGAATAATCTTTCAGCAAAACGAAACCCCCACACTGGAGCCTGAACGTTCGGATTTTCCTCAGAGAATCCTTCCCAGATCGCTGGACTGAACCAATTTGCTGGCCACCACGTTCGCCAGACATCACTCCACAGGACTTCTTCCTCTGGGGGTACGTAAAATACCGTGTGTTTGCGGCTACAATATCTTCATTATTTACGACCCGTAAATAGAACCAATGGATGTGTTGGACAGAACGTGGCAGGAAATAGAATATAGATTTGATATTGTTCATGCAACCAATGGTGTACACATAGAGGTGTTTTAGTGTGTGTGGCAATGAAAATTCTTCGATTTTATTACTTATGGTTAATTAAAACGTGGGAGGTTTGAATGGGATATCATGTATATATTACGATGAAGTATAGAAGGGGATATTTTACATATAAGTTGCAACGTTTGTGCCAGAGTTAATAGTTGAGGGCATCAATTTAACGAATACGTAAAAGACATCTTACATACTTGTTATTTTATTTCATATTATGCTGAATTTCTTACTTCTTCTTCTTCTTCTTCCGAATGCAGTATTGGGTGATGATGCCCGTTCTGCGACTACAAAAGCTGATCTTTCCATCGGTTGAAGGGTCTTCCGAGGTCTCTTTTGCCTTTAGGGTTGAGATGGTAAATCATCTTTGGTAAACGGGAATTTGACATTCTCTGGACGTGTTGGAATCATTTAATCTGATAATTTTGTATATGTTCAACCATTTCCCTACTATTCCACTGCATCCTTATCTCATCACTTTTCATTCTATCCCTTAATGTTACTCCAGTTAGTGATCGGAGGAATCTCATTTGTGAACTATTAATGCGGGATTTATCTTTAATTTCTTACCTGGGACTATTTAACTCATGCCTCAAATAGGAGTCAATGACCAATCACGTTTCAATGAATTTTGTTTTACAACCAGTGACAGTCGTGTTTCACTTAGCTCTTTATCGAATTCTCGTTACAGCTCCTGGTTTTGTGATAAAGAAAGCTCCTCCTTTTAATATCCTGAACAGGTCAGAGCATTATTTTGCAGTGACTGACTCTCCAACAAATACATTGAATATAGCAAATAATGTACAGATTCCCTCGAACTACACATTTGATAATTGTGTGTTCAATAATCGTGTTTTTAAATAATGATTTTACTGAGTTGTTTCCTAAGAAAATTATTAATAACATATAATGTTGGTTATAATGTACAGTTTGACGTATTTCATTTTTCGCCACTAGGGTGCATTCTTACAATATTGCGATCCTATTTGGCAATAAATACTATGATCTTATGTTGCAGTGGATGAACAAAACAAACATAACCAAACATTTCTCATTTGTTTTCAAACATGGCCGTTTACATTAAATATATAAGTATTTTAAAATAACTATATTTAAATAATTATTTGTGAGTAAACATTTTAATTTTACTCGTTAAACTGTCCTAACAAATGTCACTCTTGATTTTCAAATTCTCTAGAACAATTCACTAGTCACTTCGTGACTCGTAAATGTATCGATGATTTGGAAATCACTCGTGACATTACTTACGATAATTAAAGTCGTCTTCTTCTTCCTCCTTTAAAGGATAAAACCTTATTGGTTCGTTCCGGCCGCAAGTATCGTAGCTGCTGTATCCACCTCTTTCGTGGGCGTCCCCGATCTCTTTTTCCCTCTTCTCGGTTGATAGTTCAGACTTTTCCAAGGCAATCTGTTGGTATCCATTCTTCTGACATATCCATACCATTTTCTCCTAGACTCTTCTATTTTATCTGTCAAACTGAATATTTGCAGTTCTTTACGAATATCTTCACTTCGTTTTTTATCCATTAAAGTATATACTGCCACAAATCGTCAATATTTAATTTCTGCGGCTTTTATTATTTTAATTGTCTGTTTATTCAGAGTCCATATTTCTGAGCCATACAATATTGAAGGCACAGCCAATACTTTATAAAAAATTAAATGTGTTTATTTTCTTACTTTCTTTCCCAGTGTTCTTTTAAGGGTGCCACATAAATATTGAAATTGTCCATTTGTCCGGCTTAATATTTGGAGCTTGCCAGTAATTAGAACTTCGTCCTGACTGCGTTACGAGCGCAGCGCTGAACTACCCGGTTAATAGGGCTTACCGCTTCCAGGACTGCGAGAGTTGATTACAGTCATCTTCACCACGGCTCTTGAGCTACGTCCGCCCATGAGAAGCCGTCCAATCAATAATAATTTTATTTAAATAAAAATACGATGAAGATTATACTAGTAATAAAGATGTAAAATTAGTAAAATATCTGAGCATCTGTGGAACAATTAATCGAACTTTTAAAAATAAAATTTTGTAGAGACACGAAATTAAAATCCTGTAAAGTTACTCCTAGAGATGTTTGTATCCTTACTTACTTACATACATACTTACTTACTTACTCACTGCTTTGGCATGGGTTCCCTGAAGTAGTCCCCGCCCGGAGAACCGAATGGGGGACTATTTGACCTCCGGAAAATTTAACCCCAGTTGAACCCATGTCCACAGTTTCTTGACGGTTGTATTTTTACGGTGAAATATCGTCACTCTTTCGACCAAGGTACTTTTTTCGTCTGGCTTATCACCTTCGATCAGTCCGTTATGGGTAACCCTATCGGCAGCAATGCTACCGCAATGCATAGCTCTCGGGATCATTTAAGCACGCAAGCCACTCCACCACGACAAGTTAAAGATACCAATCCTATGGAAGTAAAATGTGAAAAAAAAGAAGTAAAATGCAGGCTTCAGAAATGAAATTCTTGAGAGGAGTTGAAATATGTACAAAACGAGATCACATAAAAAATGAAGAAATGCAAGAGGAATTAGAGAAGTTTTTAATTTCAATTATATATTAAACTATTATAAACAACAGTTGATAGAACATCTAGATAGAATACCAGATATAAGATTAACCAAACAGTTCACCACTGTAGTCTCGAGGTAGCGTGCTGCCTTGTCACACAGCGGGCCCGGGTTCGATCCCCGGTCGGGACAGTTTTCTGGGTGAAGTTTTTATCGGGGTTTTTCCTCGCCTGTGAGACAAATGTCAGGAAACGTTAAGGCCTAAACGGTCACCGAACATCATATGGACATCGCAGTCATCATCATTCATATTCATCTTAGATGAAGCTTAGGATTAGGGACTCTCCTGGCGCACCACTATCATCATCATCATCACCCAACATAACCCCGCATTCCAGGCGCCCCAACCTCAGAAGTGGATTACATGTACGCCATTGCCAGGAGAGAACACCAGTAATGTTCAAAAGGACAAACTGGGACATTAAAAAAAAAGATTAACCAAACACATATAGAGTTATAAAGTTAGTGCAAACAGATCGCTGGGTAGGCCTAGAAGAAGATGTCTGGAAAGTAGAAGATGGAACAGGCAATTAAATATCTATATCTTAACGTGAAGAAAATGGTGATGTTGATGTAAATAAAACATAAAAAACATAAAGTATGGTAATAATAGTTTTATTTTACCTGGCGGAGTTAAGGCCTTAAAGACCTTGTTTATCACTCAACCAGGATAGAAAAAATACAAAAATTATTCTTACATCTAAATTACAATTAACAAAATTATCCTTGGTATATCTACAATATATTTTGGTTTAATCTATATTTAACAAATTATATGCAGTAAAACTTGTTTAATCCGGAACGTTAATAATGCGGAAATATGTCCAATGCGAACAAATTTATTGGTCCCGACGAAATAATATTAATTCTACGTGTATTTATTTTGCATAAAATGAAATCTGTCCAATGCGGAAACGGAAGGATAATTCTACGCAATTCACGAAAAAAATATAAAGCGGAAAGACAGAGAAATAAATTAATTTCCACTTCATTGAATTCCCGTTATGCCAAAAAAAAAAAAAAAAAAAAAAAAAAAAGGAATGGTTCCTGCCACCGGGTGAAGTAGAGATTCTACCTGTACCTGAAATTTCATTTCGGCCTCACTGCACACCCGTAATGCGAAATACAGATACCTGTCTTACAAATAACCGTTGCACTATAAAATCTTAATTTAGTTTAAGTTCTGAGATCGATCTTTCACGGGTAACGTTCTGAATTTACGGAATAAAGATGGCTAAAACGTATGTATCATTGTCATTAAACGAAAAAGTGAAAGTGATTGAAGATAAATATCCAAATTTTCGGACTGGTGCTCCAAAGTCAAGCTCTAGCTGTTGCTAAATCTCTAGATAATAACGATTTCAAGGCATCTTCAGGTTGCTTCGACAGTTTTAAAAGACTACACAATGTAGTGTGGCATGAAATTTGCGGGGAATCAAAGGATGTGGACGAGAATGTAGTTAATGTTCGGAAACCGAAACTTACTTACTTACTCACTGGCACTATCGAACCCGTAGGTTCATGGCCGCACGGACATAAGCTCTCCATACATCCCTATCCTGAGCTAATGCTTTCCAATAATTCCCTGTATAATCTACTTCCCTCAAATCATAGTTAATGTTATTCTCCCACCTCATTCTTGGTCTACCAACTGGGCGTTTTCCCTCTGGCTTTCCTACAAGAAGCTTCCATGCAAGTCTTTCATTCCCCATACGTGCAACATGTGCTGCCCATCGCAGTCTACCAGACTTAACTGTTCTTATTATATCTGGCTTCCTGTAAAGACCATGTAGTTAATTGTTATGTAGTCTTCTCCATTCACCTGTCTGTTCATCTCTCTTTGGTCCAAAAATTTTCCTAAGTACTTTATTCTCAAATACTTGTAATCTCCTTTCCTCTCTTAAAGTAAGAGTCCATGTTTCGCACCCATATAATATAACTGGTAGAATAATTGTTTTATATATTTTCAGTTTAACGTTTTTTGAAAGGAGTTGGGACATCAAGAGCCTCTGCAATGCATAATAGCATGCATTTCCAGAATTGAGCCTATGTTTAATTTCTTTGTGCATCTCATTCCTATTTGTGATTATTGTTCCTAGGTATTTGAATTCAGCCACTTCCTCAAAATTTCCCTCATTTGTCATTAGCTGTCCATTTCCATTATTTAATGGATTTCTATGTGTGACCATATATTTAGTTTTATTGATATTTACTTCCAGTCCTAATTTCTTAGTGTTACTCAATAGTGTGTGCGTGTTGTCCTTTAGTATCTCCTCGCTATCGGCCAACACTACTACATCATCAGCATAAACTAACAGCTTATTAATACCATTGAGTTGTTAGCCATCCTCATTCTCTAAAGATTTAATGGCATGCTCTAGTACAAAATTAAATAGTAGAGGAGATAGTGCATCTCCTTGCTTCAACCCATTCTGGATTTCAAAAGTGTCCGAAAACTGTTTGCCTACACGCACCCTACTCTTTGTGCCATTTAGACACATTCCTATAAGTCTAACTAACTTTTTAGGAATTCCGAACTCCAGCAGGATACTATATAACTTCTTCCTCTTAATTGAATCATATGTTTTTTTTAGTCTACATACAGTTGATGTACAGTACCATTATATTCCCATTTCTTTTCTAAAATCTGTCTTATACTAAAAATCTGATCTGTTGTAGACCTGTTTCTTCTAAATGCACATTGATGATCTCCTAGAATGTCATCAATATAGGGACTAAGTCTGCTTACTAATATATTTGTTAGAATTTTGTACGAAGTTGAAAGTAATGAGATGCCCCTGTAGTTGTTGCAATCAGTTTTATCTCCTTTCTTATAAATTGGTACGATAATTGATTCCTTCCATTCATCTGGAAGAGCTTCTTTTTCCCAAATCATACTAAGCAACCAGCGTATCTTGTCCATCAATTTTTCTCCCCCTGATTTTATCAGTTCTGCTGGGATCTCATCTGAACCTGATGCTTTATACATCTTCAATTGTTCAATCGCCATTTCAACCTCTAATGCACTTGGCTCTGCGACTAGCATTTCGGCTGTCTGTAAATTATCCTCCTCAATGTCCTGTTCTCTATGTACATTTAATAGCTGATTAATGTAACTTTTCCATCTATTTAATATACTCCTGGAATCTGCAATCATATCCCCATTTTCATTCCGAATTATGTTTGTTCTAGCCTGAAACCCTTTCTTCTCTATGCTAATTCCCTGATATAATTCTCTAATGTTCCTATTTTTTGCATTCATTTCCGATTGAGAGTCTTTCCACTTTACAGCGGTTGCCCTTTTACCAGCCGGCTGCTGGCTCTTCACATCCATATGTGTCAATCACAGAGGTAGATGATCAACAGCCAGTGTAGGGGTGACATGTGGTTAGCATGTCGAGTCCCCCAGCCGTTATAGCTGGTTCCTCAACCTGGATCCGCTACTTATTGTAGCTACCCAATTGCCTCACGATGCTGGGTGGGCACCGGTCCCATACTGGCCGAAATACCATGAGAAAATTTCTTCCCCCATGGAGACTCGAACCAGCGCAAGTCCCGTAGCTCTGCGTCAAGGCTTCCTACCTTAACCGTTCGGCTACGGCGCATTCATTTCAAGATCATTAATCTTCTCTCTCAAATATTCCCTCTTTTTACTCTTTAGTAGCTTCGTGGTTTCCCGTCTAATACTACCCAATTGCTCTAAATTTACCTCATTTGGCTCGTGTAACCATTTCATTTTTGCTAGCTTTCTTTTCTGTACAATATCGGCACATTCCTCATCAAACCATTTCTTGTTTTGCCTCTTTTTTAAATAACCAACGCTTTCTGATGCTGACAATTTAATAGTATCTCTTATAGCCTCCCATTCTTTATTTATATCAGTTTCTTCTTCGTTTGCCACATTGTCATCGGAAGATTCCAGTACTTCAAATCTATTAGCAATTTTGATTTGGTATTCTTGCCGCATTTCATCATTTTTCAAGTTTTTTAATTCAAATTTTACAGAATCATCTTTAGCATTTGTTCCTCTCATAAGCGATAGCCGTTGTCTGATTTTCACTCTGACCAGATGATGATCCGAATTGCAGTCTGTCCCTCTAACTGATTTAACATCGATTATGCTACTGTGCCAGCGTTTATCAACTAATACATGATCTATCTGGTTCCGAGTTTCTCCATCTGGGGACGTCCAGGTGTATTTATGAATATCCTTATGCTGAAATGTTGTGTTCTTAACAATGAGATTCTTTGATGTGGCAAATGTGACTAATCTAACCCCGTTGTCGTTACTATCTTCATGAAGACTGAATTTGCCTATTGTTGGTTTGAATATATCTTCCCGCCCCACTTTTGCATTAAAATCTCCTAAGATAATTTTCATATGATATCGTGAAAGGCTATCAAATAAGCATTCTAATTCTTCATAGAACTCATCCTTGATCTTGTCATCTTTATCTTCTGTGGGGGCATGTACATTTACAATTATAAAATCATGTTGTTTACCCTTTAGAATTATGTATGATACCCTATCACTAACAAACTTAATATCTCGGATAGCAGATAGGATCCTCCTTCTGACTAAAAAACTCGTTCCAAATGCAGGTCTTTCTGCACCCCCATAGTATAATGCAAAGCTTCTTGATTCCTGACTACCTACTCCTGGCCACCTAACTTCCTGTAAAGCGACTATATCCAAGGGCGATTTATCTAGTTCCCGCGTTAATATCTGTAGTGCCCCGCTATTGTATAAAGTCCTAACATTCCATGTTCCTAGGAACATGTCCCTGTGTTTGAGCCTTTGGCATGGGTTCCCAGAAGTAGTCCCCGCCCGGAGAACCGAATGGGGGACTATTTGACCTCCGGAAAATTTTACCCCAGTTGAACCCATGTCCGCATTTCTTGACGGTTCTATTTTTACGGTGAAAGATCGTCACTCTTTCGACCAAGGTACTTTTTTCGTCTGGCTTATCACCTTCGACCAGTCCGAAACTGCATACTTTAATTTCAGAATATGAGCCTAAGAGACATTTTAAACCCTGACGAAACTGGATTATTTTTTCACGCGTTACCGTCGAAGTCATACATACTATACTTCACTATTCAAAGGCAGCGAATTACAATTAATCCAAGGTACGTAAAAAGACATATACGGTACTCTATAGTCTAACGTAAGATTATTAATAAGTTTTAGTTTTTTATAATGCGGAATTTTGTCTCATGTGAAAAAAGCTGGTACCATGTGATTCCGCTTTGAGCAAGTTTTGCTGTATAAAGTGTACAAGATAGAAAAATGGAAAAACATTGACAGAGTAAATTTAGTTCTTAAGAAAAATTAATTATTTAAATAATAATTATATAAGCGTGACTTAAAAATGTGAAATGTGCGGCAATCTCTCATATCTTGAGAGAGGGAATTTCAGGAGTGGGCAGAGGCTACTGTGAAAGAAGTAGAATAAGAGGAAGTGCTATGAAGAGGGATTGTTAACAGACTTATCTTGTGACCTAGTATCAATATTGTGTTAAGAAGATAACTTCTCAAATCTGGTAGCCAGGTGGCTAGGAGAGTAGGAATTCAGAAGCTTGAAAAGAAGTGAAAGAGAGTGCAAAAATATTATGATGCTCACTTCAGGGCCGCCATTTAGAATGTCATATCAAATAATTTATGTTTAGTCACGTATGTGAGTAATTTACAAAAATTGAGGCTATTCTTATCAAAAGATTTAAAAAAAACTATTTTTACCGATCCCATCTATAAGATATCGAAAATATGACAAATATATGTTACGCTATATATAATAGCGAGGAGATACGCATACTCTATTGAGTAGCACTAAAAAATAACTAGTATTTAGGGGAAGGTTAGACAAGACAGGGTAGTTGGACAAAACGGGACACTCTCTTATATCTTCGTGTTTACACCTGTCATCTTTCCAATGATTGTCGAACTACTTTTCAGATATATAAATATACTTTAGTTGGTGATGGAGCGTTTCTTTGTTGCCTGTGAGAAAAAATCATATCAGTGAATATTAATATTTCTGCGTTAATGGGCGCCTTAGTAATCTTTTTTCTCAACCATATTTCACAATGTAATTTGATATTATCATTTAACATATATATTCCTATATTAATTTACAATAATCGTGTTTATAACATCTGAATTCTATACAAGCCATTTTTTTATTAAAAACTAACATGGTTGTATAAAACGGGGCAGTAAACAGTTCTCTAAAATGGGGTACCCCATTTTATCCTCCATGTGCCGCGCCGTGGCCGAGCGGTTCTTAAGCATCATGCTTAGAACAGAACTGCGGGACTTAACAATAGTTCTATCCCCATGGGGAAGAAATTTTCTCATGGAATTTCGGCCAAATCTATGGGACCGATGCTCAATCAACATTGTGAGTAATTTGGGTAGCTACAATAAGTAGCGGCTCTTGTTGAGCTTTAACGGCTGATGGACCCGACATTAGTGATCAAATGTCACTCAAACTGGTTTGATGATCGTTCAAATCTGAGATTAACACGTGGATGTGAGGCCACCAGCAGGCTGGCAGGCCAAGGACCTTCAAGATTTGTCGTACCATTGAATTTATGATTATCCTCCCCATTAATAATGCATTTATTTTTTCTCTATACAGATATTAAGAAAATACACAATGAGTTCTCAATACAAAAAAGAAAAGAAACAAGGCTAAGTTCATTCCAAAACTTACTGCTATATTTTAGCCTTTTGCAAAATGTATTAGCTAAAGTATTTGAATATATATTGTAACATGAAATAACACATAACTTATAATTAATGCCAAGGCATTGTCAATTAGTATTAATTAATTTCATGGTACCCTGTTTTATCCTACCAGTCATACAAAATAGGGTAGTATGCATTAATTAAGAAATCTTTTACGGGGTGAATCATAAATATGGCTACACGTTTGATCGCGTTGTGTGATGAAAATATTACCATTACAGGAAATATGAAATTACCGTTGGAAAGGCAATTATTCAAATTACTACAATGGAATAAAACAAAACAGTGTAGAACTTACATCATTAGTCAAAATGGCGTTCAATATTAAACAGCAAATTACAATTGCTGCATGGGCAATAACGTATGCTAATGAGCGTGAAGCGCAAGATGGGCAAGACGTGAGTTTAACGTAGCATTGCAGCCGTCAAATGTGGGGAAGTGGAGAAAACAACTGCTGGAAACGGGAAGGATGCAGAAAATCAAACCTCATGGAAGGCCTCGCATTAGCACGGATGCAGAAACAACGAAGAGAATTGTGGAGGCGTTCGACGCTAGCCCACAAAAATCAACCTGCCAAGCTGCACGTGAGCAGTGATTTGTTTTGTTTTGTTATATTGTTGTTGTTATATTGATTCCCTTTCCATTGTTAACATCATATTTCCTTTAATAACAATATTTTCGTCACAAAATGCGATAAAACGTATAGCCATATTTCTGAATCACTCTGTACTTTAGGGAAAAGTACGTGGTTTATTAATTTTTTAAAATGTCTATGGATTAACAAAGTATTCTTACATAGTACTGCAAAATATTACTTTCTTGTCCCTACTTTATCTTTCAGAATAACTAATTAAAGCTTGGGTACCCTGTTTTGTCCAACTTTCTCCAACTCACAAGGGAACTGTCAACCATTGCATGCCGAAACCTACCTTGAAATTTCTCCCAGAGAAGCGTTGTGATGTACCAAGGCTGTGTCCAAAAAATGTCTGCCGCTTTTAACTGAACGGCACAGGAATCGAAGCCAAAATCCAGCAATGGCAACCCGCTGTGCGAAGCAGATTGACTCCCTGTGTGAGTAAAGCGGTGTGTAGTGAAGCGGGACGCGGCGTGCGGACAGATTGTCAGGGTTATCATTTTACCAAGCTGGAGTTATATTAATTTCCTATAGTTTAAATGAGAGCTTTGGCGTTGAATTTTAATGTCTTGCAGTTAAAAACGGCACATTTTATTATTTGGCTCCCTAGAAATCCAATAAACACAAACCTAAGTTTTTAATATTAGAGCTTAGCTGTCAGCCTGTGAATAAATTGAAGGGCTTATTGCTATAACATGATAAGCCACATATTGTTCTTTCTGAGATATAAGGATTTTAATGTTTCTAAAAATTATAAATACTAATTGGACAGTATTGTTGTTAATATGTGTCTATATGTTTTAACTCATCACTGGCGCACTTACAAATGATTTTATGGATATTTCAATATATTTATTTGCTATCATTGTAATAAATAACATTTCTTAACAGAATGTGGCTTATCATGTTATTGCCCTAAGCCTTTCAATTCTATTTTTTTTTTACTTAGCAGAAATTCTAACATTTTTAGAAAAATGCAGATTGTTGTAGCATCTTCTTTTAAATAGTAAGTTATATTGTTCTTGAAATATTTCTGTGAGAACTTTGGAGTGAAGTGCTTGAGAGATTCAGTTTGGATATAGACTACACTTCCAAGTTGGCAGTTTCCTTCTTGGATTTGTCGATCACTTCTCTGTTAGTAAACCTATATTACAAAGCGAGGCTGTGAAGTGGTTTTTACAGAATTGAGAAGAATGTTTAAAAACCGAGCGATGGCGAGATGTTTAATTTCCGAGATTCTGTAAAACACCTCACAAACGTGCGTTGTACATTATTGTTTGCGCGATGGCGTTTTCAAAATAATAAATAATACTAAAATAATAACATCTTTGTTGGAAATATTTGCGTTCATTATAAACAATTGTCTAGCGTTAACAGTGTGGGCAATGCTTATTAGTCGTGAGACCAATTTAGTGATAAAATGGCGGCAAGTAAGTATTTATTGTTTTATATTGTTTCAAGTTAGGTTCAGTTAAATTAAAATGCAGTGATTTGTTTCGTATAATGTATATTAACACTACCTTTTGGATATTTTTTTTGTATATGAAGACTACAAAGGAAAAACAATCAAAGTCCACTTTTCACAAAAATTGAGTTATGAGTATATTATCATTCCTGGCATAAGTACTACTATTTTAAATGTCAATACATGGAAATATAATTCGTAGTCCACGTAAAATTGGGTTCAAAATAAAGTGTACAATGGAAGATCAATCAAAGTCCCACAGTTGTATGTTAATCAATCAGAGTCCACCCAGTTATAAATCCATCCATAGTAATTCTGCCCGAGGACAGGTCTTTCACTGCAATCATAGCATTTTCATGCTATGCTTCGCAGCTTTATTAGGGTAGTTTCCCGTTGCTTTCCACACTGGTGGAATGATGATAATGATGATGGTGACCGGATGATTTTCGGGGACCGTTGGGCCCTAACCTTCCTGACATTTGTCTTACAGGTGAGGAAAAACACCGAAAAACCTCACCCAGGAGCCTGTCCCAACCGGGAATCGAACCCGGGGCCGTTGCGTGACAAAGCAGTATCTACCTCGAGTCCACAGCGGTGGATCCAGTTATAATTAAGAAATCTTATAGAGCATTGTCCCGCGCCGTAGCCGAGTGGTTAAGGCAGGAAGCCTTGGCGTAGAGCTACAGGACTTGCGCTGGTTCGAGTCTACATGGGGAAGAAATTTTATCATGGTATTTCGGCCAGTATGGGACCGGTGCCCGCCCAGCATCGTGAGACATTTGGGTAGCTACAATAAGTAGCGGTTCCAGGTTGAGAAAACCAGCTATAACTGCTGGGGAACTCGACATGCTGACCACATATCACCCTTATACTGGCTAGATGAAGATCTATCTCTGTGATTGACACATGTGGATGTGAGTCCAGCAGCCGGCTGGTAGACTAAGGGCCTTCTAGGCCTGTCACGCCATGGAAATTATAGAGTATAACTGATATGCGTTATAAATGTTTTTAAATCTGAATTTTAATTAGTGAACAGTGACAACAATATGTTAATTTGTACAAGATGCCCATCTCAGTAACAAGAACTGAAAAAGTGTTGCTTTCATACAGTCCAAGACTTTTTCTCAAATTTAAAGCATGGAACGTAACACTTCTGATGTATTTGCATTGAAAGAGTAGCGCATTTTTCTATACATGTTTTCTTAACTGTCACTGTTCATTACTATTCCAAATTTTGCAATTTAAAGAATGAAATGGTGTGGACTTTGGTTGTTCTTTCATACAAAAATGTGCTGACATTGTTTCCATTGTTGTTTTCATTGTTAACTACTCTTCACACGACGACACAAATATCAATTTCAATATAATAATAACTTGTACAAACAGTGTTTGATACAATTTCATGTTCATAATACTTTTATTGTAAGAGCGTTTTTAATTTTTGTTTCAAATTTACTCAGAATGAGAAATATGTGACTTTGATTGTTTTTCCTTTGTAGTCTTCATATACATTATATGTATTATACATAGAGGGCAGTGATTTTACTTCCCATACGCGTGTTTGTAATATGTAATATTACAGTGTAGTTATGTCTATTACAGTATAGTTATTTAGGTTGGCAAACCCGAAATGTATAATCGTAAAATTAGTTTTCTATATCTCATTATTTTCCTGTTTTTTATATACACTAGACAGGGACAATTTAATATGCCTTGCTTGTATACATTTTATTATTAGTTTTAGTCTTAATTTTAACTAATATTAACTGGTTGTATTATAGATCGTAATACGTATATTAGATATTATCTTTTGATCAAATTTTTACTTAGTGTTTAATATTAGAGTTAATTAAGATTGTTATATTCTGATGTAATATATGTTTGTCCTGGTGAGTGGAAGAGAAGGCCATATGGCCTTAACTCCACCAGGCTAAATAAATCTTCTTCTTCTTCTTCCTTCCAAGTATTAGGCCAAGGCCTGTTACGATCCTATAGAAAATTTTCCCTCCAGCGTTTCATAGGCGTTTTGTCATACTTACAGCAATGACGACCATGATTGAAAGTTCTACTTCCTACATTTTTAGATTAGATTAGATTTATTTAGTTAAACAGTACCAACTAAATAAATCTAATCTAATCTAAAAATGTAGGAAGTAGAACTTTCAATCATGGTCGTCATTGCTGTAAGTATGACAAAACGCACTATCGCGCAAAAAAAAGTTACATCCACAGATTGAAAACCTTCATTTACTTACATAAAAGAACATAAGTTACAGTTTGAATGTACAAGCAATCTTACACTTTTAAAATTGTTAAATTTTTCTTCGGGGCACAGAAGGTTAAAGCAATTTAAGACGTATCTGTTATTTTCTTAAAGCAGCATTCACAGTTACTTTACTGTTATGGTTTATTGAGCAAATAGCTGTACCACATTCGCTGGATATAGGGAAAGACGCTTTCTCTAGAATTGCGGTATCTTGACATCGATGTATAAAAATTGTAGATGAAACGAACGTGAGTTTTGATTGAAAAAACTTGTCACACTGGCTGTGTGTTGAGTGTCCCACTTGTAATTGTTTTACACGTATTGTTTTCACATCTTCAGTGAAATCTCTTTCTGACAAAACTCTCAAATCTTATCAAGGATAACAGAGATTTAGCTCAGGTGGTAGCATGAGTGCTTCCTCACTAGCGACCCCAGGTTCGATTGCCGATTGGAAATTTTAGTTTTGATACTAACTAACTCACTGGCTCTATGGAACCCTTAGATTCATGGCCACGCGGACATAAGCTCTCCATACATCCCTATCCTGAATTAATGTCCTCCAGTTATCCCACGTATAATCCACCTCTCTAAAATCATGGTTAATGTTATTCTCCCACCTCAATCTTGGTCTATCAACTGGGCGTTTCCCTCTGGTTTTCTACAAGATGCTTCCATGCACCTCTTTTACTCCCCATTCTTGTCACATGTCCTGTCCATTGCAGTCTATGAGACTTAACTGTTCTTATTTTATCTGGTTTCCTATAAAGATCATGTAGCTCACTACTATGTAGTCTTCTCCATTTACCTGTCGGTTCATCTCTCTTTAGTCCAAAAAGTTTGCTAAGAACTTTGTTCTCAGATACCCGTAATCTTTTCTCCTCCCTTGAAGTAAGAGCCCATGTTTCACATCCATATAATATAACTGGGAGAATAACAGTTTTATATATTTTCAAAACGTTAAGCTGAAATGGAGTAGCCTATCACAGGATACCCAGGCAACTGTTAAGCTGTCAACCTACAGGAAGAAGAATACAGGACATCCACTCAAAATACTTTTGTATGTGTTTCTAATGAGGCTGAAACAGGTCGACAACTGGCCTAAATTTGTGAGTGGACTATGATGATAACATATTATATGGTTTTAGTCCATAATACCATTACATCATCATCAATTTCAGTCATGAATTAGGCCATTGACCTGTTACGCTTCAGGATAGAAATTGATCCCTTCATCTCTTCTTAGGTCTTCCTGGGTTTCTTCGTCCTGTAGGTCTGTAGTTGAATAGCTTCAGAGGTAGTCTATTGTTAGCATCTAAGGAAGTGTTCACGCCAATTATTTTTCAGTTACTGCTGGTGTGTTGAGAGCTTTGCGGATATCTGCATTACGCATGTGATCATAAAACGTATAACCCGCTAAAGATCTTTATAACTTCATTTCTGCAGCTACTATCCTATTTAATTTACCTGTAAAAGAGTCCAGGTTTCAGAGCCATAAAGTAGAGTTGGATGAGCCATTTTTTTAATAAAATTTTAGAATTGTATCTGGGCGTACATTTCGGAGAAGAATGTTTTTTATTGTTCCTATAAGTTTTTGGAATTTGATCAATTTTATGTCTATGTCTTTACATGTGTCGTAGGAAATGTTGCAGCCAAGATAAGTAAAGTTATTAACTTGTTCTATTATATTGTTGTTAATAACAATTTTAGTTCGTATCGGTATTTTCCCTTGAAATGCCATAGTTTTGTCTTACCGAAATTTGTAAATTATAATCTTGGGTTATATTTTGACAATCTATGTAGTGCTCTATGTAGGTGATTTATATTATGAACATTTCTGGTTAGAGTCTTAGGAATATTAAAGTTGAGGATATATGAATGAAATATTTCCTGAGTTGTCAAATATATTTTTTATTTTATTAGCAATATGACATAAATTGCATATCTATTTTTTCTGGTT
Source organism: Diploptera punctata (assembly GCA_030220185.1). Classification (NCBI taxonomy): domain Eukaryota; kingdom Metazoa; phylum Arthropoda; class Insecta; order Blattodea; family Blaberidae; genus Diploptera; species Diploptera punctata. The sequence goes on along the minus strand of JASPKZ010000424.1, from coordinate 445,605 downwards.
TGAAGAACTCATACTTTTGTGATATTATTAGAGTAAATTCGTAACAAACTTTTTAATCACTCTCCATGTTACATTCAATGCATTTGAAATTCCATTTATAAACAGTCAACCCTTGACATTTTTCATGGAATCACAGATCATATTTTCGACATTGTATCTATGGCTCACCTTTAGTGTCGAAGAATATCTACTCAAAAATGTTCTTGAAACACAGACAAGTATTAAATCTAACAACTGCTAACACGAATGAAAACACTTCCTCTACAAGTTAACATAAAATAGATCCAAGGAGCGCTGTTATCACAAATATGAAAACACAGCAACAAAGTAGACTTTCTGCCACCTATGAGACAGAAATATAATTTGTTTTTCTTGCCAGTTCAACTTCCTTACAAACGAAAGAAAAAATATAACGAAATTATCCGTGTCACGTTATTAGCCGAGTTTGTCATATATAACATAATAATTACATATTATATATAAAAACAAGTCCGCCGCGGTGGGTTAGTGATTATGTTCCTTTCCTCTAGTTCAAACCCGGCCGTGGTCGATGGATTTTGTCAATAATTCCTCCGGGAGGGACTTTGCCCGAGTCTGAAGATTTTCAGGCTCGTAAAAAACCACAAGCCTGAATAAAAAGGCTCCTGCGTAGAATTCACCGACCGTTTCCCTTCCAGTAGTACCTTAGTTGCTCACTACATGTCTCATTGAGGCGCTAGGCTGACCCCCGATTACGGGCTGACATCTGTAGGTAAATGAAAAAATCTTCTTGGTGCAACTGGCCTAGAAGGCCCTTGGCCTACCAGCCGGCTGCTGGCCTCTCCACATATGTTACTCACAGAGGTAGATGACCATGCAGCCAGTGTAGGGGTGACATGTGGTCAGCACTCGGGTCCCCAGCCGTTATATTTAGTTTTCCTAACCTGGAGCCGCTATACTCGGACCAACAGATCTGTGCCCCTATACGCTATATCGTTCATAGAAAAGTACAGGTCTATACCGCACTCCCCTCCCACTACGTCATACAGCATCCACAGTGACTTATCGAGTAGGGATGTTGCCAACTTTTGAATATTGAATAATGCAAGGTTGGAGTTGAGTTGACAATACTGGAGTGCAAGAGCAAACAATGTCCTGCAAGAAGGCTCAAAATGTTGAGTAATGGGAGGGGGATAGAGAGAGATAGAAAAGATACAGAGAGAGAGAGAGAGAGAGAGAGAGAGAGAGAGAGAGAGAGAGAGAGAGAGAGAGATAGGGATGCAGGGAGGAAAATGATTTACCGAGGCAGAAAAGCAAGTAACTTTAGTTCACATAACTTACGGGGGCACAGTCCCGTTGGCCAGACAATACTTATAGCAGCTACCCAAATCCCTCACGATGCTGGATGGATACCGGTCCCACACTGACCGAAATTACATGAGAAAATTTCTTCCTTCATGCAGACTCGAACCAGCGCATGTCCAGTAGCTCTGTACCAAGGCTTCTTGCCTTAATGACTGTAGGTAAATGAGATTAACTAAATTAACTTGGTCAGTAAGTTCCCTTTAGGGAGCGCCCTAATCCCGGCACAAGGAAGAAAAGGGCTTGAGAATAATATGACAACAGGATTGAGGTGTCTGAAAAGCATGCATTAATATTGAGTGGATCTGTCAGTGCGGTATTACGAAACACAGGAGAGGTTATTCTGTATAATGAAATGCACAGCACATGGTCATGTTATGTCGAAGGTTAAGGTCAGCCACTTTCACGTTAATAAATTATATATTCTTAAAAAACGAAAGCACTTTTTCTTTCTGTTCTACAAAATATTAAATTAACGTTTCTTATAGTGTAGCCAAGTTAATTAGTCGCCGACTTTTAGCGAATTCCGAAACAATCAAGCTTTTGAAGTTGTAGCCCATCCATGAAAATAATCAGTTCTACATGAACCCTTCTTTTTAAACATCGAAAATGACAATGACATATATATATATATATATATATATATATATCCATCCATAGTAATTCTGCCCGAGAGTGGGTCTTTCACTGCAATCATAGCATTTTCATGCTATGCTTTGCAGCTTTACTAGAGAATTATAGGTGTGGTAGCTTCCTGTTGCTTTCCACACTTGTGAAAGATGATGATGATAATGATAAGGATGATGATGATAATGGCCGGATGATTTTCGGGGACTGTTGGGCCCTAAGATTCCTGACATTTGTCTTACAGGTGAGGAAAAAAAAATATATATGACATTATTACATGAAAAAACAAATTATACGCCTGAACCGGGATTTGAACCCGAGGCCTCTAACTTTCTACGTTAGTGAAATACCTCAGCACAAACATTTATTTTTGTTCCTTATAGAGTAAAAGCTCCTTATTCGCGGGGGATATGTTCCGCAAAAATGCCGCTAATACAGAAACCGCGAAATGGGTATATGGAGGATACGTGTTCCAAGGCTTCGATAAAAAATAATAATTATCAAAATAAAATCTATTAATGAACAATTTCTATGAATTATTACTGTTAGAATTAGGCAATGGCTTAAAGGAGTTAGTAATATTTTCCTGTTTTGCCGCGTTTGAAAGGTCTTTCAATTCAGATTGATATTCCTTATTTTGTCTTCGGATTTCTTGATGAATCGTACAGTTGATTCATTAACATTCAAACAGCGTGATATAGACACAAACGACTCGCCAACGTGTAATCGGTCAAGCATTTCTGTTTTTACTTTATGCGGCAACACTACTTTTTTCCGCTTCGTAACTAATTGTCTTTCCTTTTACTCGGCATTATAAATTGGCAACAAATTAGAAAGCTGAAATTATTGCAACGAATGACAAATTGAAACAATAAAACACCGATCGTGGCGAGGGCGGCATTTATCAGCGGCTTAGTGACAATAAGGTTTGTTTTACTTTGATATAAATTTGTCCATTTGGTTTGAATCGCTCATTGTAAAAGTCACCTTGGCACGTGCCTGCAGTAAAAAAAAAAGTTGCCGACGCGTTAATAAAGCTACTAATCCTTCTAATATACCGACTGGATCCGCGAATTAAGGATTTTTTAGCCGCGAATACAGGGTCTGTGTCACAAATTTTTAACCCGCGAATAAGGAGCGTTTACTGTATATAATTTCTCTGTCATTAGAGGCAGCAGGACATCGATCGCACAGCCATCTCGTGGCTTCTATAACAAGTAAGTCTTTAAAGAGAACATTTACATTATAGCAATAACGCTTTTTTTTATTTCGATGTTATATTTAATTTTGACTTTAGCAATGAAGGCCAAATGTGACATGAAAAGAAAAATAAACCACTGAATCGGGATTTGAAACTGGGAGCTCATGTATATATACTAACGCACAAAGTTAGAGATCTCGGATTCAAATCCCGATTCAGGCGTTTATTTTTCTTTTCATGTCATATTTTAGCATTCATTGCTAAATGTTAATATTTAATTATAATATATATATATATATATATATATATATATATATATATATATATATATATATATATATATATATATAATTATTAGATAGAATTACACAATACAGAGATGAATTGATGGACCACATCAATAGAATGAATAACAATCGAATTCTGAAACAGATTCTTCATTACAAACCACTAGGACGAAGAACTGTTGGAAGACCCAGTAAAAGATGGACAGACCAATTCTAACATGAGATCGGAACAGACCAGCAGGTCTAATCCTTGATGTTGCTACTGATAATGATATATATATAGGTTAACGCAATTTTTTATCGGAACCAAACTCTGTATATGTCAATTATGCTAGACCAAGAATGAGGTGGGAGAATAACATTAACCACGATTTGAAGGACGTAGATATACAGGGGATGATTGAAAAGCATTAGCTCAGGATAGTGATTATGGAGAGGTTATGTCTGTGCGGCCATGGACCTACAGGTTCGATAGTGCCAGTGAGTTAGTTATTCCTCTGTTAATGTGCTAGAGTAGTTATGTACGCAACAAGAGAAATAAGAAGTACATTACTAGTTGAGGACTTGTTTCAGCCCGACCTTTACCGAGGACTAGCAAATGTGTTCGAGACTAGTAATATACTTACTTCCCGAATTGCGTATATAATTTTGTTCACTCCTTACTAATAATTATGTTTAATTTTTATATTTCGTGTCAATTTATATCTTGGTTTGAAGAGTTCAATTGTTTGATAGCAAGGGAATGTTGATAAAAACTGCAGTTGTTTATTGTTGTCTGAATTAGTGGCAGACATTTTAAATAACAGTTTCGGACTACATATTAATTACAGATATGATTAACTGTGATGCTGCGGTTCATTTTCTATTACCAGCAAAGTCGAAAAATAGATTTGAAAAGTATTACTAAAGGTAACATATTTACATTATTAAGTAAGTCAATTGTCCCGCGCCGTAGCCGAGCGGTTAAGGTAGGAAGCCTTGGCGCAGAGCTACGGGACTTGCGCTGGTTCGAGTCTCCATGGGAGAAGAAATTTTCTCATAGTATTTCGGCCAGGTGTCCACCCAGTATCGTGAGGCAATTGGGTAGCTACAATAAGTAGCGGCTCCAGGTTGAGGAACCAGCTATAACGGCTGGGGGACTCGACATGCTAACAACATGTCATCCCTACACTGGCTGTTGATCATCTACCTCTGTGATTGACACATGTGAATGTGAAGGGCCAGCAGCCGGCTGGTAAAAGGGCAACCGCTGAAAAGTGGAAAGACCCTCAATCGAATCGGAAGTAACTCAATTACTTTTCTTCGCTAGGGAAGTAAGTTGAGCAGTTACATCCCGTTGTCAATGGATATCAAGTCCTCTCTGGTAAATTCAACTTTGGTCTACCAATCTTCGGGTTTTTACAGTTGCTGCCGTCTTCCCGTGCCAAACTTCCAAAGCCTACGTTCTTGAGCATTTTCAATGCTTAAACCTCTTGCTTGCATTGCTATCCTCATGCTTTCCTTCCATGTTAACTTTGATCTTCCTTTTTTTATTCTTTCTGGCCGGTTTCCATTGATATAGTTGTTTCGGCCATCTCTTGTCTTCCATTCTAAAATATGTCTTAACCATTTTAATTCCTTCTCTTCAATTCTTTCAATTATGTTTTCTTCTGCTTCCATTAGTAAAAGTAAAGTAAAGTGATCCCACAACAGGCCCGGAGGCCCTTGGGGTAGTAGGAGGTTAAGGCTCCCACTTTTTCTAGACAATCGGCACTTTATGTCAGCCGGGTTGTCAGCCCTGCGTGACGGCCGCCTTTACCCCCAGAAAAAAACATCTGGTACTCATTTCCGTTAGAGGCTGAGTTGACCCCAGGGCCATAGTGCCGCCAGAGGGTTTGGGTCAGTTTAAATCTTCTGCTTCCATTATGTTTCTAATTTATTTATTACTAACATGTTCTAATATTGATTTTCTGGCACTTCTGAGTAAATAATCCATGTCTAGAGCTATCCCTAAAGCAAAATGATAATTAGGTCATTGTTAGTATAGGAGTGAACAAACAGTTTTTTTTTTCTACAACTTTTCTTTGAAGTGATTTGGATGTCTTTCTACGATGAGACATTAAAATGTTGGATAGTTAACATTTCCTAGGCGCTAGGCAAATCGATTTGCCCACTTTCGATGCACGCGCGTGCCAGAAGTCAGCACTGATGTTTTATAAGTACGCATGCTTGTGGAAGTCACGGTCTTAACAAAGTGGTTTGTACAAGTTTTATAGGAGAAAGAAAAAGAAAACGGGTTTGTTAGAGACGTCAATAGCTGGAGGCAAGAGGTCACTGATATAACGTGAACGCATCACTTGCAAGTGAAGACGGACGTAATGTAGCGCAAGTTCGCCGCCCCGTCCCAGTTCCTATCACTGGAGCTTCTATTTTCACCTGTACGTTCTCCTGCAGTGCGAATCTGCGTGTTACAGTAACAGCTCTCTCACTCGCCCAAACACTTGCTGAATGTGGTGATTTTATAGGTTATGTAGTTTATTGGTGTGTGTCTGTGATTAAATTCGTTTTAACAAATATTTATTTATATATTAATGGATTTAGTAAATATAGACAGAAGAATACGTTCTATTAACTCATTCAAATAAAAGGTAAGATTTTCTTTATCATCATACTTCTTCTCCTTCTTTCATCCAATGTAGACATGGTGTCTGTTCCTCTTCAATGTATTGCCTCAATTGTATTTTTCCATATTTTCTTCGGCCGTCCAATATCTATTTTTTCACATGAGAATTTATCCCTAGCTATTTTAACTATTATGTTGTTTGACATACTATTTATATGTTCTTTCCATTTTTTCCTTCTATTGTTTATCCAATTTGAAATTTGTTCTATTTGTAAATTTTCTCTTTTCTTATCAGTTCTAATGCGAACTCTTAATGCTATGTTTTGTAATGGGGAATATTTTTTTAGGAACGAGTAGCCTCATAGGCTAGTGGTCAGCCTTTCTGACTACAGTTCATGAGGTCCCGGATTTGATTACCCGTCAAACCATATTTTTTTTTAAAAAGGGAATTACGCCTATGGTTTGTAATTTAGGTTAAGTTTAGGTTAAGAACTCTCCTGGCGCTTCATTATCATTTGTAATCCATCATATAATCGGAATAACGTAACTCCGCCTTCAGATGTCCCAACCAGAGAAATGTATTACAATTCCGCCAATCTCAAGGGAGAAAGACATAAAAGACAACCTGGCGGCATTGGACAATATTTAACAATCAATATTGATGAACAGACCAGCCTCATGCTCTAGTGGTCAGCGTATCTGACTGCAGTTCATGAGGTCAGGTTCGATTCGCGGTCAAACCATAGAGATGTTTTCCTTAAAGGGAATTACGCCTGTGATTTGGAATTTAGGTTAAGTTTAGGTTAAGAACTCTCCTGGCGCTTCATTATCATTTGTCACACATCATATCATCGGGGTAACGTAACTCCACCTTTCCTGTGCCCCACCAAAAAAAAAAAAAAAGGATTACAATTCCGCCAATGCCAGGGGAGAAATCCAGAAATGTCATACAAGATAACCTGGTAGCATTGGTAAAAAATAATATGTTTTAGAAATATACCATATGGCCCTTTTTTACATGAATTATATTTATTTAACGTCCACCGCTGTGGTCTCAAGGTAGCGTGCTGCCTTGTCACGCAGCGGGCCCGGGTTCGATCCCCGGTCGGGGCTGTTTTTCTGGGTGAGGGTTTTATCGGGGTTTTTCCTCACCTGTAAGACAAATATCAGAAAAACTTTAAGGCCCAAGCGGCCCCCGAAATCATATGGCCATCATCACCATCATTATCCTTATCATCATCATCATCATCATCATCCTTCGCCGGTGTGGAAAGCAACGGGAAGCTACCACACCTACAATTCCCTAATAAAGCTGCAAGCATAGCATGAAAATGCTATGATTGCAGTGAAGGACCTGAGCTCGGGCAGAATTACTATGGATGGATATTTATTTATCTATTTATTTATGTCTTTAAATCTAACATAATACAGCTTCTGTTTTAGTTATTCCTTTATTTATATTTTAGTCTACAGCTGTGGTATCGGGGTAGCGTCGCTGCCTGGTATGCAGCGGGTCCGAGATCAATCCACGGTCGGGTCAAGTTTCCTGTCTGATAGTTTTTGGGGGGGGGGGCTTTTCCTCACCTGTAAGACAAATGTCAGAAAACTTTTAAGACCCAAACAGTCTCTGGACATGTTATCATATTCACTGTGTTTAGTATGAATGTGTATGTATGGTGTGTTTCGTCTTTAATGTTGTGTTGTATCGGAGAAGGCCCTGACATTGAGCTGTTCACTCATTCGGGGAGGCTCTCCATGTCCTTATGAGGTAAAAAGTATGTGTGTGATCCTAACTTAAATCCCTCTCCCGACAGGTCGTGCCACTGTAAGGTTTTTTTTTTTCCTTCTTGGTGCAACTGCCCTAAAAGACCCTTGGTCCACCAATCGGTTGCCGATCTCACATCCATTGTGTTAATTAAAGTGGTGCACAATCATTTAGCCAGTATAGAGATGAAATGTAGTCAGCATCTCTTATCCCCAGTCGTTATAATGTTTTCTCAATATATATATATATATATATATATATATATATAAATAATAAGAAAAATAAATGCTTGGACGGGATTTGAACTCGGACCTCTGGATTGGTACTCCAGCGTGCTATCCATTACACCACCGGGAAAATCTAATACAAACAGTTATTTTTATTATATATATATATATATATATATATATATATATATATATATATATCCGTTGAGGTCAGGATTTTTAAACTGACCCAAACCCTCTGGCGGCACTATGGCCCTGGGGTCGACTCAGCCTCTAACGGAAATGAGTACCGGACGCTTGTTCTGGGGTAAAGGCGGCCGTCACGCAGGGCTGACAACCGGCTGACATAAAGTGCCGATTGTCTAGAAAAAGTGGGAGCCTTAACTTCCCACTACCCCAAGGGCCTCCGGGCCTGTTGTGGGATCACTTTACTTTACTATATATATATATATATATATATTCACCATTGTCCACCGCTGTGGTCTCGAGGTAGCGTGCTGCCTTGTCACGCTGCGGGCCCGGGTTCGATCCCCGGTCGGGACAGTTTTTCTGGGTGAGATTTTTATCTGGGTTTTCCCTCACCTATAAGACAAATGTCAGGAAAACTTTAAGGCCCAATCGGTCCCCTAAATCATATGGCCATCATCATCATCCTTATCATTATCATCATCCTTTACTGGTGTGGAAAGCAATGGGAAGCTACCACACCTACAATTCCCTAGTAAAGCCGCAAGCATAGCATGAAAGTGATTGCAGCGAAGGACCTGCTCTCGGGCAGAATTACTATGGATGGATATTCACCATCATTACGACATGTAGAGAGAATATGTCTTCACTGCCATCTGGTAGCTACTATATCAAGTAAGCAAATTAAAGAGAAAATATATATATATATATATATATATATATATATTTGCCTTCATTGCCAAATGTCAAAAATATAGTTATAACACCTATATATATATACAGGGCAAGTCAAAATGTTGTGCAGGTTTTCAGAAATTTATTATGTGAAATGTAATGAACATATAATATCGTGAGACATATTGTATGAAAGGTAAACTCTCAAAGTTTAGTTGTCCACTTCTAAAGTTCCGCGTTCACCCGCAAGATGTCAACAGCAGAGCAGTAAAGGAAAATGGCGTTGACTGGGGATCAGAAGTCTTTCTGTGTGCTTGATTACCATGTAAACAACTCTGTGACTAGTGTTCAACGACATTTCCGTACCAGATACGATAAAGACCCGCCGGATGGGAGATCCATTCGTAAGTGGTACACACAATTTAGGGATTCAGGCTGTATCTGTAAACGAAAATCGACTGGCCGTCCGTCGACGAGTGAAGAGACAGTCGAACGCGTTCGCACATGCTTCGTGCGGAGTCCACAGAAATCCACCTACCGGGGAGCGACAGAACTTCAACTACCACAAAAAACTGTATGGCGGATTCTCCGGAAACGTTTACAGATGAAACCCTACCACTTGCAACTGGTTCAAGCCTTAAAACCCGCCGATTATGCTTTGCGAGCGTCCTTCTGTGTTGATTTTCTCGCATTAATGGAAGAGAATGAGTTCCATGAGAGGGTAGTTTACAGTGATGAAGCGACTTTCCACCTTTCAGGAAAAGTGAATAGACACAATGTAAGGATTTGGGGAACTGGTAACCCCCATGCAACTCTGGAACATCAACGCGATTCTCCGAAAGTGAATGTCTTTTGTGCCATTTCCCATGCAAAGGTTTATGGGCCCTTTTTCTTTCATGAACGTACTGTGAACGGACATGTTTTCCTTGATATGCTACAACAATGGCTCCTTCCGCAGCTTGAAGCGGATAGTCCAGATTTCATTCTGCAGTTGGATGGTGCCCCTCCACATTACCATGGCAGTGTTCGAGACCATTTGAATACGGCTTTACCACAACGCTGGATAGGCCGTGCATCTCAGGGTGATCAACAACTCATTCATTGGCCACCTCGTTCACCAGATCTAACCCCGTGTGATTTCTTCATGTGGGGTCTTGTAAAGGATCATGTTTACGTACCACCACTTCCAACAACACTGCATGAACTGCGTGCCTGCATCACAGCAGCCATTGCTGATATCGACCGCGGACTGCTACAGAAAGTTTGGCAGGAGATTGAATATCGGCTTGACATCTGTCGTGTAACAAAAGGCGCTCACATAGAACATCTGTGAATATTTAAAAAAAAACTTTGAGAGTTTACCTTTCATACAATATGTCTCACAATATTATATGTTCATTACATTTCACATAATAAATTTCTGAAAACCTGCACAACATTTTGACTTGCCCTGTATATATATGCGTGTGTATGTATGCTAACTCTCTTGCGGCAGGCACTTTTTTTTGGAACCAAACATGGTTTATTCCATCCAGTAACTCAGTTTATCGTCTCACCTTACAGGTACTTTTACGTGGCCACACGCCACTCGGGCCTTACAGTTACACGACCTATCGGAAGAGGGATTTTAACTATGGATCACACACATACTTTTTTGGCCATACAAGGACATGGAGAGCCTCCCCGAATGAGTGATCAGCTCAATGTCAGGGCCTTCTCCGGGACAACACAACATTAAAACGAAACACACCATTCACACACACACGTTCGTATTAAACATGGCGAATATGATAATGATGATGACCAGATGATGTTCAGGGACCGTTTGGTCTTAAAGGTAAGGAAAAACCCTGAAAAAAAAGTAAGCAAAACTCTTAAAGTAAGAATCTATGTTTTGCATCCATTTATAGTATAACAGTAAGAAGAAAAGTTTTGTATATTTAATTAAACCTTTATTTTTAGAGAAGTTGGGATGACAAGAGTCTCTGAAATACACCAAAATTGAGCCTATGTTCAATTCCCTACTGCGCCTTATTCCTGATGTAATTATTTTTCCTATGTATTTGAATTCAACAACTTCTTCAAAATTTCTCTCATTTATTACTTACCGTAATATAATGGATTTCTATATGTGAGCATATATTTATTGATATTCATTTCCGTTTCCAATTTCTTAATGTTATTTAATGAAATGTGTCATTACTGATAATAATAATAATAATAATAATAATAATAATAATAATAATAATAATAATAATAATAATAATAATAATAATAATATTAATAATAATAATAATAATAATAATAATAATAATAACAATAATAATATTAGCCTATTATTAACACTAGGGCATTTGATAATTAACGGCAACACTGTTTTAAACCAGCGACCTTAGTGGTGAACATTGTAAGCTTGTAGTATATTGTTGAACAGTCTTTGTTGTATAAATCTGTAATATTGAAAATCTCGAAGTAGCAATATTTTGTGAATACATTCACTGTTTTTCACATTCAGTAAGTAAAACTGCCCTAAAAATATGTTCAATAGAATTTGTTTAGAACAACCACCAAATTCACCAGACATGAGCCCTTGTGGCTATAACTTATTCTCAAAGATCAAAGAACCTGTACAAGGCATTCAATTTCAATCAAGAGTTTATATCTAGAAAGCTCTAGATCGATCAGATGAGACAGATATCCAGAAATGGTGCTGCAGATGGAGTGCACCATCTTCCAAGGATTTAGCAACGTATTGTTGGCTTAACAGGAGACTATAAAAAATAAAGTTCATAATGTCAAAAGTAGCCTAAATAATGTTTTATGATGTTATAGCAGTGTTGTCATTACTTATCGAATGCCCTAGTATTAATTATAATAATAATAATCATCATCATCATCTCATCATCATCTGTTATCATTGCAGCTTCCTCCGTCTTGCGGAAACCAAACGCCATTCCTCTCCAATCCTCTGATATTCATAGCCGCTTGTACCCCTTCTATCCAAGTTTTCTTCGGTCTTCCTCTCTTCCTCCTTTCTATTGGGATCTATTCCATAACAATTTTAGGCAATCTTTGCTCTGACATTCTTTTCACATGGTCATACCACTGCAATCTTTTCTTTTTTATAATGTCTGATGTCCGGTTCCTCTTGTACACCCATAATCCCTTATTTCTTTATTTTGTATTCTATCCATTCTAGATTTTCCAGCTGATCTTCTTAAAACATCCATTTCAGTACTTAAAATTATTTTCATTTCCCTGGTAGTAATTTGCCAGACTTCAGCACCATATGTTAAAATGCTCTGAATTATCGTTTGATATATTTGTAATTTTCTATTTTTGTAATATTCTTGCTCCACCAAACACAGTTTAAAGCATTTATTGCTTGTTTTGTTTGTGCGATTCTATTTTTAATTTCCACTGTGTTATCGCCTGAATGGTCTAATTTTGTTCCTAAATAAGTGCATTCAATACTAGGTTTTAGTTCTCCATTGTTGAAATTTATATTTTCCATTTCTTCTCCTATGCACAGATATTTAGTTTTCTCTATATTTATATAACGTCCCCATTTTTCATATTCTTCTTTTAGTTTTTTTTGCCATATATTCTATGTCATCGTGGTCTTGTGATAATAATAATAATAATAATAATAATAATAATAATAATAATAATAATAGATAGATAGATAGATAGATAGATCATCGGTTGATTAATGTCTTTGACATCGTCCGATTCCTAATAACCAGTTTTGTTGGTCCATCCAATCTCCTGGTTGTAGATGTTTCTCCTTCATGTATAAACATATTCCCTGACTCCAGGAGGTTTTAGGTCTTCCTCTGCTTCGTCTTCCCTCAGGTTTCCATTCCAAAACAGATTTTGGTAGTCGATCCTCTTCCATTCGCTGGACATGTCCTTACCATCTTAATTGCTGAGTTTTAATATAATCTAAAATAGTGTCTTCAATCTTCATTTTCTCCTTTATAACTGAGTTCCTAATTTTTTCTCTTCTTGAAATTCTTGCGGCCCTTCGTATAAAATCCATTTCCGTTGCCAAAAAGGTACTTGTTTGTTTTTGCTGTTAATGGCCAAAGTTCTGCTCCATAAGTAATTATGCTTTTAACAATTGTATGATATATATTCATTTTATTTTTATTACTTATATTTTTATCCTACAATATTCCACTGAGGCAAGCAATTGCAAATTTTCCTTTATTATTTCTATTTCTTATTTACTCTTCATAACTCCCATTTTTATTTATTTTAATTCCTAAATATGTGATCTCACTACAAGATTTTATTGATTCTCCAGTCTCCAAAATTAAATTTTGTTCTGGTTCACCAATTGATAAATATTTTGTTTTTTTTTTTTTTCACGTTCAAATTTGATCCCCATTTTTCATATTCTTCTATTAATTTTCTAGTCATATATTCTTAATCTTCATAATTTTGTGCAATTAACAATTGATCATCTGCAAAATGTAAGTTGTATAAAGTTTTGTTGTTTGAAATAAGAATCCCCATGCTTGAACATTTTCTCCTCCAATTCTTTAATATTTCATGTACATATATTTTTAACAGAGTAGGTGATAGACAACAACCTTGACGAAGACCTTTATTTATCGAAAAACCATGTGACAATTTACTGCCAATTTTAATTTTAGACGTGCAATTGTCATATAAATTTTGTATAGCTTCAATTATTATAGTCTTAAAGCAATCCATAGTTTATCTATATGGATATTGTCGTATGCTTTCTCTAGATCTACAAATAGTAGGTGCAAAGATTGTCCATATTGCATTTTCTTTTCTATACCTGAGTAATGCAAAATAAATTGTCGGTTGTGGAACGACCTGCTCTAAATCCTGACTGTTCCTCTAATTCCATATCACTATAGTTTTCTTCCAAATAATATTTTAGTGTACGTCCATAGAGTCTACTCATAGTACTTGTTACTGTTATACCTCTATAATTTTCACATTGGTCTTTTTTTTTCTTTTTTATGGATTGTCGAAATGTATGCTAGTTTCCATTCTTCAGGAACTTTTTCACCATTCATAAATTTTGTAAATAATTTTCTCAGTCGTTCAAATAAATGGTCGGATCCATGTTTTAATAGTTCCGCTGGTATTCCTCCTGGACCACTAGCTCTTTTATTTTTTAATGATTGAATATTCATTTTAATATCCTCTATGTCAAATTGTATATGTTCATCTTCATTTATTTCTGGAATATTTTGAACGTTATCTAAATTAAATACCCTGTTTTCTGATAGTAATGTTTTAAAATAATTTTCCCATTCAGTCATAGGTATTGTTTGTACATTTGTTTGTCCACTTCTTTTATTTCTCAATTTTTTTTTTAAATTCTCCAAGATTCAGAACTTCGTTTTCCTCCAATACATGTTTGAATTTTTAAACAATTTTGTTCCCAGTTCTGATTTTTAGCTTCCGTAATTTTCTTACTAACTCTTGCTTGAGCTTCTTTATATTGTATTTTGTCTTTCAAATCTTTGGTATTCAACCACATTAAATAATTTTTATTTTTTGTTTGCTGTTTCTTTTACTAACTCCTCATTCCAAAAATATTTGAATTTATTTATTTCTCTATTTGCTTCTCCTAAAGATTCTTTTGCCGCCTGATGAATACTTTTTACTATATAGTTGTATTCTTCCTTAGCATTGTCAAACATAGAAATTAGTAACTGATCATCTAACCTTTTCTTATACAAATATGATGTGCTCTCATAATAATAATAAAAATAATAATAATAATAATAATAATAATAATAATAATAATAATAATAATAATAATGTGTTGAATTACAGCCAAAGCTTTCAAATAAGACTATGATTCTGAGAAAATTTATTGGGTCATTTTGAATCCCTTAAAATATGAAGTATCTGTCTGTGTATCCCCGTATATCCCCACTCGGGGAACCGTGTTTGTACACACTTAACCAAGCTAAATTTAGTTACGCTTATTTCCCTACATATGTCATCAAGTGACAAGTGTTTGGGTCATATTCCCAAAGAGACGCCTAATAGGCAACCAAGGGATTACTTGGATAGATTAGGGCGATTAAATTTTGTTCTGTGGATCTAATTTAGTTAGTTCTTTTCGATCCCAAAAATCTTCAAAATGGGGTCCACGGCTTATATTCCCTTCCGAAGGATTTATCCCTTGGATTTTTCTATATTAAATAAATTCGAGTGCGGATAGATATGAACCCACGATCCTTGGAATCAGGGATAATGAACTTAACCAAAGATGAACGATCTCTATTTTTTTCAGTGCCACCACATTGTCATTTTTCGACATTGTGGTATTCTCTCCTGGCATGGCGTTATTGTAACCCACTTCTGAGGTTGGGGCGCCTGGAAGGCGGAGTTACGCTGTCCCGATGACATATGATAGGCGATAATAATGGTAATGATGCGCCAGGAGACGCCTTAATCCTAAACTTAATGAATGATGATAATGATGGCCAGATGATGTTCGGGGACTGTTTGGGCCGTAAAGTTTCCTGACACTTGTCTTACAGGTGAGAAAAAAAATACCGAAGAAAACACCACTCGGGATACTTGTCCCGACCGGGGATCGAAACCGGGCCCGCTGCGTGACAAGGCGGCATGCTACCTCGAGACCACAGCGGTGGACTTATTTTTATAATATAAAATTGTCAAATTTACTATCTGTTCAGACATGCGTATGGTGTATTATTGGGCGATAACTGAGAAATAGTAAAGGCTAAATTTACTTGCTTACTTACTTACTCACTGGCACTATCGAACCCGTAGGTTCATGGCCTCGCGGACATAAGCTCTCCATATATCCCTATCCTGAGCTAATGCTTTCCAATCATTCAGTAAACGCTAAAGCACACACAAATTCCGGGGGGCACGCCGTAGCGTAGTGGTTAAGGCACTGAGCTACAAGCCGGAGGGTCGAGGGTTCAAGTCCCGTTGGGGTCAGGATTTTTAAACTGACCCAAACCCTCTGGCGGCACTATGGCCCTGGGGTCTACTCAGCCTCTAACGGAAATGAGTACCAGACGCTTGTTCTGGGGGTAAAGGCGGCCGTCACGCAGGGCTGACAACCCGGCTGACATAAAGTGCCGATTGTCTAGAAAAAGTGGGAGCCTTAACCTCCTACTACCCCAAGGGCCTCCGGGTCTGTTGTGGGATCACTTTACTTTACTTACTTACTTTACACACAAATTCCAGCCACTCTGCTAAGGTTTTCGGTGGTTTCCCTTAACGCTAAGGCAAATGTCGGAGTGATCCCCTAAGGTTCACCAGTAAATTAAAATTTCCTAAATTTATTTCCAAAATTAAAAATTTCGCAACAGATCAGGAGCCGTTTCTGGTTTGACTCGCAGTCCTCCCGCTGTTGTCACTTCGGGGATTGGCGGCGGCCGTGGCGGTAGCGGTCTTCTTCTTGGCGTCATCGAACATAGAGTATCAACTTAAGACCAACGGAATAAGGCTTGTTAATGCTCGACCACTGGATCTTTGTGTCCTGATCTACGGCTAGTTACGACTGGCGGCAAGATTTTCACTCAGCATCAACTACGAAAATATTTCAATGGGCTGAAGAGGGTATAGTAAGTCCTTATAGCAGCCGGAAGTGACAGGCCACGGGCCCTGCACATTAATTCCGATCGGCTGCCAAGTGAGCGTCCAGGTCAAACTGAGTGGGAACTTGGCTGGCCGGTGGTGACCGTGTATGGGTGGTCCTGCACCTCCAATCCCAAAGTCTAGTCTAGTCTCTCTCTCTCTCTCTCTCTCTCTCTCTCTCTCTCTCTCTCTCCTCTCTCTCTCTCTCTCTCTCTCTCTCTCACACACACACACACACACACACACATTTTATTAAACACCATTAAGGAACTGTAGCTGTAATTTATTTTCAATAGTAGTAAATTTGTTCGCACGTGGAAATACAGTATTTTATGGAAATGGACAGTTAAATTGACTTTTTTTAAGAATATATATCTGGGATCAATAATTACAAATATGAATGAGATGCAGAAAGAAATTAAATATACGTTTTTAACTCTGAAAACAGATGATATTGTACATTACAGGGACTCCTGTCATCCTAACTTATTAAAAAAAAGAATCTAAAAATATAAAAAGATTATTCTTCCAGTAAGTCAGCCGCGGTGGACTAGTGGTATGTTCCTTGCTTCTGGTCCCGAGAGTCGTGGGTTCAAACCCTGCCGAGGTCGATGTATTTTTAGGATGAAAAAAAAATCCAAGGAATAAGTTCTCCGGGAGGGATTTTAATCCGTGGGTTCTGAGTCTTAAAATTTTCAGGCTCGTAAAATATCCTCAAGCCTGTTTAAAGAGGCCTTTATGCAAAATTTACCGACGTTCTTCATCTTATTAATACCTTATTTGCCTGCTAGATGTCTCTTTGGGTCCTAGTAATACCTTATTTGGGTCGGTATGTTGACCGCATGCCATTCATGACATATTTAGGGAAATATTCGTAACCGAATTAACTTGGTCTAGGAACTCATAACAAACGAGAGGCTAAGGTCCAACATTGGGCCGTTATGCCATTATAGATATATAGATTCTTCCAGTAATGTGATACTAATGTAGTTTCTTACATTAGGGAAGGAAAATAGATTACGAGTATTTGACAATAAAGTTCTTAGGAACATTTTTTGATAAAAGTGAGACGTAGAGGAAGTTCGGGCAATGTGGACCCCTATTTTGAATTTGTTGTTTTTCTTTTTTAATTAAGGAATTTGAATTTTGTTTAATTAGAGTGATTAACATTGGTTAATCAATTGAGTTGGTGTTTACTTGATGAAAATCCATATTGATTAATTAAATAAAAATAAAACTTAGTTTTATTTGATTTTCATATTTATTAAGATATAATTCAGTGACAGACGAAGAAGGTACAGTGTACCAAAACAGCTGCCACTGAATTATATCTTAATAAATATGAAAATCAAATAAAACTAAGTTTTATTTTTATTTAATTAATTAACATTAGTGTTATAACTATGAAATAGCATTGTTATTTTATTCAAATATGGAAACATCTTCATAATTTATGAACTTTTTTACATTATGTTACGAAAAAGGTCCACTTTAACTCCATATTCGGATAAAGTGGATCCCAGAGTCCATCCTAACTTTTAAACTAGTTTTAAGTTTATTTACTATATTAATTTATACAGACGACCCAAATTAATCTGAAAGTATTTATGGCTGATCGTAATTAAAAATCGTTGGTATTTATTTAATGTTTTGAAAAAATATTGTTGATTATAACATTCACACGTTATTCATCTGCAGACAGCGACGGTCTTTGGGTTTAGTAAAATTAGAAGGATGTGAAATACCATTAAGTGCATGTTTTTTTACAGATAGCATCCTCATTGATAACATATACGCATTCGTCTAAAGTGGACCCTAGTCCATTTAACCGCCTCGTGGACGATCCACATTAACCGAATTCTTTGTTATGTTTAATTATTTTATACAGCCGCCATGTCACATATATCAAACCAAACCCGTCAGTATATTAAAACAGTATGTACATAATATAATATATTTAGGAGATATTGAAGAGTAGAAATTAAGAATTAATTCTTAACTTGAAAAACTTTTAAAACGGTCGCTTTCATAAACATCACAAATAAACCCTTATTCACACAAAGAATAAAAACTGGCCTTGAACACGTTAAAGTTGATGAAGGGAAGAAGTTAAAATATTTTCTATTCGAGGGCAGCATTAATTAAAGAAGATACTAACAGGGTCCACTCAAACCGAAGGGTCCACATAACAGTGAGCAACATGATCTTTACGGAAAACCAGATGTAATAAGTCTCGTAGACAGCGATGGATAAGACATGTAACACGAATTGGGAATGAATGAGGAGCATGGAAACTTTATTTAGCGAAACCAGAAGAAAAGCGACCAGTAGGTATGTCAGAAAAGAGAGGGAGAATAACATTAACCATAATTTGAGGGAGATGAATTATACAAAGGATGATTGGAAAACATTAATTCAGGATATGGGTATATGGAAAGCTTATGTTCGCTCATTGTCAGTCTTGAACTTCCGGTTTCGTTAGTGCCAGTGAGTTAGTTTAGGTATCGCCATCCACATATTCAACATTTACATTTTGTCATGACCAATTTTCAAGATTTTTAAAATACGATACATTACGAAACTCCGTTGAGGTCACTGTGTTAAAGTTTTAAGAAAATATAAAACAGTACCTGAGATCTCAGTCATCATCAATAATCAGCAGTGTTGTTTTGTAGGAGGCCTTTCGATAACTTACGTTTCATCTTCTGCTTTCAGTTCCGTATCAAACTGGTTATTGAGGACGACTGAGATCTCAGGTACTGTTTTATATTTCTTAAAATTTTGTCACGGCCATTTTTGATGTCTACTTACATGAAACTGTTAACCGTTGTATGCCAAAACCTACCTTAAAATGTTTCCCAGAAAAGCTTTGCGATGTACTGAGCTCAAAAAATTATCAGCCCTTTCTTACTATCCATCCATAGTAATTCTGCCCGAAGGCAGGTCGTTCACTACAATCATAGCATTTTCTGCTATATGCTTGCAGCTTTACTAGGGAATTGTAGGTGTGGTAGCTTCCCGTTGCTTTCCACACCAGTGAAGGATGATGATGATAATGATGCTGGCCATATGATTTCGGGGACCGTTTGGGCCTTAAAGTTTTCCTGACATTTGTCTTACAGGCGAGGAAAAACCCCGATAAAACCCTCACCCAGAAAAACTGCCCCGACCGGGGATCGAACCCTGGCCCAGTGCGTGACAACGCAGCACGTTACCTCGAGACTACAGCGGTGGACCTTCTTACTATAAGGCACAGAAATCGAATCCGGAATCCGAGCAATGCTAACCCACTGTGCGAAGTAGATGGACGTCCCGTCCCTACTTTGACTACAGTGGAGTGGAATGAGGCGGACGGCGGCGCGGACGGCAGATAGCGAGGATTATCCAAATCACCAAATCAGGAGTTGTATTATTTCCATGTAGTTTAAATGAGTGATTTAGCGCTGGATTTTAGTGTCTTGGGGATAAAAGCGGCAGATAATTTTTTTTGTATGCGCCTTTGGTACATCACAACGCTTCACCGGAGAAATGTCAAGGTATGTTTCGGCATGCAATGTTTGTCAGTTATCTTGTTAGGAAGATAATGAAAATTTGTACTTTTTTCAAAAATCGTTTCGTGAGAACTATCTCACTAGTTACATTATTTCTAAATTCGTTAATATCTGCCCGTTGTTTACACGGTTTCCCTCTTATTAAACACTTTCAAGCTCGATTTATAACGGTAAAAATCCAAAGTAATTGTATACATTTTCCGTAAAAATATGAGAGTTTCACAAAGATGCAAGAGAAAGCGATAAGTGAACTTAACGAATCTGATGGCCTCAATGTTAATTAACTTAATTGAAATGAATATGAGTAGCTTGTTTTCTTTTTCTTTCATGCTCTATCCTTTTATACACCATTAAGACTTGCAAACTACCCATTAGGAAGCTGCATTGTATAATGGAAATGACAAATGAGGGTAATTTTGGTTGAATTCAAACACATAGCTAACTAACTAATTCACTGGCTCTATCGAACCTGTTGGTTCATGGCCGCGCATACATAAGCTCTCCATACACCACTATCCTCAGCTAATATTTTCCAATCATCCTCTGTATAATCTACTTCCCTAAAATCATGGATAATGTTATTCTCCCGTCTCGTTCTTGGTCTACCAACTGGGTATTTTCCCTCTGGTTTTCCTACAAGAAGCTTCCATGCACCTCTTTCAAACCCTAATGTGCTACATGTCCTGCCCGTCGCAGTCTATGAGACTTACCTGTTCTTATTACATCTGGCTTCCTATATATAGATGTAGCTCACTATTAAGTAGTTTTCTCCATTCACCAGTATGTTCATCTCTTTTTGGCCCAAAAATTGAATTCAAATACCTAGGAACAATAATTACAAATAGGAATAAGATGCATAAATAAATTAAATATAGGCTCAGTTCTATAAATGCATGATATTATGTATTACAGGGACTCTTGTCATCCCAATTACTTAAAAAAACATTAAAGTGAAAAAATATAAAACTGTTATTCTCCCAGTGGATGTGAAACATGGACTCTTACTTTAAGGAACGAGAAAAAAACTACGAGTATTTGAGAATGAAATTCTTAGGAAAATTTTGGACCAAAGAGAGATGAACAGACAAGCGAATAGAGAAGACTACATAACAGTGGGCTATCTTTATAGGAAATCAATATAATAAGAACAGTTAGGTATCGTAAACAGCGATGGGCAGGACATGTGGCACGAATGCGGAATGGAAGAGGTTCATGGAAACTTCTTATAGGTAAACCAGACGGAAAATGCTCAGTTGGTAGACCAAGTGGGAGAATAACATTAACCATGAAAGAAGTAGATTATACAGGGGATGATTGGAAAACATTGACTCAGAATATGTATGTATAGGGAGCTTATTTCCGCGCGGCCATGAACCTACGGGTTCTAAAGTGCCAGTGAGTTAGTGGGTGTGAGAAATGTTTCGCTAATTTTCATCGGTTGTAGGTTAATATAGGTGTAATTAAAATTTCACAGTCCCCTCAGCCATTTAAACGTTAAATATTTTAAATACCTCGCTAATTAGTAAGTGGTATGGGCTATGTAAAACGCGAAAACCCGTTATTTCTAGATTACACGCGCATCTCTTCTCCGCATAATATATTAAGAAAGTCGTTGAACTAATTTTATTACTGGATTAAGATATAGGAGGGTATCTAAATGAATTCCAACACTCATATACAGAGTGCTCATAAAGTCTTGATCCATTTCTATGTTAACTTTTTATTTTTACGATCAAGAAACATGATGGTGATAGAAGAACATGTGTATGTTGTTAGAGCACGACAGTGCGATATGCCACAGGCGTTCACTTGAAAACTTCACAAATAAGGACCCACATAAGCAAACATCCCGTTAACAAACATAACAGCCACATAATAATAATAATAATAATAATAATAATAATAATAATAATAATAATAATAATAATAATAATAATAATAATAATAATAATAATGATAATAACAACAATAGTAATAATAATAATCATAATAATAATACTTACTTAATACTTAATACAGGATTTACACTTTACAGCAGTTTGCCCTTGATTCCTGCTTTCCAGAGACTCCTATCTTCCCATTGACCATCTTCCATACCCCTCTTCATCATGGCATCATATATTCCCTCATACCATGCTCTTCTACCTCTCCCCCTCTTCCTTCTGCCTGGTACCATCCACTCCAACACCTGTTTAGACCACTGGTCTTCCGACATCCGTTGTACATGTCCATACCACTGTAGAGCTCTCATAATAATAATAATAATAATAATAATAATAATAATAATAATAATAATAATAATAATAATAATAATAATAATAATATTAGAAGAATAGAAGAAGTGGAAGAGGCAGGCCTAGAGAACGATGGATGCATGGAGTGAAGACAAGTATGGAAGCTAGAGATTTGAGGGAAGAAGATGCTTTAGACACGAACCTCCGGCGACAAATCAATTTGGGTTGAAGAAGAAACACAGTATTGTGGAATATTCCTAAAATATTATTATTATTATTATTATTATTATTATTATTATTATTATTATTATTGCTATTATTATTAATGTTTTATCTAAGTTGGATGAGTTAAAGTCATAAGCCTTCTCTTCCACTGAACCAGCGAATATTAAAATCGTACAAAAATTACATACGTATTCCAAAATACCCTTTTTCGCGATAGTACGTTTTGTCGCACTTGACCATGATTGAAAGTTCTCCTTCCTACATTTCGGGATCGCCAACTTAAATAACTATACTGTAATAAAATAACTATACTGTAATATCACATACTACTATAGTTATTAAGTTCTGAGACTTTACGCCTGAAGTATAGGCACCCACAAAAATTTAATGTCTCACAAGATGCCGATAACTCGGCGTACACTTAAACAAAACCACACCCTCCCTCAAAATTTGCCGTTGGCCGTTATTGCACGTTAGCCAACGTTGGTATAGTTGCTGGAAGCATCGCTGAAAGATGTTGGCAGGAAGGTCCCGTATGGCTTCTCTTGTGGCAGTCATGACGTCTTCAGAAGAATGAAATCTATGCCCACGTAGGATTGCTTTCATGCGAGGAAAGAGAAATAATCGCATGGTGCGAGATCATGTGAGTACGGAGGGTATGGCAAAACTGTCACATGTTGCCTTGCAAGTTCCTCTTAGACAAGGACAGAACGATGTGCAGGAGCGTTGTCGTGTAGCAACAACCAATTCTTTGTACGCCAAAGCTGAGGTCGCGTACGGCGAATTGACTAGCGTAAACGGCCAAGGATCTCTTTGTAGCGGGTTTTGTTTACAGTTGCACCTTTTGGGATGAATTCCTTGTGAACAATTCAAGTATCACCTTGCCTTTTGACCTGTCTTGTCGCGGTTATTTTCTGTCGTGGTGATAATGGTGTTTTTTCAGCTGGCAGATCTTAAAGGAAACACCATGTTTCGTCTCCAGTTATTATCCGGTTGAAAAACGTCGGATCATCGTCAGCACTACTGATGAGGTCACCACAAATCGTCATACGATCATACGTTGGACTCGCGACAGGATTCGTGACACACTGTGTTGGGTAACACGAGACAATCATGTTCAGGTCATCAGACAGAATTTTGTAGCAAGTGCCATGGCTGACCCCTACTGCTGCTGCGAAATCGTCTACCGATTAGGTGCGGTTAGCACGCACCAACGTTACAACTTCTTCGATGTTGCGTTCTGTTCGGATTGTTTGTGACCGACAAGTACGCACATCAGCTTCCAAACTGTATCTTCGTTGCAAAAAACGTCGGTGCCAGCTAAACACAACACTGCGACTCAATGCGTCCTCGCCGTAAACTTGCTGCATCATTTAAAACGTTTCGGACCGGTTTTGCCTAATTACTGACAGAACTTGATGTTTGCCCGTTGCTCAAACTGTGACATCCCGAGTTCCGACGTATGCATTCAAATCACCGTCACAACAAAGACCGTAGTTCTGCATGCAGTGCATGCACTCAAATGTCTCTTACTGGGATGAGAGACTAACTGACAAGGTACCATATCACGGCGCCATCTGTGCGCTATAGTGAATCACAGCGTCACTATGCGCTCAGTCTCAAAACTTAATGACTGTACTACGTATTACGAACCGCGTGGTGGGAACTAAAACCACTGCCCTCTATGTATACTACGTACAATGTATATGCAAAAAAATATCCAAAAGGTAGTGTTAAAATAGGGCCTACATTATACAAAACAAATCACTGCATTTTAAATGAACTGAACTTTATTTGAAACAATATAAAACAATAAATACGTACTTGCCGGCATTTCATGTTATCACTAACATTGTCTGACGGCCTCCTGTAGTTTCAAAACATTTCCCACACTGTTAACGTTAGTCAGTTGTTTATAATGAACGCAAATATTTCCAACAAAGATATTATTATTTTACTATTATTTATTGTTTTGTAAACACCATCGAGCAAAAAATAATGTACAACGCACGTTTGTGAAGTATTTTACAGAATCTCGAAAATTAAAAACAATTTCCTCGCT
Organism: Diploptera punctata; assembly: GCA_030220185.1. Lineage (NCBI taxonomy): Eukaryota > Metazoa > Arthropoda > Insecta > Blattodea > Blaberidae > Diploptera > Diploptera punctata. The sequence goes on along the minus strand of JASPKZ010000424.1, from coordinate 421,005 downwards.
TCTGTAAAAACCACTTCCCAACCTCGCATTGTAATACGTATACTATTTTGGGATTCTTGGCCGTGTCTTGCAGTGTTGTCTTCTCGACGTTTCATCACCTGATGTGGGTGACATCTTCGGGAGATCTTATTTGTCTCAATTCTCGTAGTAAATTGCTTTTACTAGTATTCGTGATTTTAATTGGACAAATCTGCATCCCATATTGTTTACTGACTTTTATTGGAATTGGCCTATTACTAAGGTATATTGTTTTATTTTTGTTTTGTACGTTATAGTTTTTTTTTCGGGATTTTTACTCACTTCTAAGACAAATATCAGGAAACCTTAAGGCCCAATCTGTCCCCGAACATAATCTGGTCGTCATAATCTTCATTACCATATTTATCATATTATTTTAGTAGACTATGAATGTGTGTGTGAATGGTGTGTTTCGTCTTAATGTTCTGTTGTCTCAGACGAAGCCCTGATCACTCATTCGTGGAGGCCTCCATGTCCTTGTGTGGTTAAAAAAGGGTGTATGTGATCCATAGTTAAAATCCCTCTCCCGACAGGTCGTGTCACTCTAAGGCCCGGGTGGTGTGTGGCACGTTAAAGTACCTATAAAATGAGAGATTAAACTGCGTCAATAGAATGGAATTATTATTATTATTATTATTATTATTATTATTATTATTATTATTATTATTATTATTATTATTATTTTCATTTTTCGGAGAAACTCGGTATATAGCAGCCAATGAAGAAAAGTAAGGTCGAATTCTTTAACCAACAAAGTAGGTTCATTAGGAGTGGGGTTTACCGCTCTAGTGGCCGCAATTTTCGATTATTTATTGGGAACGAAACTCGACATAGGCCTATTCCATTAAAATAAAACGTAAAAGACATTCTCAAAAAAAAAGCGTGGTGTACGTGAAAGTTGTGTTTTAAAAAGGTCTCGCGGCCGTTATGTTTTTGTCTTTCATTGTATACATACATACGATTTAATTACAAAGTACAAATATATTCCGTGAAGCAGTAAAGTCGGACCATAAATTCGATTTGCTGAGAAATTCAGTTAGTTTACGATGTTCCTGTACTTAATTTTTTTTCTTAGTTAATACGCCTAAATAAATTAAATGTATTCTTAGTTTCAGTTTAATAAATAAAAAGAAAAATAATTATAAATGTATATCGTAATTGTGTTTAGATACCACGTGCGTCTGAAAATGAAATAGACCATCGTTTACCAACCTATGGTTAATATTTCAAGGGGTTCGCCAAAACTTTTCCGTAATGGTGGGCTTCGAGGTTAGGCCTATTACTGTTTCCTTCATTTTTGAGGCTTTGTCAATATAATAATAATAATAATAATAATAATAATAATAATAATAATAATAATAATAATAATAATAATAATAATTATTATTATTATTATTATTATTATTATTATTATTATTATAAAATTAAATTATTATTATAGGATTAAATTACCTCTATAATGCCCCTAGTTACATAATGTAAACTCCTATTTGTGCGAAAAGTCTTTTTCTTCATATGCCTATTTAAAGAATAAATAAAGAATCAGGCTTTGTGCTAAAAGTGATTTGAGACTTTATTTAACTTCTATGGTTCCTGACTTCAAAGCTCTGTGCCATGGAAAGCAGGCGCAACCTTCTCAATCAATTCCAAGGAAGAGGTGAGTAATTACAATGACTATTTTACTCATGCCCCAAATGGGAGTCAATGGCCAATCACATTTCAATGTTTTATTTACAACCAATCACAGTCATGTTCCGCCTAAAATTTACCAACTAAAGTTTATCATAATAAAGAAAGCACCTCCTTTTTAACATTCTGAATAGATCATAGCATTATTTTGCAGTGACTGACCCTCTAAGAAATACGGCTTCCAGACTGTATATATAGTGCATGAATGTCAGCAGAAAGCGCATGCGATAGATAATATAAAAACATTTATAACAATTGATTATACCAAAAAAAAAAATCACTGTTTGCATTTTCTTAAACGAATTATTTTCCAGGAAATGACGTTGCAGAAAAATACGTATAATTGACATATTTACATCATAGGACATCAAATTAATTAATACCTATAACGTTGGTTATACATTTCTCCACTAGGGTGCATTCATACAACATTGCGATCCTTTGGCAATAAATAATATTATGATCTGGTTGCAAATGATCTGGTGATAAACAAATGAAACGTACCGACCGTTTCTCATTTGTTTCCAAACATCGCCGTTTACATTAAATATATAAATAATTTAAAATAACTATAGTTAAATAATGATTTGTGAGTAAACAGCTTAATTTTATTCGTTAAATAGTCCTAACAAATGCCACTCTTGATTTCCAAATTCTCATAAGTAATGCCACTCTTGATTTCCAAATTATCGATAAATTCACGACTCACGAAGTGAGGAGTGGATTTATCTAGAGAATTTGGAAATCAAGAGTGGCATTTGTTATGACTATTTAACGAATACAATTAAGCTCTTTACTAAAAAATAATTATTTTAATATAGTTACCGGTGTTTTAAAATATTTATATAGTTAATGTAAACGGCGATGTTTGAAAACAAATTAGAAATGTGAGGTTATGTATATTCACTAAAACTCGATCATATTATTTATTGCCTAATATGATCGCAATATTGTAAGAATGAACTCTAGTGGAGAAATAATGAAACACATCGAACTATTATTATCAACATTATAGGTTAATCATTTATATTTTGAATAAACAACTCAGTAAAATCACTGAATCTATTCATTATTTGCTATATTCAATGTATTTGTTGGAGAAAAATAAAGGTCTAACCTGTTCAGAATATTAAAAAAGGAGGAGCTTTCTTTATCACAAAAGCAGGAGCTGATAAAGAGAAATCGATAAATATCGAGGCGAAACACGACTGTCATTGGTGTAAAACAGAATTGATTGAAACGTGATTGGTCATTGACTACCATTTGCGACATGAGTTAAATAGTCATAAGTAATGCCACGAGTGATTTCCAAATTATCGATAAATTCACGAATCACGAAGTGAGGAGTGAATTTATCTAGATAATTTGTAAATCAAGAGTGGCATTTGTTAGGACTGTTTAACGAATAAAATTAAGCTGTTTACTCATAAATCATTATTTAACTATAGTTATTTTAAAATATTTATATATTTAATGTAAACGGCTATGTTTGAAAACAAATGAGAAACGATAGGTACGCTTCATCTGCTTCTTTTGTTTATCACTGCAACCAGATCATACTAATTATTGCCAAAGGAACGCAATATTGTAAGAATGCTCTCTAGTGGAGAAAAAATGAAACACATCAAACTGTATATTAATTCATTTCTGATGTCGTATGGTTGTAAATATGACAATTATATTTTTCTGGATTATTACCTGGGGAAAAAATACATTTAAGAAAGTGCTAATGGTGGTTTATTTTTTTGGTGGTATAATCAATTGCTACAAATGTTTTTATATTAACTCCTGCAAGCGCTATGTGTTGACATCTATGCACTATATATACAATCTGGTAGCAGTATTTCTTACAGGCTCAGTCACAGCAAAATAATGGTCAGACCTGTTCAGAATATTAAAAAGAAGGAGCTTTCTTTAATATGGTAAATTTAACACTGATAAATATTTCGTGAACACGACTCTGATTGGCTGTAAAACAGAAATCATTGAAACGTGATTGGTCATTGACTCCCATTTGGGGCATGAGTTAAATAGTCTATATAAATACAAATGTTAATGTACGTTTATTCAAAATCTTAAATCTCCAAAAGTTCTTCACCGATCTTTATTAAAGTTTACCCACATGCGTTTTAAGGTACGGATAGTGTTTAGCCGCTATCTGTTATTCTCTAAAACAATTAGATGTAGGAGTTCATCTGATATGAACGTTTAAAAATCGCTCTAGCTGTCCCAATTTTCGATATTTCACAACGAAATTCAGTATATACTATCGAAATAAACTGAGGTCGGTTTTATAAAAACATTCAGTAAAATCAGAAATAAAAATTTACTCTAGCAACCACCATGTTTGGTCTATTTCAGCGGTCCCCAACCTTTTTCGACTCGTGACCCTTTCCACAACGATCTGAGTTGGGTGAACCACTGACTTTTAAATATACATACTGTAGGCCTACAGTAGACACGCATACAATTTTATTCCAAACAAATAGTTTAATAACCTTAAATTAACTTAACCCTTAACAGTTAAAACCCAATTCTAGTTACGGCTTAAAAGTTACACAACGTGTAGGCCTAGTTGCAATAATACATACAAGTTTTCATAAGTAATGCCACGAGTGATTTCCAAATTATCGATAAATTCACGACACATGAAGTGAGGAGTGAATTTATCTAGACAATTTAACTCATGCCCCAAATGGGAGTCAATGACCAATCACGTTTCAATGATGTTTTATTTACAACCAAACACAGTCGTGTTTCGCCTCGAATTTATCAACTGAAGTTTATCATATTAAAGAAAGCTCCTCCGTTTTAACATTCGGAATAGGTCATAGCATTATTTTGCAGTGACTGACTCTCTAAGAAATACGGCTACCAGATTGTATATATAGTGTACGTATGTCAGCAGATAGCGCTTGCGGGAGATAATATAAAAACATTTGTAGCAATTGATTATACCACAAAAAGAAGCCACTGTCTGCACTTTCTTAAACGAATTATTTTCCAGGAAATAACGTTGCAGAAAAATATAATTGACATATTTACATCATAGGACATCAGAAATGAATTAATACCTATAATATTGGTTATAAATTTCTCCACTAGGGTGCATTCTTACAATATTGAGATCCTTTGGCAATACATAATATGATCTGGTTGCAATGGTGAAGAAAAAAGAAGCAAATGAAGCGTACCAATCGTTTCTCATTTGTTTTCAAACATCGCCGTTTACATTAAATATATAAATATTTTAAAATAACTTAGTTAAATAATTATTTATGAGTAAACAGCTTAATTTTATTCGTTAAATTGTTCTAACAAATGCCACCCTTGATTTCCAAATTCTCTAGATATATTTGGACATCACTCGTGGCATTACTTATGATAAAATAGGCCTATATCTTTAGATGATTGCTGTAATATTAGCATGCAATGGGTTATTTATTTATCTACAATGGCGTAACAACCCATTGCTGAACCTTAGCCTCTCCTTTGTTAGGAGTTACTAAACCAAGTTAATTTAATTACGCTTAGTCCTCTACAGATGTCGTGAATCGTATGTGGTCAACATATCAACCCAACGTGACATCTAGTAGGTAACTAAGGTATTAGTAGCATAATGAAGGTCGGTTAAATTTAGCTTAGAGTCTTTTTATTCTGACTTAAGGTTCTTTCACGAGCCTGAAAATCTTCATCTTCGAGACCCACAGCATGAATTCCCTCCCAGAGGACTTGCTGCTTGGATTTTTCTATCCTAAAAAAATCCATCCAACCTGACCGGGTTTGAACTCGCCAATCTTGGGACCAGAGGCAAGGAACATAACCACTAGACCATCATAGCTGACACAATGGGGTATAGCGGAAGAATTCTAACAGTATTGATATACGAGTTCTACTTTCTCTAGTGTAGGCTAATACGGTGTAATGTTGACTGGAATAAAAGTGTGCATAGCTCTATAACCTTGATAGTAAATAATAACATTTGTACAATGATATTCATTAGGAAGCCAATTTATTGTACATTAGCATCAGACAAACAAGCGCGACTTTCTGCACCTTCACTTCTGCCACCACACATGTCCTCCTAAACAAGTAGTACAACAGTGGTATCCAATTATAACGAACCTGGGGGCCACAAATATGTTTTCTAATCAAGCGTAGGTCCGCAAATTGAATAACAGAGATTCTTCTACCAAAATTGTAATCAACAAGTACACTTTAGTTACTACTTAAGAAATAAAAATGTATAATTATTTTAAAAGTAGCATAGACTACTTATTGAGTAACACTAAAAAAATTGGGGCTGTAACTAAACATCTTATTATTATTCTTATTCTTTATTTGTAGGATTTTTATCCTGTTTATTTCTCAATTCACTCCTCGGATGAAGACATATTGGATGTGCAGCCACTGTCTATCCATCTCTTGCTATTCTCCCGTCCATTGGTCTATCTTCTTTAGCTCTTTTTGCAAGTTTGTTGTCTTCCATTCTTTCTATATGATGTTTCCAGTATTTCCATCTTTCTATAATCAATTTGGTTATGTCTTGAATTTGTCATTTGTCTCTAATTTCTATATTGTGTATGCTATCAAATAATGTTTTACTCTGAATAGTTATTAAGATCTTCATTTCACATGTCTACACATAGAAATACATTATGTAATGGAAATGGACAGCTAATGACAAATGAGGACAATTTTGAAGAAGTGGCTGAATTCAAATATCTAGGAACAATAGTTACAAATAGGAATGAGATGCAGAAAGAAATTAAACGTAGGCTCAATTATGGAAATGTATGATCTTATGTATTACAGAGACTCTTGTTGTCCTAACTTCCCTGAAAAAAGTTAAACTGAAATTTATAAAACTGTTATTCTCCCAGTTATATTATATGGATGCGAAACATGGACTCTTACTTTAAGGAAGGAGAAAAGATGGAGTAGACCTATTTGAGAATTTGTTCTCATGAACATTTTTGGGCCAAAGAGAGATATATAGAGGGGTGAATCGAGAAGACAACATAACACTGATCTACATGATCTTTATATGAAACCGTATATAATAAGAAGAGTTAAGTCTCGTAGACTGCGATGGGCACATATGGCACGAATGGGGAGTGAAAGGGGAACATGGAAGCTTCTTGTAGAAAAACCAGAGGGAAAACGTTCAATTGATGGACCAAGAATGAAGTGGGAGAATAACATTAACCGTGATTTTAGGAAGTAGATTATACAATTAATTATTGTAAAACATTATCTCGGGATAGGGATGTAGTTTATTTCCGCGCGGCCATGAACCTAGATGTTTTGATAGTGCCAGAGAGTCTTTTAGTTTAATCAGATGGAGAGCCGCAGATTGCAAATAAAAGAGATTCTCCTACCAAAATTTGTAATAAACAAGTACACTTTAGTTACTACTTTTGAAAGAAAAAAATATAATTATTTTACAAGTAGCATAAACTACATATTCAATATGACTATTAGAATACACAATCTCACAGAAGACGGTTAGAGCTGGGAGAAGTTATTTCATTAACCTTGTCTTTGGTCACATGACATGATGCCAAAATAAACTTTCTCTCTCTACTAGGGATTGTTTGATGGATGAATCCGTTTATCACAGTGCAGAATTGATAAATTCAGAATTAATTTCAAATGTACAATGACTAATATAATGCCTAACAATTTCATATATTAATGCTATGAAAAATAACTTTCCACTATAAAATGAAACACAGCTCTTAAAATCCTTTTGAAAAAAAAGTTTTAATGGATTTAACTCATGCCCCAAATAGGAGTCAATGACCAATCACGTTTCAATTAATTTTGTTTTACAACCAATAAGCAGTCGTGTTTCACCTCACTCTTTACCGAGTTATCTTTACCCCCTCCTGCTTTTGTGATAAAAAAAAGTTCCTCCTTTTTAATATTCTGAACAGGTCAAAGAATTATTTTGCAGTGACTGACTCTCCAACAAATACATTGAATATACCAAATAATGAACAGATTCCTTCGAACTACATATTTGATAATTGTGTGTTGAATAATAGTGTTTTTTAAATGATTTTACTGATTTGTTTACTAAAAAAATAAATTAATAACCTATAATGTTGGTTATAATATACAGTTTGGTGTGTTTCATTTTTCTCCACTAGGGCGCATTCTTACAATATTGCGATCCCGTTTGACAATAAATAATATGATCATGTTCCAGTGGAGGAACAAATGAAACATAACCACACATTTATGATTTGTTTTCGAACATCGCCGTTTACATTAAATATATCATCATCATCATCATCCTGCCAGGTATTAGTCCTAGAAGAACTGTTACGGCCTGAGAAAGCGGTTTTCGTGCCATATTTTCATAGGTCGACCAAGTGACCGTTTCCCATTTGGACAGTAGTTCATTATTGCCTTGGGGATCCTGGATCTAGCCATTCTTGAGACATGTTCCTTCCAGTTTAGCTGATATCTGGAGATGTAGTCCAGTATTGGTGACACATTAAGTTCTTGAAGGATTTCTACATTTTTCTTTCGATCCCATTTGGTGTAGCCAGCTGTTCGGCGCATAAATTTCATCTCACAAGCTGTTAGTCTGCTTTCATCTCTCGTCCTTATAGTCCACGCTTCACTCCCATAACATAGGGCTGGTCGAGCCATTATTTGATAAATACGAGTACGAGTTGATTTTTGCACTAATGCAGGTTTTAAAACTCTATTAATGATTCCCATTGATTTGTTGAATTTCACAATTTTCTCTGATAAATCCAAATTTTCAACAAAAGAGAGTTTATATCCTAAATAAGTAAACTCATTAACTCTCTCTAAAATTTTGTTATTATACAAATTTTGCTTGAAATTGGGGATTTTCCACAAAATACCTTTATTTTAGTTTTATTGGTAGATATTTCCATTGAATATTTCTGGGCTATCAAATTTAAATTATGTACTGACCATTGTAGATCATCTTCAGATGTTGCTAGTAAAACAAGATCATCTGCAAACATTATTATATATAATTTTAAATTTCTATTGATAGTGATACTTCCATGTTTTGTTTATCTAAAGTGTTTTACAATGGCATTCATATATATGTTAAAAAGTAAAGGGGAGAGGCCACAACCTTGTCTGACTCCTGAGTTTATTTCTTTCCACTGAGTTATTTTTTCTTTTATTTTTATTGCAATGAGAGTTGACTTATAAATGTTATAAATATTATATATGATCTGCTTTGGGATCTGATCTTTCGTCAAAATTTCAAATAACAGACTTCTGTTCACTTTATCAAAGGCTTTTTTAAAGTCAATAAATGCCAAGTGTGTTTCTATATTAAATTCACGATGTTTCTCAATCAAAATTTGCATTGCGAAATATCCATCAGAGCATGATCTACCCTTCCGGAAGCCATTTTGTTCTTCTCCAAGTATATCTTCATAATATTTATATAATTTATTCTTAATAATAGTGGAATAAATTTTGTAAGCTGATCCCTCAGTAATTATCACAGATGGTCTTATCTCCTTTTTTAAATATTGGAATTACTAATGATTTTGACCAATCTTGAGGTGGATTTTCTCCTTGCCATATGATATTCAAGAAGTTTAAATATATTTTGAGAAATAGTTGACTGGAATGTTTAAATAGATCAGTGGGTATTTCATCTTCACCAGGTGCTTTGTTACTCTTTATATTTTTTAAATCTATTTGAAGTTCTTCTAAGGAATAAAGTCTCTTTGTAAATTATCTGGCTCTTGTATCTGTAAAGAGGAACAGTTGTTTGTTCATAAATTTTGATAATAATTAATCCATTTATCATGAGGAATTATATTTATTCTAGCAATATCTTTGTTTTCACTATTTAAATTTTTCAAAATTTTATATATTGATGGTAGTGGCTTTGTTACATCATTCTCCAAGAAGGGTACAAATTGTTCCCAACTTTTCCTGTGGTGCTTGCGGATTTCACGTTTGGCAATGGCTCTTTTTCTGTGGTATTCTATTTTATCTTCATATTTTCTTGTACTAATGGATTTTATATATGCCATCTGTTTTTCTTGTATAATCTTTTTAATTTCATCATCAAAGTTTCTTAGGCCTTTAGCTCGTTGCCATTTTCGTTTTTTGCCAAGACTTTCATTAGCTGCTTGTTTTAAAATTGTTTTTATATGTTTCCTTTCTTCTTCTACATCAGTGCCTAAAGGTGTTGTTTCTATTAGATTGTCTAATTTTCTTTGATAAAGCCATTTTATGCTAGTACCTTTAAGTAAATTAACTTTAAATGAGAATTCTTCCTTCCGGTTTATTTTTTGTTTCTTTTTATACCAACGAGGTTTTAATCTTACTGGGCAAACTAGTAGATAATGGTCAGTTTCAATTTCAGGGTCTCTGTAAACTCTTGTCTCTAGTACAAGGTTAGCTAATTTTTTATTGCAAATTGCATATTCAGTCAATGATTTCAAACCGCTGGCCTATCATGTAAATTTATGACTATCTTTGTGATAGAAAAATGTATTCATGACTTTCAATTTGTGTAGGTGAGGAAATCTATTAGTCTTATTCTATTATTATTGCATGTCTGTTCTCCAAAAGTTCCTATGGATTGTTCTATTTTACAATTTTCAATTCTATATTAAATATATAAATATTTTTAAATATCGGTAACTATGTTTAAATAATGATTTTTGAGTAAACAGCTTAATTTTATTCGTTAAATAGTCCTAACAAATTCCACTCTTGATTTCAAAATCTTCTAAATAAATTAACCAGAGTCACTTCGTGACTCGTAAGTGACTCGTGAATTTATCGATAATTTGGAAAACACTCGTGAAATTACTTATGACTATTTATCTCACAGACCGATAATTTTGCTTCTTCCTGTTGATATAATTGCCTCTTCCTGTTGATAAATTTTCCTCTTCCTGTTTGTAATGAGATATATCTCCGCAAATTAAATTCTTTGACAAGGATATCGATTCAACAATGTACGATCGATATGGTACTGCAAGAAATGCCAAAAGAAAATATTTTAAAAAATTACCATAAAAAAGTTTGTTATGTTGCTGTAAAAAATATTAAATGTTGTATAAAAATCTGCATTGTTGTTAATAGTTATTTCTCATACAATTATCTGTTATTGATTTTTCCTAAGCCCAAAGAGATTTAACAGTAAAGATATGTTATTTATAACTATACAGCCGGCTTAGAAATCGCCCGGAAATAAGATCGGAATACATAACTTCACATTTGGTAAATATTAAACATTATAATTCTTTTTAGCTTCTGATGTATTATTCGCTAAATAGTCACTCCAAATCCAATGAGAGGTTGAGTTTTTCATTAGGCAGAATCACGAGCGACAAGGTTATTGTTGGTTTCTTTTAAGATTTCAATTTCTTCCAGTATTTCTTTTTGTGATAGGTGCAGTATTGTGAGGGCGTTGTCAATTTAGGGCCTATAACATGCGAAGTTCTGCCTGAAAAATATATTTAGCATAACAGGATATCCCTTCCGCATATTTAATATATTTTAAGTGTTCTTTGATTCAAAGTTTTCTGTGTGGAATGGACTTAATTACAATTACATTTACTAATACAGCAGCCACATAGTGTCATGTTTTACTTTACACCTGAAATAAAATAATTTATATACTGCACACTCTTAGTGACTATTTAACTCATGCCACAAATGCTAGTCAATGACCAATCACGTTTCAATGAATGTTGTTTTACAACCAATGACAGTCGTGTTTCACCTCGCTCTTTATCGATTTATCTTTATCAGCTCCTGCTTTTATGATAAAGAAAGCTCCTCCTTTTTAATGTTCTGAACAGGTCAAAAGCATTGTTTTTCTCCAACAAATACATTGAATATAGCAAGTAATGAAAATATTCCTTGATTTTACTGAGTTGTTTACTAAAAAAATAAATGAATAACCCGTAATGTTGATTATGATATATAGTTTGATGTGTTTCATTATTTCTCCACTTGGGTGCACTCTTACAATATTGCGATCTTATTTGGCAATAAATAATATGATCAAGCAGCAGTGAATGAACATAACCTCACATTTCTCACTTCGCGAGTCGTGAATTTATCGATAATTTGGAAATCACTCGTGGCATTACTTATGATAATTTTTTGTCATGCTTTTTTATAAAATTGCTAATTTATTAATTTGGCTTTGCAGTGTTACGTGTCGGAGATGGGACACTTGAAACTATGGCACCGTGTGTTCAACGTTGTAACGCTCGCTACTGTCATGCTGGTGTTCCATATAGGAGGCTGCATTCAGGAGATTTCAATTCATCAAGAAGCGAATACAATTATAGGTAAGTTGCAGAGTTTATTTGCACTTCGAACCCGAATTTCTGGCTTTATATGCCAGCGTGCTATCCATTACATTAATCAGGGCTCCTGTGTGCAGGAAAGAAAATTTGACGTTTGCACTGGGAGCCTGGATTAGTATAAGCTTAGCACGCTGGAGTACAAAGGCACCGGGTGCCTGGATTAGTGTAATGGATAGTACGCTGGAGTACATAACCAGAAATTCGGGTTCGAATCCCGGTTCAGGCGGTAATTTTTCTTTGTAAATTGATAATTTATCCATTATATCGAATGTTAACATTTAATTATAACTTCAAAAAATCTGTCTATAAATGACCTATTTCTGACAATCAAAAGGTTATCCAGTATTTTTTTAAATTAATATCTAAACATCATTTTATTTCGAAATAATATATAATATTTTCATTTAAGAAAAATACTAAAGTCAGCGAATATTGATTATTTTTGCATGATAAATTATTTAAAGTACAGAGTGGATCTCCCGAACTACGGCCGGGCCAGCGGGAAAAAGCGTATGCGGCCGCTGAGTCCTCACTCCGCGTCACGCGGCAGAGCAACTGCACGGCTCTTTTCCTACTTCTTTCGCTTGGTCTGTGCATGACCATGAAAATAGCGAAAATAAGTTACGTACCTTATGACAGGAGATGTTGAAAATGTTCTCCTCCTACTTCCACACATTTTCGGCACCTTGCTAGGAAACCCTCATTCACACGCTTTAGTTGCTGCTCTGTTACTGATTTTACTTCTGTTCTGATACAGTCTTTCAGATCATCTAATGTGTGGGGATTTCTTGCATACACTTTATTTTTTAAGTACCTCCACAAATGAAAATCGCATTCAGTTAAATCTGGAGACCGTGATAGCCACAAGTCCGTACTAATAACCCGATCTTAAACAATTTCAGTAATTAATTTTAACGAGTCTTCAGCAGAATGTGCAGTTGCAGAGTCTTGCAGCAAATATCAATTTTAACAGTCACTATTAGTCAGTTCTTCGAAAAATTATTTCAGTATGTCTTCTCTGAATCTTTGTGTATTAATTGTGTTATTTAAAAAAATGGTCATATAATTCTGTAACCATTCACTGCAACACCACACTCCTATCCGTTTGTCATATAGAGGAATTTCATGTATGCGATGGGGGGTTTTCTGGCTCCAATACCTGTTATTCTGCGATGACACATACCCATTTAAGTGGAACCAGGCTTCGCCTGAGAACCATATTAAACACGGATCAATTATTCCAATATTAACGTTCTGCAACATCCAATTACAAAAGCGTAACCGCATGTTCAGGATCACGCGGCTAAAGTTCATACATTACAGTTATTCTATATGGTTTAAAACATAAAAGCTTCCGTAGCTCGCAATGCTGACGTCTTCGAAACACCAGTTTTCTTGTGCGTCGTCTTAGGGACTGTTTTGGCGTATTTTCTAATCTTTATCATATTTCGTCTAATTTTTCCTCACTAAGCACACATTTTGTTATCTTTGGTTTCTTATGGAGCACAGAACCCGTTTCTCTAAATTTGTTCACAAGTCGTCGAACAGTATCTCTATTTGGATGATTTACATATGGAAATTGTGTTAGAAATCTTTTAACGACTTCTCTGCAAGACTCTATTGTCACATAATTATCGTACATAAATACCCTATGCTGTACTGTAAAGACAGATCGAGACATAATAACTATGAAATAAGACCACTAACAATAGAATACACAACGCGTGGTTCACCTTACAAGCATGTAACAAAACTGCCTTACCAGGCGCTTAAATTTTAATATCTCCGCGCGTTTATGACGCACAGTGAGGTGTGCAGTTGCTATGCCGCGTGACGCGGAGTGAGAACTCAGCGGCCGCATGCGCTTTTCCCGCTAGCCCGGCCATAGGTCGGGAGATCCTCTCTGTCTAACTTTCTATATGTAGGCCTATGATTTAACTAACTCACTAGCAGTATCAAACCTAGAGCTTCAGACCACTTTGGCGTAAACTCTACATACATCCCTATACTCAGCTAATATTTTCCAATCATTCTCTGTATAATTTACCTCTCTCAAATCATCTTTAATGCAGCCATATACCAGCCGTATCTGGTTTGTTTACATTACAACTGGAACAATATTGACACTAGGTCACAAGATAACAGTCTGCTAACAATCACTCTTCATAGCACTTCCTCTTATTCTACTTCCTTCACATTAGCCTCTGCCCGCTCCTGAAATTTTCTTCCCCAAGATATCAGGGGTTGCCGCACACTTGGCACTTTTAAGCCACGCTTATACAGTTACCTGTTGTTTAATAATTAATTTTCTTTATTTATTAAAATGTATACTATGTCATTAATACTTTCTTCTCGTTTTTTTTATATCTTGTACATATTATATTTAATTCGTTAAATCTAGAGTAAATCAAAATACATTATAAATAATAATTGTATTGCACATTGATTTTATTGTACGACTTGGCCGGCGGTAGCGCGTGCAGGCGAGGTCAGCACTTACTACCGGCGAATCGCGTATATTACAGCAAACTCAAATCACATTAACGATTTTTTAGAATAAAAAAACGTACCTTATCACAGGAGATGTTGGAAATGCTGTCCTTCTGCATCAATACATCTACAGCATCGGCTGAGAAAAATTTGCATTCAACGCATTAGTTCAGCTTCCGAAATAGCGTTAATTTCTGTCCTGATATTTTGTTTTAATTCGTCTAATGTGTGGGGGTTATTTTTGTAAACTTTATTTTTCAAGTTGCCCCATAAATAAAAATCGCATGACGTAAGATCAGGAGACCGAGCGGGCCATAACCTCCTACTGATTATTCTATTCTCAAAAATTTCCGCAATAAAATCTAATGACTGATCAGATGTATGCGCAGTGGCAGATTTCTGCTGGAAATATCCAGCCGACATTCAGTGTCCGTCAACTGTTCGCAAAATGGTGCCAGTATATTATTTCTGTATCTTTCGGCATTTATGGTACCATCATAAAAATAGGCCCTATTATTCTGTAACCATTTATGGTGCACCATACTCCGATTTTTTGATCGTGCAATGACGTTTCATGAACGAAGTTGAGGTTTTCTTTACCATAATATCGGTTGTTCTGTGATGATACATGACTGTGTAAATGAAACCATGCTTGGTCACAGAAAATTATTAATCTGGATCGATTGTTCCAGCATTAACATTCCTCAAAACCCATTTACAGAAACTTACCCGACTCTGGTTATCATGTGGTAGCAATTCCTGAACAACAGTAACCTTGTATGGTTTTAGCTTTAAAAGTTTTGTAGCTTTCCATGCTGAAGCTTTCGAAATGTCGGTTTCTTGTGCAAGGCGCCTAAGAGATTTTTGAGGTGAGTTTTCTAACCTTTCTCCGATTTCCTCTAGTTTCTGCTCCTTAAGCACACGCCGTTTTAGTTTCTTTTCTTATCGAAAATTGATCCCGCCTCCCTAAATTTATTGACAAACAAACGAACGGCTCTTATCAAGAATTGATCCCGTCTCCCTAAATTTATTGACAAGCAAACGAACAGCCTCTCTACTCGGAACACGCACGCCTGGATAATTAGCTTGAAATCGTCTTACAATTTTCCTACATGATGATGTAATAACATACGAATCGTACATGAATATTCTTTGTTGTAATGTATACGTAGGCATTTTGAAATACTTGCAAGCAAAACTAAACACTTCTTAATTCATTCACGTGTGAACTGGCCTAGAACACAAGTCAGACTGCCACACGAGTGAAGACAGATGTGGGATGTGGGCGTCAATGAGAGGGGAAATGCAGTGAAGGTCACATGGGCCTCGCCTGCACGCGCTACCGCCGGCCAAGTCGTACAGTAAACTCCCTGTATATATAACATGTAATCGTAATGTTTATTGTAATTTAGATGTAAGACTATTTTTTTGTATTTTTTAAAACCTGGTTGAGTGGCAGACAAGCCCTTAAGGTCTTGTCTCTGCCAGGTAAAATAGAGCTATTATTATTATCATCATCATCAACATCATCATCATCATTATTATTAAAGTTGAAAATGGCATCTCTGTTTGTGGCAGGTGTGATAATGCAACTGAGTGAAAGAGGTAGTGGAGTGTTTGACTGCGGTTCTCCAATTGAAAAGGAGGTGGTGAAACTGGAAGCTATCAAATGGATAACATCAGTACTCAATACAAATGCAGAAAGTAATTTTTTACCTGGTGTTTCTATTGGTAAGTTACATTTGTTATGCTTTCAGGCAGCCTGTTAAAACTTTGCTCATTAGGTGTGAAAAGACGGTCCCTCCTCCGACCCGCACTGCCAATGAAACAACACAACTGACATGTGAATAGCAGTGTCTTGCCTTTTCAGTCCATCCGACGTAAAGCTGAGCATTTATTAAAGACCTGCGTTAAGGGGATTTATACAGTAGCAGATGCACTTTTAAAAAAAATAATAATAATTCCATTGTTTCTTAATGGATTTCCTTCAAATTTTGCACACTTATTCTTCACGAATTAGTTTCAAGTTATAATTTAATAGGTCTATAAATGACAAGTATAAATATGTCTCTGGAATATCATGTTCTCGTAACACTGTTGGTCTATGCACTTCTCCGTCTTTACTAACATTTCGTACTATTTTAAACGTTTTGGTAGGAAACTTATAACTTTTTTACAATTACTATTGTAGAGCTGGCTTATCTTGGCAGAGATATATGGAGATACAAGGGTAGATCGTTGATCGCTTTAGTCGAGATACAAAAGAAAGAACCCACCCTGTTGTCAGTTTTCCTCTCCCCCCATCAACCTATTAACATCTGGTGAAGAAACTCCGACAACACTGATGCAAGTGAGAGAGGTGAGTATACAGTTGTCACATTCTACAAATTTCTCGTAAAGTTAAACCAGAGAGACTATACATATGTATCAACGTACGCAGATTGTCGCATTTGCTTCATTATTTTTTCCAAGTTCTACAGAATAGTTATGCGCATGCGCGAACGCTTAAAGAGACTTCCGCTAGATAGCGGATATATATATATATATATATATATATATATATATATATCCACCGCTGTAGTCTCGAGGTAGGTAGCGTGCTGCCTTGTCACGCAACGGGCCCGGGTTCGATCCCCGGTCGGGGCAGTTTTTCTGGGTGAGGTTTTTATCGGGTTTTTTTCTCACCTGTAAGACAAGTCCCAAACGGTCCCCGAAATCATATGACCATCATCATCATCCTTATCATTATCATCATCATTCACCGGTGTGGAAAGCTACGGGAAGCTACCACACCTACAATTCCCTAGTAAAGCTGCAAGCATAGCATGAAAATGTTATGATTGCAGGAAGGACCTGCCTTCGGGCAGAATTATAACGGATATATATATATATATATATATATATATATATGTGTGTGTGTGTTGTGTGTGTGTGTGTGAAATCGGAGTGACTAACATTAGCAATTAATTCGAAAATATGTTTTAAGAAATGGTTGCTCACTCCATTTTTTTTTTTGTTCTGATGGGACAAGTTAGTGTACATCAGATTATTTTAACACCGTCCAAGTTAGTGTACATCAGATTATTTTAACACTCGTTAAATAATATGCATGTCATTAACTTTGTTAGGTTAGGAAAGGGGAAGTTGGTGTACAACAATTTCTTATAAACATGTTTGGGAATTTATTGGGTTAAACCATACCGATTTTACACATATGCCTGTCATCTAACGGTAGTTTATTTAAGCGTCCGCGCATATGCCCAGTTGGTAGACCAAGAATGAGGTGGAAGAATTATATTAACCACGATTTGAGAGAAGTAGATTATACAAGGGATGATTGGAAAAACATTAGCACGGATATAAGCTTTCCACACATCCCTATCCTGAGCTAATGTTTTCCATTCATTTTCTGTATAATCTACTTCCCTCAATTAATGGTTAACGTTATTCTTCCACCCCATTCTTGGTCTACTTTTTCTCTGGTTTTTATACAAGGAGTTTTCATTCCCATTCATGCCACATGTCCTGTCCATCGCAGTTTACGAGACTTAACACTTATTATCTTTGGTTCCATGTGAATACCTTGAAAATCTATTTTTGCTTAGTGTTAAAAAATTCTTCGTAATTTTGTAAGTAAATTGATATATTATATATATTTAATATCTTTGGCAATTAAATAGTCGTTTAAGTATCACAGCTCGCAACTGACACGCCCCAAATAACAGATTTGTATATAACTTATTTCATTATAAATGTACAATTTGAATAGCAAGTCGCGCCATGAAGTTTTTTTTATGGGTATTTGACTGTGGTAAAGTTATTTTTGATAAGTGGCTATCCTGCTACAAGTTCTATCGGCCATAGTGAAACTCTGTGCTATCGGCGCTTGGTCGATAACGATTCGCAACGATCGATAAGTTAATATCTAAGAGCTGTTTTGGAATTTTAATTTCTATTTTTGTTTCAATTTCCATTGAAAGTGTCTTTTTAATTCAATGCCCCAGGTTGTCATTTCGACATTTCTTGTGTTCTCTCATGGCATTGGCGTAATTGTAACCCAATTCTAAAGGGAGGCCTAGAAGGTGGAGTTACGTTATCCGGATGATATGATTGATAATAAATGATAATGAAGCGCCAGGAGAGTTCTTAACCTAAGCTTAACCTAAATTCGAGACCATGGACAACCACATGAATAATTCCTTTTAAGGAAAAATTCCTATGGTTTGACCGGAAATCGAACCCGGGACCTCAAATAATTGTGAGGATTATCTTCCTCTATGATAATTGTTATTATTCAGTTTTGTAGTGTAAAAGATGCCCCCAATAAAGAAATTTGGTGTTGGTTGTCATACATTTATGGCAGTCGTTGAAAAAAAAAACACGTTACATGTGCACAAAGTACAAGTATTACGTAAAGTGAGCTAAGTGCTTAGAAAAAAACTCATGCAAAGACAGGTCAACTTTAGAAAACTTTGTTCTAAGATTTTCTATACTACATTCTTAAAATAGTGTTGCTCTATGTACTTTTTCGTCACTACTAGCATTTTGTACTGTTTTAAACGTTTTACAACTATACATATTTTTTTACAATTATTAAATGTTTATCTAGGTATACGAAATTGTCACATTTGTATATGTGATTTTTTCAAAGTTCTGCATGATCGTAGTGCACATGCGCGAATGCTTGTAAAATTGCTGGCAGATGATAAGACATCTGTGAAATCGGGAAGACAAACATTTGCAATTAATTCCAAAACATTTTAAGAAATTGCTAATGTTTTTTAGTCATTTCTTGTGTAATCAATTTCCCTCAAATCATGGTTAATATTATTATACTTATTCTCCCACCACATTCTTGGCCTTCCTACTGAGTGCTTTCCCTCTGGTTTTCCTACAAGGAGTTTCAAAGTACTTTTTTCATTCCCCATTTGTGCCACATGTCCTGTGAGACTTAACTCTTATTATGATATGTCTTGTTTCCCATAAAGATCATGTAGCTCACTGTTATGTAGCTTGTCTGTTCATGTCTCTTTGGTCCAAAAATTGTCTTAATAACTTTATTCTCAAATACTTGTAATCTTTTCTCCTCCCTTAAAGTAAGAGTCCATGTTTTGGGTGCTATCATATCACTGAGGCTCATTATCATATTATAGGCTCAATGGGTTATCTTTGGACTCAACTATAGATTAGGTCTTACTATGGTACACCATGTAATATTTATGACACTGTTGCACTATTTACTTTTTCCGTTTCTATTAACATTTCCTACTATTTTAACATTTTCTTATAATTCTTTAAATATTTTTTACAATTGTTAAGTAGTTATGTATGTATGTATGCAAAATTTCTCAATAATTTCTTCTAAGTTCTACAATATCATGGAGCATGTCTTGTCAACAGATGGCAGTCAGGTAAGACCAACCTTCAAATAAGAAATTGCACTACTACTTTTTTATTTTGTTAGGTTAAGAAGGCGTAAGTTAGTGCAGATCGAATTAGTTTATAGTTTATTAAAATAATATGTAAATTATTCACTTTGTTATTTCCCAAATTATTTTTTTATTTTATTTTATTTTCTGGAACATGTTAATTTAAAATCTAGCATCAAAATATGAAGCTTTACCGCTTAAAAGTAATGTATAGATTCTCAATAAAAATACTTAAAATAGAAGTCGTTAGATGGTGTCATTGGTAGCGACTGCTACCGGCCTTCTGATGAAAGAAAATAATTGTATATGTGAAAAGAAATGTTTAATGTTTGTATCAGTGTTTGGATGGTGTAACCGGTATCATACTGTTGCACAGAGTCTGATATCCAGGGTTCGAATCCTGGTCCGAGTGTTAATTTTTCTTTGTAAAATCAAAATATCACAAATTATATGTTTGTGTACATCCATTTTTAAAAGCATGTTTGGAAATTTATCGTGAAGATTGGTTATACCCACAGCACAGATAGTCCTGCCATCTACGTAGCAAGTTCATACCTATTTCACATGCACACTACTAATCTGCAGTACTTAGAAAAATTCACAGCGAGACTTAAAGTGTAATTTACTAATCCGTTGATGTTTTCTGCTGCAGGTCTTCACATTTATGACACGTGTGGAAGACTTAGAATGGCTGTTACTCAACTCGGTGAATTTGTACCTGCGCTCAAAGGAGTAAATAACTCCTTCTTTATACCTTCATCAATAAAGATAGGTTTATTGGACGATGCTGGTCTCTCTGATGATCCTGAAGTCAAGGAAGCTCTTGATGAACTTAAGTTTCCTGTAATGACATTGGATCCTCAAGAATTGATAATGCCTGCTCAAGAAAAAGCAAAGGTATTTTCTAATAATGTAACTTTGTGATTTAAGTATTCACCAATGACATTCTGTGATGTTGAGCAATCATATTTAAGTACATATATACATATTTATGTACACTTAGCAAAAAAAAAAAAGAATGAGCGACTCTTGATATCTAACATTTCAGTTTTAATGCACGATTTACACAAGTAAACTATTGGCACAGTAGAGCCACTTCCTCCAATGAAGAGCATTTTTTTATGCACAGCAACCGAGCGAATGTTTAGCTCAGTGCATTATAGCTGCTTCGCATGCAAGGTTGATTTTTTTAATTGTTACAATACTTTCTATTTTATTCTGTCTGCCCATTCTTAAAGAAAAACAAACTAATTATTTGGAAGTATTACTATTTATTATTATTATTATTATTATTATTATTGTTATTATCATCATCATCATTATCATCATCCATTATCTATGGGCTATTATTAGGCTGGACTTAATCTGTATAAACGAAATATTTTAATTGAAGGGTGAAACTTTTTCCTCACTAATATGCAATAAATAAATAAATAAATGCATAAACATATGTAGCTATGTTATCTTTTATTGCATAAATGTATAGCATTATTATATGTGGTACTGCACACACAATTAAATTTATACTGGTAACTAAATAGTGTTACAGAGTTTACGAAGGCAGGAATACTACTTAAAATAGTGTAAAGTGGATGTAGATTATGTGGCTGGAATTTAATATTATGGGATGTATTTTGCTAAAATACAAGTAAATTTTAAAAAATCATTGTTGAGGGATTTGGACCCAGGCTCTCATACATATTTCGTTTTTTTTTGTAATTGGTTTAATGATCTATGCTACTCGAACATCGGATACTAGTTGTCTAAATCCTAGTTGTCTTATTTACTTTTACACTATGCTTGAGAGTTGAACTTTATTTGAAATGTCACAATTTGAGTAATACTGTATACGTCAAACACTCGTAAATATCTAGAAACATGTCTCCTGCACTGCTCTTTAACTATTTGAAACCATTAAAATCAAATACAGTGTATTTAAAAACATCTAACAATGCATTACCTTGTGAAACACAGCTTTAGTTCTTCATGCATGCGCAGTGGGTCATAACAGGGACTCTGCATTTTGAAGCCACTCATTCTTGTTTTTGCTAAGTGTACATATATACAAATAATGTAATTTCTGCTTATTGACAACAGCTATCACCTGAAAATATTGAGAAATCTTACTTAAATAAATAATACCTCTTAGTGTTACTTTTTAAAAAAAGTAATTTGAAGACTTTGTGTTTATGTTTGTAATTTGTGTGATTTTTCACGTTTTTAGTTACGTAAAAGCATTTTAAAAAGTTGTAATCGCTTAGAAAAGTGATGAAATTCATGTTTCTGCCATTAGAATTAATAAATTGATATAACAAACATTTTTAACATCTTTTTGTAATTTTGATACCGGTATTACATATTTTATATTTTGTTACGTATTTATATAAATATTTTATAGGGTAATACTACATAAAAATGGGGCCTATTGTATAAATATGTGAAAAATTTGCATTTAGATTGAAGGCCTAGGTATCTTACTTGGAAAGAGCACTAGTGTATAGAACTAGAGACATTTGAGTTTGAATCCGAATCTAGGCTTACATATTGTTTATTTTTTATCATTTCACTCACCTCATACTTCATAATTTATAGCAGACCCAGGGTTTCTTCACGTATTACGTGAAGAAACCCTGGGTCTGCTATAAATTATGAAGTATGAGGTGAGTGAAATGATAAAAAATAAACAATATTAAAGAACCTCATAGTGTTATTTCCTATCTACATAACTTAACTAGGCTTACATTTTTCTCTTCAAATATAATTTGTCATTCAGTGAGGAATGTTAAATTTAAAATAAGAACTAATGATTTACTTGGATGGGAATGCAAATTTAGGCTTGAAGTTTTTTACGAGCCTCAAAATCTTTAGACTCTGACTTCTTTCCAAAGCACTTATACCTTCTAACCTTCTATTTTTTCATCCTAAAAAAAAAACCATTGACCCTAGCCTGATTTGAACCTGTCACCCTCTGGGCCAAAGAGTTATATTCCAGTTAATGAATGGTCAACACATTATCATAAGTAATGCCACGAGTGATTTCCAATTTATCTAGAGAATTTGGAAATCAAGAGTGGCATTTGTTAGGACTATTTAATGAATAAAATTAAGCTGTTTACTCACAAATCATTATTTAAATATAGTTATTTTAAAATATTTATATATTTAATGTAAACGGCGATGTTTGAAAACAAATGAGAAACATTTGTTACCTTTCATTTGTTCATCACTGCAACCAGATCGTGTTATTTATTGCCAAAGGATCGCAATATTGTAAGAATGAACCCTAGTGCAGAAAAATGAAACATCAAACTGTTTATAACCGACATTATAGGTTATTAATTAATTCCTGATGTCTTATGATGTAAATTATATTTTTCTGGAGTGTAAATTCATGGGAAATAATATGTTTAAGAAAGTGCAAACAGTGGTTTCTTTTTATTGTGGTATAATCAATTGCTACAAATTTTTTTTATTATAATATAATATCTTGCAAGCATTATCTGCTTACATTCATGCACTATATATACAATCTGGGAGCTACATGCATTCCCTGATTCTTACATCTTAATATATAAATTGCTATATTCAACGTATTTCTTAGAGAGTCGGTCACTGCAAAATAATGCTATGACCTGTTCAGAATATTAAAAAGGAATACCGTTCTTTGATATTATAAACTTAATTGATAGATATCTGGGTGAAACACGACTGTGATTGGCTGTAAAACAAGATTCATTGAAACGTGATTGGTCATTCAGTCCCATTTGAGTTAAATTGTCATGCAAAGAACATTTTAATGAAATTTACTGTATTTATTTTTAGTCAAAATTACAGTGGGAAGTAACACTATGAGGTAATTTTCAATTTATAAATGAGTTGGAGAAAATGTTTTTATATCTCTCCTCATAAAGTTTTGTGCTCTCACAATACCAGTTTCAAAGGTTATTTGCCTTCATCTTCATCAAATTCCAACTGTTAAAATTTTGCCATTACCACCATCTTCTGAACTGCCTCTGGTACCAATTTTATGAACATGGAGATATTTTTCTTGGAGAGAACTTCAAAATTCATGGATCCATATTTGTTCTTCTAAATGTATATTTTTTTCCCCAAATTGTTAATGAATAAAAAAAAATAATCTCCAGGTTCATAAAAATTTCAACAGTTGATATTTGACGGAATATGGAGGCAAATGGCCTTTGAAACTGGTATTGTGAAAATATGGAATTTTATGAGGTGAGATGTAAAAACATTTTATCCAACTCAGATATAAATTAACTAACCAACTAACTAACAGGCACTATCGAAACCAGGTTCATTGCCACATGGAGATAAGCTCTCCTTACATCCCTATCCTGAGCTGTTTTCCCCTGTATAATCTACTTCCCTCAAATCATGGTTAATGTTATTCTCCTGCCTCATTCTTGATCTACCAACTGGGCATTTTCCCTCTGGTTTTCATACAAGAAGCTTCCATTCACCTCTTTCTTTTTCCATTCATGCCACATGTCCTGCCCATCGCAGTCTATGAGACTTAACTGTTCTCATTATATCTGGCTTCCTATAAAGATCATGTAGGTCACGTTATTTTTTATTTATTATTATTTTTTTTTAAATGCCCCAGGTTGTCATTTCGACATTTCTGATGTTCTCTCCTGGCATGGTGTATTGTAACCCACTTCTGAGGTTGGGTGCCTGGAAGGCAGGGTTACGCTGCCCCGATGATATATATATATGAGTTGATGATGGTGGTAATGATGTGCCAGCTGATTAGGTGAATATGATATTGATGATAATGATGGCCAGATGATGTTCGGGGATCATTTGGGCCTTAAAGTTTCCTGACATTTATCTTACAGGCGAGGAAAACCCCCAAAAAAACCTCACCCAGGAACTTTGTCCCGACTGGGGATCAGACACGGGCCCTCTGCGTGACAAGGCAGCATGCTACCTCGAGACCACAGCGGTGGACGGTCTGTTATGTAGTTTTCTCTATTCACCTGTCTGTTCATCTCCCTTTGGTAAAAAAAAATTCCTAAGAACTCTATTCTCAAATACAGTTAATCTCCTTTCCTCCCTTAAAGAAGAGTCCATGTTTCACATCCATATAATATAACTGGTAGAATAACAGTTTTATATATTTTCAGTTTAACATTTTTGAAAAAGTTGGGACAACAAAATCCCATAATACATAATAACATCAACTAACTCCATGACGCGACAGGCCTAGAAGGCCCTTGGCCTACCATCCGACTGCTGGCCTCACATCCACATGTGTTAATCACAGAGGTAGACGATCATCTATCCAGTGTAGGGGTGACATGTGGTCAGCAGGTTGGGTCCACCAGCCATTATAGCTGGTCTTCTCAACCTGAGTACATTATAGCATGTATTTACAGAATTGAGACTATGTTTAATATATTTGAAGAGAAAAATTTTCGCCTAGACCGGGACTCGAACCCGGGACCCTTGGCTTTCCGGGCCAAGTGCTCTACCAACTGAGCTACCGAGGCGAGTTACGATCTAGACGCAAATTTTTCTCTTATGTACGTTGTAATTCCCAGCTTCTTGTATGTTTAATATCTTTGTGGATCTTATTCCTATTTGTGATTATTGTTCCTAGGTATTTGAATTCAGCCACTTCCTCAAAATTTCCCTCATTTGTCATTAACTAACTGTCCATTACTGTATTTAATTAAAGTATTTTTTGTTATTTTCAGACAATACTGGCAATAATGAATACAATGAAATGGCATCGTTTTTATATAGTGCACAGCGATGATACCTACAGTGTGAATGTTGCAAAATTAATAATGCAGCTCTCTATTTCTGATGATAACTTGTGTATATTGTCAATGGATCAGTATACTCATCACATGAAGTGAAACCTAATGATGAAGATTCTTCTCTGCATAATAGTCTGCAGTCTTTACTATCAGATAGCAGTGTTGAGCATCAGATCCTTGCAATATTCCATCAGTCATCTGCTAAGAATTTTCTAGAATCATTTAATGAATATATCAAATGTAACAATAAGTCTTCCATACAGATATTATTTTCTAATTTAATCACACATGAAGAATATAATTTAATCTCTAATGAGAAAATAAAAGTTTATTCTCTTTCTACAGTAACAAGTAATTTAAAAATGTTTGAGGAGTATTGGCAAAGACAAATTCAGAGTTTTAAAGTAAGTATAATTTTAAAACTAAGGCCGGTATTCAAGAACCAAGTTTTTCGCAAAGAGCGACTCTCAGCCCGTCTCTTCGTGGTTAATTATGTGGGTCATGCAGAACCTATTCTAACTGCTATATTTAAAAAGAAAAATATACGCCTAGACTGGGGTTTGTACCCAGGATCTTTGACTCTCTATGTCAATGCTCTTCCATCTGAGCTACCTAGGCTCCAATCTAAATGCATATTTTTCTCTTATACATAGTTAATTCCCTAACCCCAAATGCTACGAGCCATTTCTACGATTTTTGCAAATGACCTAGGTAGCTCAGATGGAA
Source organism: Diploptera punctata (assembly GCA_030220185.1). Lineage (NCBI taxonomy): Eukaryota > Metazoa > Arthropoda > Insecta > Blattodea > Blaberidae > Diploptera > Diploptera punctata. The sequence goes on along the minus strand of JASPKZ010000424.1, from coordinate 394,518 downwards.
GAGCATTGACATAGAGAGTCAAAGGTCCTGGGTTCAAACCCCAGTCTAGGCGTATATTTTTCTTTTCAAATATAATTTGTCTATCATTAAGACGTTTAAAAACGAATAGATTAACATTGAAAGAAGCACTACTGGCTTTATAAGTAATGTTTAAATTCCCAATAAAAAGTCTTTTTAATAAAGAAGCCGCCATTTGCAAAAATTGTAGCAACGGCTCGTAGCATTTGGGGTTAGGGAATTAACTATGTATAAGAGAAAAATACGCATTTAGATTGGAGGCATAGATAGCTCAGATGGAAGAGCATTGACATGGAGAGTCAAAGGTCCTGGGTTCAAACTCCAGTCTAGGCATATATTTTTCTTTTCAAATATAATTTGTCCATCATTAAGATGTTTAAAAATGAATAATATTAACTATTCTAACTGGCTCACTCTATTCAACATCATGTGCTAATAGTATATTACGATGCAAGTTTGGGAAGTGGTTTTTACAGAATCATTATCGCTCGGTTTTTAATTTCCAAGATTCTGTAAAACACTTCACAAACGTGCATTGTACATTATTTTTTGCACGATGGTGTTTTCAAAACAATAAATAATAGTAAAATAATATCTTTGTTGGAAATATTTGCATTTATTATAAACAAATGACTAACGTTAACAGTGTGGGCAATATTTATTAGTTGAAACAACAGGAGCCTTGAGAACAATTATAGAAAACATGGCCTCAAGTATGTCTTAATTGTTTTATATTGTTTCAAAAAAAAGTTCAGTTAATTTAAAATGCAGTGATTTGTTTGATGTAATGTATATTATCACTACATTTTGGATATTTTTTCTATATACATTGTACGTAGAATACATAGAGGGCAGTGGCTTTACTTCCCGCATGTGGGTGTAAATGTAATATTACAGTATAGTTATTTAGGTTGGCAACCCCGAAATGTAGGAAGTTGAACTTTCAATAATGGTCACCATTACTGGTAAGTACGACAAATTGCACTATCGCGCAGAAAAAAATATTTATTTAAAAAAAAAAATCCTGGAACAATTGAAAGATGAGAGCCTCTGCTTATGGAAGACGGAGATGGTATGGCCTAGAGAGCTTGGTTCTTGAATACCAACCTTAATCTTCTCAAGGCAATCCCTTATCCTGGTTCAGGGTTAATTTTTCTTTTCAAATTAATCATTTGTCCATCATAGTGAATGTTAAAATTTAATTGTAACTTCAAAATTAAAAGCTTTACTGGCTATTATGATATTGTAAAATTCTCATGAATGTCTTCTTGAACTATAAGCCATCCAATTGCACTGCCAGCAATGGCTAGCTGCTTCAGATGTATAGAATGGTATACGATGAAAGGAAAATTGATGCTTGCACCGGAAAACTGGATTAGTGTAATGGATAACATGGTGACGTACACAGACAGAAATTCGGGTTCGAATCCTGGATCAGACGTTAATATTTCTTTTCAAATTAATATATTATCGGTTAAACTGTTCTCATTACATACATACACTATCTAATGAGAGGTTCATTGCCACATAGACATAAGCTCTCCATACATATAATATTGAATTTGTTAAATAATTTTTTTTAAATATTTTGTGTGTTCATGAAAACATGGAACTTTATGAGGTGAGATGAAAAACATTTAATTGTTTTCGATGTATTTTATTTAAATTAATATTTTCCAATCCTGGATGGAATCTAATTTAAGAAAGAAAAATTAATGCTTGAATTAACAATTTTTCTTTCTTAAATTAGATTCTATCCAGGATTGGAAAATGTTAATTAAAATAAAAAAACATTGAAAATATGAAGCTTTACCACTAAAAAGTAATGTAATAAGTATTGTAATCTCATAAGTAATGTCACGAGTGATTTTCAATTTATCTAGAGAATTTGGAAATCAAGAGTGGCATTTGTTAGGACTATTTAATGAATAAAATTAAGCTGTTTACTCACAAATCATTATTTAAATATAGTTATTTTAAAATATTTATATATTTAATGTAAACGGCAATGTTTGAAAACAAATGAGAAACGTTTATTATATTTCATTTGTTCATCACTGCAACCAGATTATATTATTTATTGCCAAAGGATCGCAATATTGAAAAAAAAAGCACCTCAGTGGAGAAAAAATGAAACACATCAAACTGTTTATAACCTACATTATAGGTTATTAATTAATTTCTGATGTCCTATGATGTAAATATGTCAATTATATTTTTCTGGAACATAAAAATACCTGGGAAATAATATGTTTAAGAAAGTGCAAACAGTGATTTCTTTTTTTTCTTTTTTTGTGGTATAATCAATTGCTACAAATGTTTTTATATTATATCTCACAAGCAGTATCTGGTTACATTCATGCACTATATACAATCTGGGAGCCACTTGCATTCTAGGATTCTTACATCTTAATATATCATCATCATCATAATCACTCCAGGGATTAGGCAATTGCCGGTTCCGACTTCATAATGCATCAGCCCAACGTCTTCTAGGTCTTCCAACATCACGTCTTCCTCTTGCTTGATAATTTCTTGCTAACAATGGATATCTCTCCTTACTCATTCCATCCATCTTAATATATAAATTGTTATATTCAACATATTTCTTAGAGAGTCAGTCACTGCAAAAAATGCTCTGACCTATTCAGAATGTTAAAAAAGGAGGAGCTTGATTTTAATATGATAAAAATAAATTGATAAAATCTAGGTGAAAAACGATTGTGATTGATTGTAAATAAAAATTCATTGAAGTGTGATTGGTCATTAACTCCCAATTGGGGCATGAGTTAAATAGTCAATAAAAAACTTCTGAATAGAAAATGTCAGTTGGCGTGATGGTAGCAACAGCCTTCAGCCTTTGGACGAACAAGAATTGTATAAGTTGAAATAAATGTTAATGTTTGTATCGTTGTTTAATTATTGTAATGGATAGCACGCTCATACAGAGAACAAGAGGTCCAGAATTCAAATCCCAGTTCAAGCGTTAATTTTTCTTTCTTAATTTAAAAAACATTTAATTGACTCAATTTGTAAAATATATTCATTTATTCATTTAAAGTTGATTTAATTATGTTTTTTTTTTTCAGAATGAAAAAGTAAGTCCATCTCAAGAAAATGAATGGTTATGGAGATATTTAAAATTACAAAATCACTGCCATCAGGATCACAATGAGTGTGATGATAATACAGAACAGAGACTGGAAGATGATCTGCACACTTCATTAAGATCACAGTATGCTTTACTTGCCAGCAAGTCTGTCATTGTGTTTGCTAAAGCTTTACAGAATGCTTGGCAAGATCTGTGTGGAAACCAGAGTGGACCGCTGTGCCCGGAGTTGATGAAAATGTCACACCAGGAGTTCTATCAACTTTATTTCAAACATATGTTACATAACCAAAGAAATGAAATAAAATTATCCAAACACAATGAAAACTGGCTAACAGATCTCACAGAATCACCAGACATTATTTTAATGGAATATATAAAATCTCCAACAAACTCTATAATTCTTTCAAAAGTGAGTTTTTCTTTTCTCGTAAAGTAAGAATCTATTTGCTATGTAATTAATCATCTATTCAATGTTTTTATTATTCATTTCATACATCTCAACATCTTTATCTAGTGCATACTTTACAATCAATTCTCATGTAATAAATTCATGGATCAAAATTTGGCTTTCATCTGACAAAGATAAAACACTGCAAACTATACAAACCAAATGATTTACAAATGCACAAAACCACCCTCAGAATTATACAAACTTTTTTAACAAGAGCAAGGACAGGCCACATAGTCACCCAGAAATACCTATTTAATTTTAATATAATTGGTATCTGCTGTTGGTGTAACAGTCATGAAGAAGATCTTGAACACATCCTCGTAAATTGCTCTTTTCCAAATCTTCAAAGAACTAAACTCAAATCTTTAATACCTGGAACTTTGAAAAGAGCACAACAATATATCCTGACTACTCCTCATCTTTGGATCTACAGCTGGAATATACTACAAACATCCGGCGCTATATCCATCTTTTGTAAAATGAAAAACAATGTAGTGGAACTTTGTGTTGTCAGCAAATAGTTGAATACACTAAGAAGATAGATAGATACATCTCAATGATGGATAAATCATATTTGAAGAGAAAAATTATATGTTCATTCTGAGTGTATAATTTTTCTTTTCAAATATGATTTATCCATCATTGAGATGTATGAAATGAATAATAAAAACATCGAAAGAAGCTGTACTGACTTTATAATGTAATGTAAAAGAAGCCGCCATTTGCAAGATAGAAGCAAAAGCTTCACAGCATTTGGTGCTGGGAATTACAATGTATATAAGAGAATAATTTGCATCTACATCGGAACTTGCCCCGATAGCTCAGACGGTAGAGCATTGACCTAGAAAGCCAAAGGTCCCAGGTTCGAGTCTCGTTCTGGGCGAGAATTTTTCTCTTCAAATATAATGTATCCTTCAGTGAGAAGTGTTAAATTAATAATAGAAACATTAAGTTAAAAGAAAATTACTGGTTAATAAAATTGTATGGTGTACACTGCGACAAATCAAATATGGCAATTGCTAGAGTAAATTTTTAATTTTGGATTTCAGGTAAACCCCCACTTTTAATAGTCAATTTTGGTGCTTTTTGTTAATACCTACCTCAGTTTATTTTAATAGCATATACTGAGTTTCATTGTGAAATGTGAAAATTGCAACCTACACCTAATAGTTTTAGAGCATAATAGATAGCGACTAAACACTCTTAGTACCTGGAAACCCGTATGTACAAATTTTCATAACAATCGACTATTTTTTTGAGTTTTGCAAGTACATACATACGCAGGCTGAATTTTTATATGTAAAGAAGTTTATTAAATTAATATTAGGAAGCTAAAGCTATTACTATGATTGAAATAAGTAAATTAATGTAGCCTACACAACTAAACTATTGTAATCAATGGTAAAGAGAAAAAATTTGTATAATAAATTTGGGAAGTTTAACATTATGAGGTTTTCTTAATAAGAATCAAATAAATTGTGAATTCTTCTTACCTCATACATCATACATCTATGTTTTTTTTTTACTGCAGTGCTGTGTTAAAAAAACATAGATTATATGAGATAAGAAGAATTCATGATTCATTTGATTCTTATCAAGAAAAATGTTTGCCTGTACCGGGACAGAGCATCAGCATGTAAAGCTGAAGGTTTGGGGTTCGATTCCCGGTTCAGACAAAAAATTCTTTTTACCATTGATTATAAATAGAGCCCGGATTTGTATGCAAAATAAAGTACTAAATATGCATGTAAAATGTAGAAAATATGCACCCTGAATATGCAAAAACAGATTGTAATAAAATCAAATAAATTATTTGCTTTGTGGGTAATTTTAGCTTATTCCTGGTTGTTACAGTAGATAAGGAAGGTTTTCATGAGGTTTTCTTGTGTGAAGCTCCTTCATCTGTCAGTGAAGAAGGTTTTATACAATGAAAATGTCCTTTCTACATAACATGATGTCACAGGTGCATGTGAAGAACACCACAGTTCTTCTTCAGTGAATTCCTCTTCTGTTACAGGTTTTTCACTATCACCGGAGAGCATTTTGCTAATTTGACAAATTCTATTGTAGCCAAGGTTTTTATTTAATACTTCACTAAGCTTACAAAATGCAATTTTAGCAATACCGTAATATTATTACTCAAGGCGCACTGGTATTCCCCTCTTACACAGTTATAAATACACATGTTATGCGTATATCCAATTGATTGCAGAGACTTTATTAAATTAAAAAAAAATTAATTAATTACTAGCTGAAGGGAAAATTATAATTTTGTACAACATTTAGGAGTGAAATATACATTTATGCATTAAAAATCTAAAATAAGTCTTTTTCCCCGGAATATGCATTTCTATGCATTATCAAATACTGCTTAAATTGTCTTTGAAGGGACCACTTAACATGTAAATCATTTCCACATACTTTTTAATGCGTAAAACAAAACATGCATTTTGCATACAAATCCGGGCTCTAATGATAAAAATGTTTATTTGTTTTTTGTTTTTGGTTAAACTTTGTAATGACAACCTTAAATTTTAAGGAAGTCAATTAATACATTTTTGGCAATAATTAATATTTTTTTCCTCCACAGATTATATTGTATAATGTAGAATATGGATTGAGAATTTTGGATAACAACTTTCAACCTCTCTCATCAGAAACTTGCTCAGATAACAGGAATTGCGGTTCATGCCTTCAAAAGTTAGAGAGCCGTGCGGTTGCTGCAAGAAGATTAGATTTAGTTGGCAGCGATTCTCAGTTATTACATTCATTTTCTCATTCATCGAAGATAAATGTACAATATTCTCCTGAAGATTATTATGTGTTGGATGCATCTCCGCAGAGCTTATTCATCGTAGGTTTATTTTCAGTGCACAGAGGAACGGACCAAGACTCTCTACTGAAATGTAATAAAGATAAGCTAGATATGAGAACAGTTCGACAGATTGAAGCATTTCTATGGTCGTTACAAGCAGTTAATGCACATTTACAAAATATGGCAGATGGTTTGAAGTTGGGAGCATTGCTTATTGACACATGTGATTCTAGAGTTCGGACTATGATGTTAACGGCAGGATTAGATTCATTTAATAACAGAATAAGTACGTTGAACAGACATAACATACTGGCTGTGGTGAACGCTCTAGATGTGCAAGATGCAAAAGTTGCTAATGATATTTTATCTACGATGAACATAACCTCAGTTTCTACTGGACAAGCGGCTGCCATCTTACAAGCAAGTGAAGAGAAAGTTAATAATTATATACTACAGGTAAAATATACTTTGAGATGTTTGGCAATTATATAAATAGAAGAAAAATTTGCATTTAGTTTGGAGGCCTAGGTAGCTCAGTTGGAAAGAGCACTAGTATAAAAAATTAGAGACCTTGGGTTTTGAACCCCAGTCTACATAAATTCTTCTTCTTCTTTCATCCAATGTAGACAAGATGTCTGTTCCTCTTCTATGTATTGCCTCACATGTATCTTTCCATCTTTTCTTCAGGCGTCCAATATTTCTTTTCCCAGTTGGGAATTATCCCTAGCTATTTTAACTATTCAGTCATTTGACATTCTATTTATTTGACATTCCATCTTTTCTTCTATTATTTATCCAATTTGAAATTTTTTCTACTTGTAAATTTTCTTTTATCTTATCTCTTAATGTTATGTTTTTCTATTAATGATACCTGATCTTTTGTATTCCAAGATCTAATATTCCATGTTCCCAATATTAATACATTCTTCTTTTTCCATATTCATTTCTGTGTTCTAGTTTTAGTCGTCTTAGTGGAATTAACTCCATTTTATCGAGGCAATATATTGGTGCTCTGAGCTGAAATTTAGGAATAAATTTTTCTCTTCATATACAGGTTGTATCATAAAGGATGGCGCAAACTTACATGGTTGAAAGTACATGATAATAGAAGCAACAATGTTCCATAATCATGAGTCTACAAACGAGCCATTTGTGAGATAATTGTGAATGCATGGTTACAAGCCGCCACTGACTTAATTGTAAACCTCATCCTAGTTAGTACAAATTAATTTGAATTTAGACTTTACTATTAATTTTTCATCTCATTTAGTTCACATTTCACAGTTCACTTCACTTATGGGTTACCTGTTAAAGGAGGTGTTCGAAGTGTCTTCCTTGCATCGGGATTTAATACTGTGCTCATCTCTGCAATAAATGTCGAATTCTTTCGAAAACTCCTGGATCATTTCTGAATTCTTGATAAGCATGTACAATTCTCTGCTCCAGTTCTTCAACCGTGTTAACGGGTGTGCTGTACACTTTGCTTTTGAGGTGACCCCAGACACAAAAATCCAAAGGATTTAGATTAGGTGATCTTGGAGGCCAAGGTACAGATCTGCCTCGACCTATCCATCTTTGGCCGTATCTGTGTGTTAGATGCCGTCTCACAGCAGCAGCAAAATGTGCTGGAGTTCCATCATGTATGTACCACAAACTCCGACGTTGCTGAAGGGGAACATCCTCAAGCAATCCTGGAAGATGACGCCACAGAAACCTAAGGTACCTCCATCCATTAAGTTTTCGTGGAAGAATGTGTGGCCCAATGAGATGATCACCTAGTACCCTTAACCACACATTCAGTGAGAAACGGTGCTGATGTGGTGACTCGTGAACAGCATGTGGGTTTATTTCACACCAAAAATGTGTATTATGATAATTAAAAACACCCTCGCGTGTGAATCCTGCTTCGTCTGTAAATAAAATGTTACATGCGAAACGAGGGTTGACTACAGTCTGTTGTTGCATCCACTGTCAAAACATCACTCTAGGAACAAAGTCCACATCATTGAGACATTGAACTCGTTGGAGGTGGTAAGGGTATAGTAAATTGTGCTGTAAAATTCTCCATACACTACTGTGGCTTAGTACAGGCACTTGTGTGGCAATTCTTCTCGTCGAGGTTCCTCGAGAGAGCTGTACTGCTTCCAACACCATATCCTCAACCTCAGGTGTAATGCGAGCAGGTCTACCTACTGCTCTGCCATGTGCAAAACCCCAATTTTCTCTCAGGCGCTGATGGACCCTTGTAAACGTACAACTTTCGGGGTGTCTTCAATCAGGATATGTTTCTTGGTACAAGCGTGCAGCCTTCCGTGCATTGCCATTAGCCCTACCGTACATGAAATGCATATCCGCATACTCTTCATTACTGTAAGGTTCCATTGTAACTACAACACAGCACAAGTGGCACTCCTCAGACGAGACTGATACCTTTTGAGACTGTGTACTGTATCCATCCTGTACATTCTGCATATATGGTTTGATTACAACTCCACCTCTCGGCAATGTTCAGTTTTGAAAACAAAGAACATACGACGGCTTCATGTGCACAAGGAGTAAACTGTACAATGTTACAAACAATGACGTCAGTGGCGGCTTGTAATCATACATTCGTAATTATCTCGCAAATGGCTCGTTTGCAGACCCATGTTTACTGGGACATTGTTGCTTCTATTATCGTATACTTTCAACCATGTAAGTTTGTGCCATCCTTTTTGATACACCCTGTATATTTTCTCATTCAGTGAGAAATGTTAAATGTATAAAATAAAATAAAAAATTAAAGAAATTCTTCTGGCTTTATAATGTAATGTTAAATTCCCATTAAAAAAATCTTGTAAATAAGAAGCCACTAGATAATGTGTCAAACAATAGTTCATTTGATTCTTATTAATTAAACCTCATAATGTTAAAATTCCCAAATTTATTATATTAAAAAAATAGTTCATGGCCTAAAATCTTTTGATGAAAACAATTCAATAGCTTCATTCCTTTGGAGTTTGCTAACCTAAAGTATTTGAGAAGTTCGTTGTAAGTGGTATAAAGGCTGTCCACTCTTAAAGTGATCCTCATCAAAACAAAACCAAGTGACCTTCTCGTTTTTCATTGGTTATGGACACCGGCATACGATGTAGAAGCAATAAGTACGTGAAAAAGTACTTCCCTTCATTAAATTTAAAATATGTCCTCTGAATATACTTGTTATTCTTTGTGAATGAAAATAATAATATTCAAAACATAGAAAATATTCTAAAATATACCTAATCAATAATTACAACTTAAAATAGTTAATTACATATGGATGATGCTTTTAGTCATGCTTCAGTCGATTCTGATGCAACAAAATGACTGAAGGTATCGAGTCTTCTGTTGCTGTGTTGCCACCTAAATTTTTAAAACACAAGTCTGGCAAATCTTTGACTAATGGCCAAAAAACAATTATTTTAAATGTATTTCACAAGTTCAGTGAAAAATCTCACCAGTTTTCTTGTAATCTAGCTATTCAATAATTACATGTCTTGTATACTTCATACTACTCCCTATCAATGTGATAGTAATTGTGGCATGAATGACAGAAAGATACAATTGGCGTTTGTTTATGTTAGGATCACTCTAAGAGCGGATAAGATATAGTACTGAACTTTTGTAGGAAAAAATCACTATGAAGTTTAATTTAAGATTAAATTAAAATGCTTGATACCTTACCTCATGTCCAATATGATATGTATATGAGGTGAGTTATGAAGCATTTTAATTTAATCTTAAGGTATAGTACTGTTAAAATAAGTAACTTGAGATTAGGTTGAAGCTCCTCTGTCTTCGCTGGTGGATGCAATTCTGGATGTATTGAAATACTTGGGATGGAACTACTTGAGTGTCATATATTCAGCCGGTGACATTGAGTTCACAGCTGGTTACAGGATGTTTCATGAAGCTGCTGTGAAAAATGGAATTTGTCTTGGATTAGAAGAAGCCATCACAGACAACATAAATATGGTAAGTTTTAATATTATTTTAAGTAAATTTGTAAACTTAAAGCTATAATTTGTCTTAGCAATCATCACCAAGTGATTAGCAGTGAATAGTGAATTTACTGGTCTTTGACATAAATATTATTAGTTTTCCTAGGAAAAATAAAGATCACTGTTCTTGTCTTTTTTTAAGCAGATTCCAAATATTTTTGCTGGGAATCTTTGATAACTAGCACTATTCAATCATGTCACATGAAAATAAGCTCTTCATGCATCTCTATTCCATTTTTCCTATGTCAGTTACTGAAAATGTTGATCCTCTTCTGTTGGTCCCAGTAGATAATGGTTAATGAATACATTTTTATTTTACCTCATACTTCATGTTTTTTAACATGGGAACTGCAGTTTTCAAGAGGTGTCCCTCTCATCTTCAGCCAAAACCACGACTACCGGATTTTCATTGGAATCTTCATCTATAACATCGTCATCTGGTGTTGATTTGATGAACCTTAAGATCAAGTCCTGTTTACCGGGAATTTCAAAATTCATGGATCTAAATTTGTTCTTCTGAATATATATATTTTCCCAAACTGTCAATTCCAATGGTTTTCCCAAATGTTTTAAAAGTTTAGCTTCTTTCAAATTTTATGACTCTCCAGCAAACTATGAGCTGCAATATTTCTAAAATGTCCTTTTGTGCAAATGTCTAAATTTCTTTGTTTTTTTTTCTATATATACTTTATTGCAGTCTTTACAACTAATTAGATAAATTCCAGATTTTTTACTATCTGGGGTATTAACCGATAAGAAAGTTAAAAATGGTGAAATTGAAAAATCAGCTATTGCAGCTCATAGTTTGCTAGAGAGTCATAAAATTGAAAAAGAGGCTAAAATTTTTAAAACATTTGGAAAAACCCTGGAAATTGACAGTTTAGGAAAAGATATATATTCAGAAGAACAAATTTAGATCCATGAATTTTGAAATTCCCGGTGAACAGGACTCGATCTCAAGGTTCATCAAATCAGCAACAGATAGCAATGATATAGATGAAGATTCCTACAAAAATCTGGTAGTCATAATATTGGCTGAAGATAAGAGGGACTCCTCTTGAAAACTGCAGTTCCCGTGTTTATAAAAACATAAAATATGAGGTAAGATAAGATATGACTCATTCATTCATTGAATTAATATTTCTTGTCTCATATACTATTCTCTATCGTCATGAGGCAGAAAGCTATCACTTACATTACAATCTGATGGCTTCTAATTCAAGAAGACATTTATTCAGAATTTCAAAAAACTATTATAACAGTAAAGGTTAATATTTTGATGTCATAATTACATTTTTAACATTCACAATGCTGGAGAAATTTTTATTTCAAAACAAAAATTAACACCTGAACCAGATATAAACCTGAAACCTTTAGGTATGCTCAGGTAGCTTAGTTGGTAGACCATTCACATAAAAAGTGAAAGGTCCTGGGTTCAAACCCCAGTCTGAGCGTATATTTTTCTCCTCAAATATAATTTATCCATCATTGAGATGTATTAAATTAATAATAAAAACATCAAAACAGGCCCTACTGGCTTTATAATGTAATGTAAAATTCCTAATTAAAGTTCTTCTTAGTAAAGAAGCCGCCATTTACATGATCGAACAATGGTTCATAGCATTTGGCGCTCGGGAATTAACAGTGTGTGTAAGAGAAAAATTTGCATTTAGATTGGAGTGCTCAGGTAGCTCAGTTGGTAGAGCATTCACATAGAAAACAAAAGGTCCTGGGTTCAGACCCCAGTCTAAGCATATATTTTTCTCTTCAAATATAATTTATCCTTCATTGAGATGTACTAAATGAATAATAAAAACATCAAGCACTAAAATCTTTAGCTTTATATGCTAATGTGCTGACCATTATCTCCTGAGTGAACTTTACTCTCCATATCTGAACTCCTGTGGAATATTTCTGACACTTGCAGAATGGACATTTGACTACAAATAGAACACACTCGGAGTTGATGAACCAGCTAGTAGGAGCTCGTGCCAGAGGTGCTCGTGCAGTAGTGTTATGGACCAATACAAAGCACACAGAGAAGCTAATGCAGGCCATTGGGCTGGAAATAACTCATGGATCGTTGAGGAGAGAGGATCTGTTTTGGTTGATAGCAAGTCCAGATGGTCAGGCACCACACATTCTTCGTAAATTTGGAAATATTCTTGCAGGCTCTCTTATTTTCAGGTAAGATACCTCATCATATAGCAGTATGATATTAATTATATTCTCAAAATTGATAGCAAGTAATTTATCAAAAATTGAATTGGTTAATCTTGTTTTTTTCGACCCTGACGCTATTAGGGCATCCGAGGGCTAGGGAGTCTTTCCTTTCTTCCATTTCTTCTTTCCTTTATTTTCTTTTCTTCTCCAGAAAAGCCTGACCAGAGGCTATAAGATGGCAGCCCCATCACTGGTCTTGCCTTCCTTTGGCCAGCAACCAATCGAAGGGACTATTATTATGCTTTCAAGTCTTATACGAGAATTTCCCGGAAGACGCTGGAGGGAAAATTTTCTATAGGATCGTAACAGGCCTTGGCTTAATACTTGGAAGGAAGAAGAAGAAGAAGAATATTTAATTTTAGGAAGTGATTTTTTGAGGTTATTTTAATTATATTATTTTTAGTCTGATCATTTTACCTCCAATATTAATGTTGATTTGTTCTAGAACATGTTTCAAAACAATTCTGTTTTATCGTCAGCTTGTCAGACTGGTTTTATTTATGTTGCATTATGTTGCACAACCTGGATGTCGATGTCAGCTCCATCCTGTGGTTGGCCAAAGAACCTCCAAACCTCCAAATAGAAAAATCTGCAGTTGCTGCTCATGTTTGGTCTGAAAATCATAATATAAATTCAGGCACTAAATTATTAAAACAGTTAGAAAATACAAAAGAGCTGACTATTTGGGAAAAAAATTATATTCAGAAGAACAAAAACAGCGTTATCAATTTTGAAATATCGATGGAGTGTGACCTTGTTTGGAGGTTCTTTGGTCAACCACAGGATGGAGCTGACATCGACATCCAGGTTGTGCAACATAATGCAATATAAATAAAACCAGCCTGGACAAGCTGACGATAAAACAGAATTTTTTTAAACATGTTCTAGAACAAATCAGCATTAATATTGTGGTAAGATGATAAGACTAAAAATAATATAATTGAATTGGTTACTAGGTCGTTGAATAAGTAATGCATATAATTTTAACTTTTGTAGGAAAACCACTATCAACTTTAATTTAAGATTTAAATTAAAGTTCTTTACACCTCACCTCACATTGAGTCTTCTTCAAAGTTAAAATTGGGAAACACATTATGAGGTTCTTAATTAATAAATTAATGAGTCATTTTAACATCTTACCTCATATTTCATGTTTTTAAAACACGGTAACTATAGTTTTCAAATGATCTTGTCATTCATTTTCAACCGCCATTATGACTACCGGATATTCGTTGGAATCTCCCTCTATAACGTTGCCATCTGGTGTTGATTTGACGAACTTCGAGATATCGTTGCCATCTGGTGTTGATTCGATGAACTTCGAGATGAGGTCACGTTCATCCGGAATGTCGAAATTCATAGATTTAAATTTGTTCTTCTGTATAAATATTTTCTCCCAAACTGTCAAATCCAAAGGTTTTTCCAAATGTTTTAGAGTCTTCTAATTAAACTGGTTTCAAAAGTAGATGGTTTCATTTCCAGTAATTTAATGACCGATGTTCTGTTGTCCAGGAGAACTGTTTCTTACTCCATCTCAAATTATGTATTGAAATGTAAGAAGAACACAAAAACTGTGATGGAACTCAGCACAGAACACTAATTCCCGTACCTACTCTACTCTCATGCATACTTGTGCATGTTTCCTACTATTATTATTATTAAATTACTGAAGATGAAACCTCCTAGATTTTAAAACCAGTTTAATTAAAAGACTGGCTTTGAGGTGAGGTATACAAAATTTTAATTTAAATCTTAATGCACGTAATTTTAGTTCTCGATTGCATTTCATTGGAAATAAACTAAACTTTAGAGAATGTAGAATTGTAGGCTTTTATGGCCTGTGTCTTGACTCATAATAAGTTGGTCTTCCGGACTGGATGGCCGTGATCTAGTTTTGTTTATTCTCAATGTTTTGTGTACTGTGGTAGACATCTTCAGGAGATTCTGCATGCTCTCTGTGAACTCCTCAATTATTGGCTGCAGAATATCCTGAAGATGTCTACTGCAGTAGTATATGAAACGCTGAGTTTAAACAAAACTGGACAATGGCCATTCAGCCTGAAGACCAACTTTACAGAACATTTAACTTTTACAGGAATTAATCATATGAGGTTTAATTTATGGTAAAATCAAATGTTTCCTACCTCTCCTCATATAAATCTTCTAAGTAGATCGCGATTTTGAGACCATAATGGTCTCATCTTCAGTACTATCTTGGCGACTGATGTTATGTCTATCGGAAGAAACTCTTCTTCTTCCATCTGTTGGTGGACCAATGAACCTCTGGATCAGGTCAGAATTTGCGGGAATTTCGAAGTTCATAAGTTTTACTTTATTTTTCTGAATGTGAATTTTTTCCAAACTGTGAATTGCTTTTGTTTATCTATTTGTTTAATTAGACTGGCTTTTGATTCAATTAAACTTTTTCAGACCAAGCATGAGCAGCTACTGCTGACTTTTCCACCTCTCCATTTTTGACATTTCTAAGATGTTCTTTCACCCTTGTTTTCAAATTTCTTTTTGTTTTTCCAATATAAATTTTGTCACAATCCCTGCATTTGATCTGATTTGTTTTCTTCTTCAATTCTTTCATTTTTATTGGTTTTAATTATCCTATTAAGGCTGTATTCATTCTTCGGTGTCAATCTTGTATTAAACTTTTTTTTAAATTTTTTGAAACTTATGGTGTTTCAATGGATGGTAAGTGAATTTCTTGAATTTTATTTTTTCTGTTTCTTTTATAAGTGTGCTTTCATTAATTTATTTTTGTCTTTTAAATTTATTTATTTTCGTGTGTACCATATTTTCTTCATAACCGTTATCTATTGCAATATTAATTATGTTTTTTTTGTATTGTATTGTATTGTATTGTAAGCCTATGTTTTCCTTTTACAGAGATTTAGGCGCTCTCCCCCTACAGGGAAGAATTTGAACCATACTAATTTTAGTTACACTTGTTTTCGTATAGATGTCATTTTGAGTGGTACGTGGTCAGCGTTCCGCCTCATACTGACATCTAGGAAACCAAGGTAGTACTAGGACGGGAAAATTCGGTAAATTTTGCTTAGAGGCCTTTTCATTCAGGCTAAAGGATTTTTTACGAGCCTGAAAATCTTCAGACTCGGGACCCATGGCTTAAAGTCCCTCCCGGAGGACTTGCTCCTTCGATTTTTCCATCCTAAAAAATTCATCGACCCCAGCCGGGTTTGAACCCACGACCCTCGGGACCAGATGCAAGGAGCATAACCACTAGTCCACTGTGGCCGACATGTATTCTTTTTCTTTTTCATAATTTTCTTTACTCATACAGAACATATCTTCAATTCTTCCTTTATAATGTCATAAAGTTTCATTGTTTTCTGACTGATGGCTGTGATGTACAAAAGGCAAAAGATTTTGATTGATCTAATCATAAAACTTGTACAAACTCTGTCTTATTTAACATACAATAGTTGAATGCAGGCGATTGGCTCTCTGACAGCGTTAAGACATAGATGCACAGAACTCATATAAAGATGACTGCCTTCATTTGTGCATTTTACAATAAAACTTTTGTTTGTTTGTTACAAGTCACACACTTATATCATACTTTTGAAATTATTAGTTATTGAGGGTGAATAACTATCAATTAGATTGTTAATAATTGGTTTTGTATATTTTTAACATTCTTACCTCATATGAGATAAGAATGTTAAAAAAATACAAACTCAATTATTAAATTAAACCTCATAATGTTACTACCTAATGATTTTAAAATTATATTGTTTCTTATTCTTCTTTCTCAACTCTACAGTCCAGGGTGGTCTTTGGCTTCCGTCACAATACTCCTCCATTCATCTCTTCATGACTTTCTTATTCCATTCCTTATCTTCAATTTTATTATTGTCACTCTCTAATTCTTGTAACCATCTTTTCCTTGGCCCATCTCTTTTTTTACTTTCAAGCATTACACTATTTATCATCCTCCATCCCTACGTGTCATGTACGATACCTTTGGTGTTTAATTTTTTCTCGTTTTAGGAATAATTACAATTCACTGTGATCAGTGGTATCATATTCAATACCTTCAGAGCTTCAAGCTTTTTTTTTAATTACAGACTTACACGGCAACATAAATTAACCCAAGATAAATTAAACCTCATAGTGATTTATTCCTATAAAAGTTCAAAATAAATTAACCTATTTGCCTCAGAAGATGAGGTACACTTGTCTGCTTGAATGTCTGAAAATAGACAATGTAATTTATGGTGTCTTAAATCCAGTTTCTGGGGAAATGCATTGAGCATTTAAACCTGAAGTGAATGGGGGTAAAGGGTAAAAATTTGATGGTATGATACCTTTCATAAAATCCTCTTTAAAGCTCCCTCTTAAAAAAAAAAAAGAAATTTATTATGATCTCTGTGAACCCATTAAATGTGTAAATAAAATTATAATTGACAAAATCTCAGTTCAGGACTTCCATAAAACCCCCCAAAATTTGTTTGAATCCTCCCAAAAAAAAAAAATTATTTGGCTCTCTAGAAATCCATTCAAACCCACTAGATGTCTCTTTGAGGTGCTAGGCCAACCCCTATCACTCGCTGACATACATGGGTAAATGAGCATAAATAAAATAACTTGGTCAATAAGTAATATTAAGAGATTCTGGGCTATGTGGTCGTGGAACAGGTAACACTACCTAGAAGTATTCATCTCTGAAGATGACCTCCACAGTCGAGGGAGAAACATCTGGAAGAAACACCAGTTATGGACCATGGCCACATAGCCCAGAGTCTCTTAATATTATGATTTCTGGCCGTGAAATCTTGCATTCAACTTGGTCAATAAGTTACCAAGTGCTCTAATTTGGGCACAGAGAAGGAAAGGGATTAAGAAGAAGAAACCAATTCAAGCACAAAAACGATTATATATCTTGTTAAACAGGAAGTTAAGATAAACCAACTGAGTCTAAGTGATTTTAAAATTTTAAGAAATATAAAACAGTACTTGAGATCTTGGTCATCCTCAACTATCAGCAGTGTAGTTTTGTAGGAGGCCTTTTGAAAACTTAAGTTTCATCTTCTGCTTTCAGTTTGGTACTTAAGTTTTCAAAAGTCCTCCTACAAAACTACACTGCTGATTGTTGAGGATGACTGAGATCTCAGGTACTGTTTTATATTTCTTAAAATTTTAACATAGATCACAGAGTTTCATAATGTATTGTAATATTTGACTAAGTGATTTTATAAATTTTACAGTATCCTGTCCATTACAAAAATATTCTATTTTTACACGTTTTATATTAGCTTGACCTCTATCTATGTAATGGAATTTTTCAACCCGATTTTCACCCACTTAAAATCATTGGATCAACTTGGAACTTTGTATACTTGTAAAGGACCAATGACAATACAATAATTTCATAATTTTTTTCTAAAATCCTGGCCAGAATCATCAGAAAATCAAAAAAAAGTGTCTGTGTAATTATGTAACGAAATCTTTCAACACAATTTTCCCCCATTTAAAATCATTGGATTGACTTGAAACTTTGTATACTTGTAAAGGACCAATGACAATACAATAATTTCATATTTTTTTTTCCAAAGTCCTGGCCAGAATCATCAGAAAATAAAATAAAGTGTCTTTGTATCTATGTAACGGAATAATTGAAAACGATTTTCACCCACTTAGAAACATTGGATCGACTTGAAACTTTGTATTCTTGTAAAGGACCTGACAATACAATAATTTCATATTGTGTTTCTAAAATACTGGCCAGAATCATCAGAAGATAAAAAAAATGAAAACTGGTATAATAGGTTGCGGACTTGTCGACTTTTTAGTCAATCGTTGTAAGAGTTCAGTTGGTAGAGCGGTGGACTGTAGTGGTAAATAATTTCAGTAATCCATAGTTCGCTGGTTCAAATCCAGCTGGGAGCATTTTTTATAGAAGAGTATTACTTTTAGCTCATACTACAATAGTATCGAATTTAAAGATATTTACATTTTTATCTTATTCTGTAAAATATTAAAACTAAAAAATAAATAATAGTTTAAAAAACTAAAACAACACGCTTTATTAGAAAACCGAACTAAAAAAATGAAAAATAATTTTAATTTCCAACACGCTTGGGATAAAATTAAAGTGGTCAACAAAAAATTCATCTCCAAACACATCTAGAATAAAACTAAAGTTATCAACAAAAAGAAAATAATTTTACCATCAAAAGCGTGGGGTGCTCTATATGATTTTTACATTTTCTTCTTAGAGACTTTACTTTTACCAATGTCTGTTTATTATCAAATATATTAATTGATATAGAGCACCCCACGCTTTTGATGGTAAAATTATTTTTTTTGTAGATAACTCTAGTTTTATTCTAGATGTGTTAGAGATGCTTTTTTTGTTGACCACTTTAATTTTATCCCAAGCGTGTTGGAAATTAAAATTATTTTTCATTTTTTAGTTTGATTTTCTAATAAAGTGTGTTGTTTTAGTTTTTTTAAACTGTTATTTATTGTTATATTTGCAGACCACACCACAGGCCAGTACAAGAATTTTTACATCATTTACAGCTCTTACATCATAACCCTAATGAATTAAACAAGAATCCTTGGATCATGAAATATCAACAAGAGGTAAGCTTTTCTTTTTTCTATCATTGTGTTATTCATTACAAGGTCATATTTTGGCAAGTTCTATCTATACTTCTTCCGAGCTAAGTTACAGTTGTAATGTAAACAAACCTGATGTATGACTGCATTTTTCATTGTTCAAATGTTTTTTCATGGATTACAAAAAGAGCAGCAGAAATTGGACTAATAGTCTCTAATGCAATCTATATAAAAAAACAATGAGGAACTACATGAACAAAAAAATATATATAAAATATAAATTGTATGTTAATTGAAAGCTTGAGATCTCCTCTATGAGATTGAAGTTCACAAATTGCCTTGTCTTTGTGTATTTATACAATGAATGATGATAAATCAAATGTGCTAGATGTACAACATGCTTGATGATCACTTCAAACTTACCCACCTTTAACAATAAATTACACAATTTAAAAATAAATTACATTATTAATTTTATATATCAAATAAAAGGGTATTCTTTCCTCTACAAAATTATATTCTTCTTCTTCTTCTTCTTCCTTTCATGTGATAGACCTAGTGGTTTGTTATGGTCTCAATCCAATGTTTGAAGGGTCTGCCCAGAGATCTCTTTCCTGGTGGCTGGTAATTTAAGATCTGACGTGGTATTCTTGTTCTGCTCATTCTTCGTACGTGAGATTTCCAGTTGTTTCTGTATTTAATTATATTATTTAATAATTTATTTAGTGAATCCTTTCCAAAAAAATAAGAACTAGTTTCAGTAAAGAAATCATGTGGGCTGTGCATGTCACTCTGCAGAGAAGTAGTGTTTACTTTATGCGGGCAGTGCACGTCACTCCATGCTGATGGGTTAATAAGTATGTGTATTCTTATGAAAACGAGTGGCTAAGGCGCAGAGCTACGGGACTTGCGCTGGTTCAAGTCCCCATGAGGAAAGAAATTTTCTCATGGAATTTCGGCCAGTATGGGATCAGTGCCCACCCAGCATTGTGAGGCATTTGGGTAGCTACAATAAGTAGTGACTTCAGGTTGAGAAGACCAGCTATAATGGCTGGGGGCCCAACATGCTAACCACATGTCACCCCTACACTGGCTGGATGATTGTCTACACATGTGGATGTGAGGCCAGCAGCCGGCTGGTAGGCCAAAGGCCTTATAGGCCTGTCGTGCTTGGAGTTATTTTTATTCTTATGAAAATACAATAGGAAGTAACATTATGAGGTTTTACTTAATAAACAAGTTGGATCTGCCTTCATCTTACCTCATATCAGTTGTTTCTTGTAAGACATGTTTCAAAGCATCTTTGCTTCATCTTCAGTTGGTGTAGACTGATGATCGAGGGTCAACAACTTCATCATCATGATCATCCATGCAAGTATTAGGCCGTGTGGCCTGTTACGGTCTCAAAGAGGAATTTTCCATCCAGCGCTTTTTTGGACGTCCCAGCGATCTTTTGACTTGGGGGCAGTAACGAAGCATGACTTTTGGAATTCTATGAGACGGCATTCATTGAAGATGGGCTTTCCAGTTGTTCTGGTAGTTTTGTATATGGTGAAGAATGGGTTCTACATCCAACTCTTCCACAATTTCCTCATTTCTTTTATGGTCCCACTTTGTGTAGCCTGCTGTACAACGCATAAATCGCATCTCATTTACTGTTATTCAGCTTTCATCTCTTCTTCATATTGTCCATGCTTCACTACCATATCTTAATACTGGTCTTGCAAGAACCTTATAAAGCCGTAATCTTGTGTTCTTCTGTACTGAAGATGGTTTCATTATACTGTTAATTATCCCCGTTGTTTTTGTAAAATTTGTTATTTTCTTTGATATCTCAACTTCATCTTGAAATGTTAAATTATAACCCAAATAATTAAATTTGTTTACTCGTTCTAAAATTTTATCATCCAAAATAATTGCTCAACAACTTAAAGATCATTAGTCTGTACCAAGTGATATTTTGAAACATGTCCTACAAGAAACAACCAAATATGAGGTAAGATGACAGCAAACCAAACTTATTTATTATATGTATTCTGTTGAAGGACATGGGTTGTGAAGACTCTGAATGCAAGACATTGCTCGAGATGAACAGTCGAGCAGATTTCAATACAGTGCAGTCTGTGTATTCTATTGGAGCTGCATTTGTTGCGATGTTAGCGAGGCTGTGTGGAAACACTACTGTTGACAGTTCTTGTTTAAACTTATACTCCAGGTAAGTCTGTCTTCCACTTATCCTAGTTACATTGTATCTGTACTCTCTATAGGTGGCCTGCAGACACATCCAGCCTTATTAAGTATTTTTGTAGGCCTGACATCAAAACATTCATGTGTGAAACTTTATTGAAAATTATGAGTTTTTCAAGATATCACTAGATTTTATTAAAATTTCCAGCACGGGTGTATACACAGTATACTTATTTAGGCACAGAGTTAAATTAAAATGCTTTATACGTCACCTCATATCCAGTCTTCTAATTATACCAGTTTCAAAGCTTAGGCAGCTGCATCTTCAGTAATTTCTTGTCAACTGATGTTATGTCGATCAAGTAAACTACTTCTTCCTCCCTCTGTTGGTGGACCAATGAACCTCGGGATCAAATCAGAATCCCCGGGAATTTCGATGTTCATAAGTTTTTCTTTCTTGTTTTTTTGAATGTGGATTTTTTTCCAAACTATGAGTTCTTTTTAAAAATCATCGGAGAACATATTGTTTAAATAACTCACCTCATAGGATTCATGCTTCCATGATATCGCGATTTCAAACATAATCATGTTCATCGTCAGCCATAACTCCGACTGTTATGGCTGACGATGAACATGATTATGTTTGAAATCGCGATATCATGGAAGCATGAATCCTATGAGGTGAGTTATTTAAACAATATGTTCTCCGATGATTTTTAATGATTATACCTCATAATGTTTACTTCCCAACATTAATTAAATATATGAGTTCTTTTTGTTTTTTTATTTGTTTAATTAGACTGATAAAGTGGAAAAATCAGCAGTAGCTGCTCATGCTTAGTCTGAAAAATATGTTAATTGATACAAAAGTTAGTCTAATTAAACAAATAGAAAAACACAAAGAAGTTATGCTTTGGAGAAAAAAAAACATTCAAAAAAATAAGAAAGAAAAACTTATGAACTTCAAATTCCCGGGGGTTTTGATTTGATCCAGAGGTTCACCAGTCCACCAACAGAGGGAGAAAGACAGTTCTCCTGATCGACATAACATCAGTCGACAAGAAATGACTGAAGATGAAGCTGTGTAAGCTTTGAAACCGGTATAATCAGAAGATTGGATATGAGGTGAGATATTAATCATTTTAATTGAAATCTTAAATTAAACCTCTAGGTGATTTTTTCCTATAAAAGTTCAACTTAGACACTGTTTCACCAGTGAAGTCTGATCTCTTACCTGAAGTTTTACAAAGCAATGACTAGTGGAGATGCCAATTTTAGGAAAATAGCTCTGCCAGTCGGTATAGGAAGGTCCACATTCTTTCCCCAGTTTGTTTAAAATAACATATTTTACAGGGATAGCAAAAAAGAGTACTTTGCCTAGTGAAATTTATGTTTTTAACCAAAATTAAAGTGGGAAGTGACACTATGAAGTATTTTCAATTTATAAATGAGTTGGAGAAAATGTTTTTATATCTCACCTCATAAAGTTCCATGTTTTCACGTTACCGGTTTCGAAGCTAAAATTCCAATAGTTGAAATTTTGCCATTAACACCATTTTCAACAGTTGAGGTTTGACTGAAGGTGAAGGTAAAATTAAACTTAATGAGGTGAGATATAAAAACTTTTTCTTCAAGTCATTTATAAATTTGTTTCTATGATATTTATTTTGCTTTCACTGATACATTATCTGTATAGCATGGGCTTAATTTATTCCCGCAGTGAGAAGATCGACATAATTCTGAAACATCCATTATAATAAATATTTACCCTAACCACCTTCAAACATTCAGATAAATGACCAGCCTTCACTGGTGAAACAGATTATAATCTCTATTTTAATGCAACAAATATTTTTAAAATGGTCAATTAAATATACAAGATTTTAACCCAACTCTGTCGATAACAAAGATCAAGTGCCTCTCTGTTGATAACAAACATGATGTGCCTCTCTGTCAATAACAAACATGATGTGCCACTCTGTCGATAACAAACATTATGTGCTTCTCTGTTGATAACAAACATTATGTGCCTCTCTGTTGATAACAAACATTATGTGCCTCTCTGTCAATAACAAACATTATGTGCCTCTCTGTCAATAACAAACATTATGTGCCTCTCTCTCAATAACAAACGTTATGTGCCTCTCTGTCAATAACAAACAATGTGTGCCTCTCTGTCAATAACAGACATTATGTGCCTCTCTGTCGATAACAAACATTATGTGCCTCTCTGTCAATAACAAACATTATGTGCCTCTCTGTCAATAACAAACGTTATGTGCCTCTCTGTCAATAACAAACATTATGTGCCTCTCTGTCAATAACAAACATTGTGTGCCTCTCTGTCAATAACAAACATTATGTGCCTCTCTGTCAATAATAAACATTATGTGCCTCTCTGTCAATAATAAACATTATGTACCTCTCTGTCAATAACAAACATTTTGTGCCTCTCTGTCAATAACAAACATTATGTGCCTCTCTGTCAATAACAAACATTATGTGCCTCTCTGTCAATAACAAACATTATGTGCTTCTCTGTCAATAATAAACATTATGTGCCTCTCTGTCAATAACAAACATTTTGTGCCTCTCTGTCAATAACAAACATTATGTGCCTCTCTGTCGATAACAAACATTGTGTGCATCTCTGTCAATAACAAAATTTATGTGCCTCTCTGTCAATAACAAACATTATGTGCCTCTCTGTCAATAACGAACATTATGTGCCTCTCCGTCAATAACAAACATTGTGTGCCTCTCTGTCAATAACAAACATTTTGTACCTCTCTGTCAATAACAAACATTATGTGCCTCTCTGTCGATAACAAATATTATGTGCCTCTCTGCCAATAACAAACATTGTGTGCCTCTCTGTCAATAACAAACATTATGCGCCTCTCTGTCAATAACAAACATTATGTGTCTCTCTGTCAATAACAAACATTATGTGCCTCTCTGTCAATAAAAAACATTATGTGCCTCTCTGTCAATAACAAACATTATGTGCCTCTCTGTCAATAACGAACGTTATGTACCTCTCCGTCAATAACAAACATTATGTGCCTCTCTGTCAATAACAAACATTTTGTACCTCTCTGTCAATAACAAACATTATGTGCCTCTCTGTCGATAAAAAATATTATGTGCCTCTCTGCCAATAACAAACATTGTGTGCCTCTCTGTCAATAACAAATATTATGTGCCTCTCTGTCAATAACAAACATTATGTGTCTCTCTGTCAATAACAAACATTATGTGCCTCTCTGTCAATAACAAACATTATGTGCCTCTCTGTCAATAACAAACATTATGTGCCTCTCTGTCAATAACAAACATTATATGCCTCTCTGTCAATAACAAACATTATGTGCTTCCCTGTCAATAACAAACATTGTGTGCCTCTCTGTCAATAACAAACATTTTGTACCTCTCTGTCAATAACAAACATTATGTGCTTCTCTGTCGATAACAAATGTTATGTGCCTCTCTGTCGATAACAAACATGATGTGCCTCTCTTTTGATAACAAACATTATGTGCCTCTGTTTTGATAACAAACATTATATGCCTCTCTTTTGATAACAAACATTATGTGCCTCTCTTTTGATAACAAACATTATATGCCTCTCTTTTGATAACAAACATTATATGCCTCTCTGTCGATAACAAACATGATGTGCCTCTCTTTTGATAACAAACATGATGTGCCTCTCTTTTGATAACAAACATTATATGCCTCTCTGTCGATAACAAGCATGATGTGCCTCTCTGTCGATAACAAACATTATGTGCCTCTCTGTCAATAACAAACATGATGTACCTCTCTGTCAATAACAAACATTATGTGCCTCTCTGTCAGTAACAAACATTATGTGCCTCTCTGTCGATAACAAACATGATGTGCCTCTCTTTTGATAACAAACATTATATGCCTCTCTGTCGATAACAAACATTATGTGCCTCTCTGTCGATAACAAACATTATGTGCCTCTCTGTCAATAACAAACTTTGTGTGCCTCTCTGTCAATAACAAACATCATGTGCCTCTCTGGTGATAAACATTATTGCTTATTTTACCTCTACAGTATAAATTACTCTTTAAATTCTATTTGGCAGGTTAGATTATTTAAATTACATTAGGTTAGCTTTTAGGTTATTTTAATGATTTTTAACTCATTTTACTTATAAATATAAAAAAAAATCTTAGAAGAATATTTGACCAAAGAGAGATGACTGAACGGTGAATGGAGAAGACAATGAGCTATCTTTATAGGAAGCCAGCAATAATAAGAACAGTTATGTCCCATAGACTGCTGTGGGCAGGACAAGTAGCACGAATAGGGTATGAAGGAGAGGCATGGAAACTTATTGTAGGAAAACCAGAGGGGAAATTTCCAGTTCATAGACCAAGAATGAGGTGGGTTTATAACATAAACCATGATTTGAGGGAAGTAGATTATATAGGAGATGATTGGAAAACATTAGCTCAGGATAGGGATGTATGGAGACTGTGATTTTATTTCCATATTTAGTTTATAAGAGTTAATTTGTTCCAGATTGGATGTAAGAATGGCCTTTAACCAGGAACTCCATAGAACCAATGCCAGAAGGGCAGATGGATCTTCAAATGAATATTTCAGTTTTACAACTGTAGGAATGGGAAATATTCCTGTAGAAATTTTAAACTTTAGGAGGAATTTCCAAGGCCGAAGTCGCTCAATTGCTAACTTCAATTTTGAAAAAGTAAGTTGATATTAATAATTGTTAAGGAGTAGGGTCATTCCATCTCAAGTGGTCTAATTTTTAATGTCATCCATGCTGACCATCACCAATTTTCCTGAAACTTGGTGTGGCTTCAGATCCACCCTAAAAATGAACCTCTGCAAAATTTCAAATCATAATATCAAGTGTTTGGGAAACTATGATCTTTCATATGGAGGCCTGTTTGATGAATCCATCAAGAAACCAAACAACATTCAATTTTTAACTCTTTGTTACTACAAGGCAAGTGCAAGTAGGGGCCTCTTATTTCTCTCTCTTGCACAACATTTTATCCTAAATCCAAAAAACATAGTCTGACAAAAGGAAGTCTACTTTAGGAGTCACCAGCTTGGATCAAAGTGCCTAACAAAATCTGTCATATCAAGTTTTAGTCCTTCTTTAGGGCCAAATATCTCAAGAACAAAAAACGAACGGAGACTAATACTTGGTAAATTTGTTAATGGTGGTTGAGACAGTGCACTGCCTAACTATCTTTATTCATATTAACTTATCTAGGATTATACTAGATCATAAACATGGTGCCAAATATGCAATTGTTAAAAAGTGAGCTATGTTCAAGCTCAAATAACGTGACTTACGTCATCTTCATTTGTATCTGCATTACATCTGTATTGGACAACCATGTTTCTTGAATGCATATGATATGATGTTTCTTTTCGTCAATTTCTTGTTTCAATATTTCCATTTTGTTTCTTAATGATTTTGCATTCCACTGTAGTATTTTTAAATTTGATGTATTATTCTGTTTTGTCATCTTAAATGTTTTCTTTAATACCATCAAAAGAGCATATCTCCATCTACTAGAATCAACTTATTTAATTTTTGATTCGGTTCAACTAAGGGGTGAAAACTAAGGTTGAATGTCATGAAAAATCACTCGTAATCCACTAATTGCAGTAAATGTGCTGACTCATTTCTACAGGACCACAAGGATGTCAGTCGATAATTTGAGCTTTCTTTGGAATATTGAGCTATCAAGTGAGTTCATCAGCTACAAACATCCACATAAATGAAAACAACTTGGCCACAATTCAATTCATTAAAATGAAAATTGATATATGTGCATTGAAACACAGTTGTATTAAAGCTCTATATTTAAGGTTATAAACATTTTCAGCAAATTTAACATTAAATTAGCACTGTAAATTATTACAGTTTGCATATATTGATCAAAATCAACAAAAATGAAAAGATTGAAGATGCCAACAAATCAGGGATTTATCAAATTGATTGTATAGATTGTGAAAAAATATACATAGGAAAAACAAAAAAAGGAACTTAAATACAATATTGAAAGAACACCTTAGAAATGTTAAAAATGGAGAAATAGAAAAATCTGCAATAGCTGCACATACATGGTCAGAAAAACACAGAATTGAAACTAAAGCCAAATTACTAAAACAGTTAGAAAAATCTAAGGAACTCACAATTTGGAAGAAAATTTACATCTGCGAGAATAAAAAGAAAACCATGAATTTTGAAATTCCTGGAGAAAAAGAAAAAAATGTTATTTGAAAGTTCATTGGTCAGCCAGCAGAGGGAGCAGAAATCAACTTGCAGGATGGACGGCTGCAAAATGACAGTTGGAAGCATCAACAATGTCGCACAGAAGCGACAAAACCTAGGTCTGCATAAAAATCAAGAAATATGAGGCGAGTCAAAATATCCAACTCAAATATAATTAATAAGGAATCTAAAATTTAAAATAAAATTCTTTATGTATCACCTCATATCCTATCTTCTTTTTAAACTGGTTTCATAACATTAGTGGTTATATCTTCAGTAGTTTCATGCCCAATGTTCTGTCGTCCTAGAGCATGCTTCATACTCCATCTGTTGGTGGACCAATGAATATCCTAATAAAACTTCTCCAGGAATTTCAAAATTCATTAATATTTCTTTATTAGTTTTTTGAATGTGGATTTTTTCCCAAACAGTGAACTCTTAGGTTTTCCTATTTGTTTTATTTAAACTAGCCTTTCTTTCAATTTCATGTTCTTCTGACCAAGCATGATTGGCTACTGCTGATTTTTCTACTTTACCATTTTTGATGTTCCTAAGTTGTTCCTTCACTCTGGTTTTCAAATTTGTTTTCATTTTCCCTATGTAAATTTTATGACATTCTCCACATTTAATCTGGTAAATTCTTCAATTTTGTAATTTCTGTTGGTGCCAATCTTACGTTGAACTTTTAATTTTTTTTTTTTTAATTTGTGTTGCTTCAATGGTATATGAATTTATTGAATTTTATGTTTTTTTTTTCTTTTTCTTTAAGAAGTGTACTTTGGTTGTTTAATTTTTGTCTCTTGAACTTATTTATTTCTCTATGCACCATGCTTTCTTCAAGCCTGTTTTCTATTGCTAAATTGTGTGTTATTCTTTTTTATAATTTTCTCTGTTCGTGGGTATATTTATTACTCCACCAAGTAGTCTGTGCTTGCGGAAAATATGTTAACTAACATGCTGTCTTTCTCTTTCTCTCCCTTATTATGTTGCCACTTCCTGTCCTCTGTATGTTCTTTGTCTGGCAGGTAGAGAGCTGACAAATACTATGGATTTAAAAAAAAAATCATCGGAGCATATTGTTTAAATAACTCACCTCATAGGATTCATGCTTCCATGATATCGCGATTTCAAACATAATCATGTTCATCGTCAGCCATAACTCCGACTGTTGAAATTCTTCGGCCGTCAACTATTATGGATTTTAATGGTTCATCCTTCTAGGCAGTCATTGGCAAAATGACTAATTTGACAACCTTGTTACTATTGGGGTTATGTGTAGGAATGGGCTGTCTCTTCTCATTATATGTTGCCACTTGTGATTTATTGTGAGGCTGGTGACAGAGAGACGACAAATACTGCAAATACTGTGATTTTAAATGATCCGACCGCTTGAGCATTCCGTGCTTAAATGACTAATATGACAACCATGTTAAGATCTTTCACACGTGTTTAGGGATTCTCCGCCCACACTTAAAGTTGAACCATTTCAGTACATGATCAGATGTACAGTCTTCTCCTACATCCCTTCCACAGATTCAATAGTTCGGTGACACTAGCGCTAAAACTCTTCCCCTCCGCCCATGCACAGTTAACTTGGATGTGTAATACTAATCCTTGTGTCAAACTGCTGAACACTGCATGATTAAATTGAGAAATCTTAATATAGTTATCTGTGTGTCTTATTTCTGTATATTCCAAATTCTACCTTGTTTTCTTCATTTCTTGTTAAATTAAGGTATAAAAATGGAATTTGTCTATTCATTTCAGTTTCCACGGTAAATTTAATAGATTGGCTCTGAATATTTAGGAGTTTTAAAGCATTATCTATTTACACTGGTGTTCAAAAGTTAAGGATAATTAGTTCATTTGCCGACTTATTATAAAGCATTTGTCAGAATAATACAAAATTTGGTAAGGGTATGTCACAGATAATTAGAAACATGGCACGAAAGAAACAATGGCATGAATACATCATTCACTTGTCATTTTCATCATCATCATAGTATATTCACGAATTTAGGCCATTTGTTGACCTGTTTCGGCCTCAAGAGAAACACCATCCAGAAGTCTTTTGAGTGGACGTCCTGGTCTTCTTCTTCCTGCAGGTTGATATCTTAACATTAGTTTGGGTATTCTGTGATCTTCCATTCGATGAACATGTTGTATCCATCTTGACTTATAATCAGAAATTTTGTTTTCTAAAGATTCCATGTGTAATTCTTCTAAGATGTCTTCATTTTTTTTGTGATCTAGTAGTGTATATCCTGCAGTCCTCCGAAGATATCTCATTTCAGCAGATCTAAGTCTCTGTATATCCTTCTGTTTCAACGTCCATACTTCGCTACCATACAAAAGAGTTGGAAGAGCCAGTGTTTTATACACTTTCAGTCTTGAATGCTTTTGGACTAACTGTGGCTTGAAGATAGAATTTATTAACCCTAAAATTCTTAAAAATTTAGATATTTTTGCATTTACATCCTTTTCTTCTTCATATGAGATATTGCATCCTAGATATGTAAAATTATTCACCTGCTCCAAAATTTTATTGTCCAGTACAATTTTACTTCTGACAGGATCTACACCTTGAAATGCCATAATTTTTGTTTTTCACAACAAACGAAACGAAAACTGCATTTCAGAATTCGAACATAAAAGTTGAACAACAATTGTTCAAATGATTAGTATGGGGTGTGATTACCCCTGACAGCTACACAAGACTCACATCGACGTGGCATGCTAGTGATGAGGTTGTTCAGGAGTTCGATGCTCAGGAAATTCCACTCCTCATGAAGAGCAATGTGAAGGTCTTGAAGTGTCCTCGGAGGAGGCTGACGAGATGCAATTTGTCTCCCTAAGGCATCCCATGCATGCTCTATAGGATTCATATCCGGAGACCTCGCTGGCCACTCCATACGCTGGATATCTTCCTCCTGAAGAAACTCATCCACCAGTTGTGACCTGTGAGATCGGGCATTGTCATCCATGGATATGAATTCTGGACCCACAGCTCCCCTGAAAAGTCTTACATGAGGTTCCAGGATCTCTTCTCTATACCGCTGAGCATTAACAGTGCCACCTGCGAAGATGTGAAGCTCTGTGCGTGCATTCATCATTACACCTCCCCATACCAGGAGACCACCGCCACCAAATGGATGTCTTTCCATGATGTTCATGGGGTTGTAACGAGTTCCTTGCTCCCTCCAGATAGTCACGTGATGCGAATCACAGTTCAAGCTGAATCTGGACTCGTCTGTAAATAGCACGCTGCTCCACTGATTTAGAGTCCAGTCGCGATGTTCCTGACTCCACCGTAAACGTGCTCTCTTGTTATCAAGGGTGAGTGGGACGCACACTACAGGCCGTCTAGCATACAGACCAGCAGCTCTGAGTCTTCTATAGACAGTTTGTCTGGATACTCTGATACCTGAGGCGGCCGCAAGTTCTGAACTCAGTTGTCTGGCAGACATTGTTCGGTTTCTTCTTGCAGTTAACGCAAGATATCGACCCTGCTGAGGATTTGTAACTCTTGGACGACCTCCCACTGGTCTTCGCCTAACGTCTCCGGTCTCTTGGAACCGTCGCCATAACCTAGATATAACATTTTGTGGCACATTAAGTGCTATGGAGACCTCAGTTTGTGTCTGTCCTGTTTCTAGCCGCCCAATAATTCTACCCCGAAGCAGAGGGTCCAGATGTTGTCTTTGTGCCATTTTACTGCAATCTGTTCTTACACTACATCTGATTATATCATAACTCTCTTTAAAAATGAAGATTTATGGAACAGGGCTTAACTGCAACAATGCAATTTTCATTTATAATTGCTATTAATTTTTTCATTGTTGAAGAGAGATTATAATTTAGTATATAAACTAAACTAAATGTACTGAGGAACGTTTTGATAAATAATTTTTACTCCTTGCTCCTCTTTAAGCATTTTGATTTTCCGTTTTACAAATTATCCTAAACTTTTGGACACCAGTGTATATTTGAAGATAAAAATATACACTCAAACGGATTTGAACCCAGGACCTTTTGCTTTCTATGCAAATGCTCTATTTACTGAGTTACTGAGAACTCAATGTAAATGCAATTTTTTCTCCTATATGCACTGTTAATTGCTTAGTCAGTAGAGCATTCACACAGAAAGCGAAAGGTCCTGGGTTCAAACCCCAGTCTGAGTGTATATTTTTCTTTTCAAATATAATTTATCATTCATTAAGATGTATTAAATGAATAATAAAAAATTGAATGTGTCCATCATCTATTTCTTTATGTAATATAACTATTTTTCTATAATAGTTTTCTATTTCTTTGAAATAAAGTTATGGTACATTATTTTGTAAAAAAAATTAATGCCTGAATAGAGATTTGAACCGAAAAGCTCTGTGCTAACTGTTAAACTATTTCAGGCTTCTGATGCAATTGTTAATTTTTCTTCCACATATACAATTATCTTTATTTATTTATTTGCAGGGTTGGTCAGCATCATGAAATATTAAAGAAATTGGGTCAGATACTAGCGTATCGAGATTCAGGTGAAGAGATTCAAATCATATCTCTCTCATCACAGTGTAATGCTTACACTAACTGTCCGAGATGTCGAAGACGATATGACAGTGTTACTCTGACAGACTGGGTTACAATGATGAGACCAAAAACAAATGATCAGCACAAACCAAGTGAAGAAGTTGTTTTGTACATAGCTGCAACACTTAACGTACACGAAGCTTCAAGAAATCCACTAGAATGTGGTGGAGAGATCAGCAAACAGGGCATTGAGCAGTTGGAAGCTTTTCTGTGGGCTATTGATCAGGTTGTTATTTTACTAAATATATTTTCTTATATAATTTACTATAATATAATGGTAATAATAATTG
Source organism: Diploptera punctata (assembly GCA_030220185.1). NCBI lineage: Eukaryota > Metazoa > Arthropoda > Insecta > Blattodea > Blaberidae > Diploptera > Diploptera punctata. The sequence goes on along the minus strand of JASPKZ010000424.1, from coordinate 361,929 downwards.
GACGGCCAGATCTCAGTTCAGGGATGCAGGAGAGAAGTAGACTGTATAAAAATTTCCATAGGTAAAAATAGAAATAAAAATATTTATTTAAAAAACAAATGAAAATCACACTTCACTTCACAATATTAGTTTAAATTTCCCATAAATTCTTCAGATTATTGCACTTGCACTGATAATTACACATATGAAATTCTAATTTAATGGCCGAAATATGCGATTTAATTAATCACAGAGAGATGACGAGCCGCAGTCTTGCTTAGTTAAAAATTACTCTTGCTCTGGATTAACAAAAAAATGTATCGTTAATATAAACTATTGGGGGCGGTACTTTCTGGAACATTCGATAAAATAAATATTAAGTTGGTAGATCTGAGACTTTCAAAGTCGTGTGCAAATACCAAGACAATTTAACGCCTCCCGTATGGGAGAGAAAAGAAATAAGTACCACTTGAATAAAATGCTGAAGGCAGCAAAGTGATGTAGTTCTGTAAATATCCTTTTACAAGTACAAAAGCAGGTGTTCATGCAACTGTGTATCGAGATCATTCTATGGAATGTTAATTACATCTGTGGCGACTACCTGATGCCTTGAATTGAGCACAAGAATGAACTATATGACATACGTGCTTATTAAATGCAAATATGGTTGGTTGGTTGGTATCTAATGTCGAGCACTTGATAATGATATCATTCACTCTCTTGCACTCCAATATTTAGCAGAAAGGCTGGTCTCTTCTACAAAAGCTGGACAACGGAGGAGATGGTTTCTTTCCATATCTTCATTTAAATTGCAAAAAGGGCATTTAGGTGATTCTGTTATGCCAAGTCTGTGTAGGTGTTTATTCAGGTAGTCATGTCCCGTTAGCAGTCTGAATATTGCTACTGCAGATTTTCTTTGTAATGTAGTAATGTCATAAGCATAAATGCAAATATTAAATCAAATTATTATTATTAGGATGGGGCGACAATAAAGATTCTTCCAATATTAATAATAATAATAATAATAATAATAATAATAATAATAATAATAATTTGGTGCCTCTGTTGTGCAAGTTGTTAGATGCTCGCCTCTCACCGCTGGGATTGCAAGATAGAGTCTCAGTCACTCCATGTGGGTTTTGTGGTAGACAAAATGGAGCTTGGGCAGGTTTTCTCGGGGTTTTCTCCTGTTTTCCCCTGCCACAATCCCATTCCACCATTTCTCCATACTCATCTCATCCATTTCATTTCATTTCATTCATCTGCCCTCATGATGGTGCATCAGGCATGGTCGACCAGCACTCTTGTCATTCATAGACCTCTATATAAGGAGCTTCATCTCATCCCTCAACCCGACCCTGAGTTGGACATGAGTTGAGAATATTATTATTTATAATAATAATTAATATAATATATTTTAATACAAAGTTAATAATTAAACTCCATGACACTACAGGCCCAGAAGGCCCTTGGCTTGCCAATGTAAAATTGAATTTGTTAAGTATTTGACAAACATGAGCAGAAGCCTTGGGAATCTAGGAACATTCACATATCATTTAACTTAGGCCATTATTTAAACAATTCTTCATTCAGAGAACAATAGGAAGTAAATGAAATTTATATAATTAAACCAACTAAATAAGTAATGGTCCCATGCTATATCCGAGTGGTCAAGGCAAGAAGCTTTAGTGCAGAGCTACAGGACTTGCACTGGTTCAGGTCTCCATAGGAGAAGAAATTTTCTCATGGATTTCTGGCCAGTATGGGACTGGTGCCCACCCAACATCATGAGGAATTTATGTAACTATAATAACTAACGTTTCCAGGTTGAGAAAACTAGCTAAAATGGCTGGGCACTCGATATGCTGACCACATATCACCCCTACACTGGCTGGATGGTTGTCTACCCATGTGATTAACACATGTGGATATGAGGCCAGCAACTAGCTGGTAGGCCAAGGGCCTTCTAGGTCTGTTGCGCCATGGATTTTTTAAAAATAAGTAATGAATAGTTGAATGCAGGCTTTCACGGCTGGTAATCCGGGTTATGTGGCCATGGTCTATTACTGGTGTTCCTGCCAGATGTTTCTCCCTCAACTGTGGAGGGCATGCTATTATAAATGGACATCAGATTCTGTTTGAAGATACACAAGTTTTAGCCACAACGTCCTATTATGTTCCTAGACTATACCGAGAAGCTATAGAAATTTGCATAAGGAAAATTTCAATAGAAAAAAAGAAGAATCAAATTGGCTTAAGCCTGGCATCATACATTAGACAATAGATGTATTAACACTATCAGTAACAAGGAGATAGTTCAGAACCAATCAGATGCTAGATTGACGATGATAGTCAACCAGCAGCAGACACGCCTAGCCACCTTGCATCTACTACTAGTATAAATTACGGCTTCCAACAGTCCACTGCTCATTCACATCGTGCCTCCGACCAGGAAACAACATCAAGAAGTACTCGTCACTGAAGATGTCCTCCACAGTTGAGGGAGAAATGTCTGTAGGATCACCAGTAATGGACCATGGCCACATAGCCTGGAATCCTCAACATTATAAGTAGTGAATACAACAAATAAATAACAAAAGCAGTGACATAATAGATAGAAAATATGCAAAATTATAGTTGAACAGTTGATAATTAACTCTTAACAAAAATATAAGAATAACATACATACACACTATTACCAATCATGCTGCATATCACACATTCAGAAATTCAAATACTTTTCCACAGCTACAAACCATAATTAGGCCAAGTATCCACACTTGGCATCAGAACAGAACAAAAAGATGTTGAGTGTTAATTAGTTGTGGCTTCAATTCGTGATATTAAGTGACGCACACCAAGATTTATACCAATACATAATCTGAAATAAGGGAAAGGGTAATAATGAAGGGGGTAGGCACAGAATAATAGACATTACAGAGCATCTAATTTAAGAAAGAAAAATTAACGCTCGAACCAGGGCTTGAACCCTGGATCTCTGATTCTGTACATCAGCGTGATACCAATTACGTTGTTTGAGCACCGATAAGAACATCATCATTTCTTTCCATGTTTTATTTTAGGAAGTAATATTTTGAGGTTCTTTTAATTCTTTTATTTTGAGTCTGTTTATCTTACCTCAATATTAACCCATTCACTTTAGGTTTAAATGCTCATTGCATTTCCCCAGAAATCAAATTTAAGTTGCCGTAAATAATATTATATATTTTTAGACATTCAAAACAAACAAAATATAACGGTATTTTACATCACAATAAGGGTAAAGGCCAAAACACATTCCTCTACTATTCATAAATGTTAACAAAACATTACCCTGCCAAGAGATGTACAAAATATTACAAAACATATAACAGCAGAGTTAAGTGAGTGTACCTTGTCTTCTGAGTCAAAGGCCATTTAACTGACGGCGAGTCTACCTTGTCTTTTGAGGCAAATGGGTTAATGATGTTTTTATTATTAATTTAACATTTCTCAATGAAAGATAAATTATATTTGAAGAGAAAAATTTTCGCCTAGACCGAGACTCGAACCCGCGACAAGCCTGGCAGGCCAAAGATTGCGGGTTCGAGTCTCGGTCTAGGCGAAAAAATTTTTCTCTTCAAATATAAATGGGTTAATGTTGATTTGTTCTTGAACATGTTTTGATTGGATCCCAATCATCTTGAGCATCTTGCCTAGACTGGTTGGATTTATGTTGTAAACCCTGGATGCTGATGTCAGCTCCTCCTGTGGTTAGAAAATACAAAAGAGCTGACTATTTGGGAAAAAATCTTTATTCAGAAGAACAAAAACAGAGTTATGAATTTTGAAATACCGACGGAACGTGACCTCGCTTGGAGGTTCTTTGGCCAGCCACAGGAGGGAGCTGACATCGACATCCAAGGTTTACAACATAAATCCAACCAGTCTGGGCAAGATGCTGAAGATGATTGGGATCCAATCGAAACATGTTCAAGAACAAATCAACATTAATATTGAGATAAGATAAACAGACTCAAAATAAAATAATTTCTTTCCATGTTGATGTTGTTATTGGTGCTCAAACAGTATAATTGGTATTGCACTAATGTACAGAATCAGAGATACAGGGTTCGAGCATTAATTTTTCTTTCTTAAATTAGATTCTATCTAGGATTGGAAAATGTTAATTCAAATAAAAACATTGAAAATATACCAGAGCAATTCGTAGATAAATGTTCCAAGTAACCAGAATTACATATATATATGGTTCATAATTTAAAGCAATTTATTAACAAATGTTATCATACTGATGTGAATCTCTTGTTGTTTCAGGTAAATCGAAACAATTCATATCTTTCCTTGGCTGCAATTGCACTAGACACTTGTGGCAGCATTGTAAAGACCTCTAGAGACATTTCAAACTTCCTTAATCAAGAAGAACACAACATATTTGAAAAAGGGAATAATTCCGATGTTAACATAGTTGCATTATTGGCTGGTGGTGACTCAGAACTAGCTAGATCCGTTACAGATGCTGTAGGTCATCTTGGTGTTGCTGTTATCGCTCCACAAGCTGGTGGACCACCTTCTCAGAGAAAGAAATATGCTCCATATCCTTTACAACTTGCACCTTCGAACATAGTGCGTGCAGCTTCACTTCTGGCGTTCCTTCATCATCTGGAGTGGAGTTGCTTCTCTGTGATGTACCACGAGGATGGTGTTGAGTACGAAGACATGTTCAGATATGTTGAGAAACAAGCTACTGTTAACTCACAAATAGAACTAACATCAGGAATTCCAATTCCACTCGCCTCTCTTAATGTCACATCTTTATTACGAAAATGTATCATGATGCTTGAATCACAGCAAGCTGATGGAACTAGAATAATAGTCCTCATGCTGCCACCAGACAGAATGAAGCTTATTGTAAGAGTTATAAAAAATTTGTTAGACGAAAGACTCATCCGTCACGGTGATTTCACTTGGATTGTTCTTGGATCCGAAGAACATGTTGAATTCAGGTACAGTAACAATTTTCTTAAAGAAAGACGATAGTATAACTAACTGACTAACTCACTGGCACTATCAAACCCATAGGTTCATGGTTGTGTAGACGTAAGGTCTCCACACATCCCTATCCTCAGCTAATGTTTTCCAATCTTTCCCTGTATAGTCTACTTCCCTCAAATCATAGTTAATGTTATTCTCCCACTTCATTCTTGGTCTACCAACTAGCTGTTTTCCCTCTGGTTTTCCTACTAGATGCTTCCAAGCCCCTCTTTCATTCTCATTTATGCCACATGTCCTGCCCAACATAGTCTATGAGACTTAACTGTTCTTATTATATCTGATTTCCTATAAAGATCATGTAGCTCACTGTTATGAAGTCTTCTCCATTTGCTTGTCTCTTCATCTCTCTTTGGTCCAAACATTTTTCTGAAAACTTTATTTTCAAATACTCATTATCTTTTCTCCTCCCTTAAAGTAAGAGTCCAAGTTTCGCATGTGTATAATATAACTAGGAGAATAATAGTATTATATATTTTCAGTTTAATGTTTTTTGAAAGAAGCTGAGACAAGAAAAGAGTATCTGCAATGCATAATAGCATGAATTTCCAGAAGTGAGCCTATGCTCAATTTCTTTGTGCACCTCATTCCTATTCGTAACTATTGTTTCTAAGTATTCCACTTCTTCAAAATTTCCCCATTTGTCATAAACTGTCCATTTCCATTATATGATGTAAAGAGTATGGTATGAAAATAAATTTTTGCGGATTCTATGCCTCCTACATAAATTTAAATTAACAAAACGGAAAATCCCACAATTTATTTCACTCATTCTTCATTACTTGTTTCCAGCCATAGCTGATGACACGATTCCATTGCATAGTTACACTACTTGAAGAGTTTGATTGTATTTTTCCTAACTAACTAACTCAATGGTACTATCAAACCCATAGATTCACGGCCACACGGACATAAGCTCTCCATACATCCCTATCCGGAGCTGACGTTTTCCAATCATTCCCTGTATAATCTACTTCCCTCAGATCATAGTTAATGTTATTCTCCCACGTCATTCTTGGTCTACCAACTTGGCGTTTTCCCTCTGGTTTTCCTACAAGAAGCTTCCATGCACCTCTTTCATTCCTTATTCGTGCCACATGTCCTGCCCATCGCAGTCTATGAGACTTAACTGTTCTTATTATATCTGGCTTTCTTTAAAGACCTTGTAGTTCATTGTTATGTAGTTTCCTCCATTCACCTGTCTGTTCATTTCTCTTTGGTCCAAAAATTTTTCTAAGAACTTTATTCTCAAATACTCATAATATCTCCTTTCCTCCCTTAAAGTAAGAGTCCATGTTTTGCATCCATATAATATAACTGGTAGAATAATAGTTTTATATATTTTCAGTTTAATGGTTTTTTAAAGGAGTTGGGATATCAAGAGTCTCTGTAATACATAATAGCACACATTTCCAGAATTGAGCCTATGTTTAATTTCTTTGTGCATCTCATTCCTATTTGTGATTATTGTTCCTAATATTTGAATTCAGCCACTTCCTTAAAATTTCCCTCATTTGTCATTAGCTGTCCATATGCATTATATAATGTATTTCTATGTGTGAACATATATTTAGTTTTATTGATATTTATTTCCAGTCCAGTCCCGGGGCACGCCGTAGCGTAGTGGTTAAGGCACTGAGCTACAAGCTGGAGGGTCGAGGGTTCAAGTCCTGTTGGGGTCAGGATTTTTAAACTGACCCAAACCTTCTGGCGGCACCATGGCCCTGGGGTCAACTCAGCCTCTAACTGAAATGAGTACCAGACGCTTGTTCTGGGGTAAAGGCGGCCGTCACGCAGGGCTGACAACCCGGCTGACATAAAGTGCCGATTGTCTAGAAAAAGTGGGAGCCTTAACCTCCTACTACCCCAAGGGCCTCATGAGGCCTGTTGTGGGATCACTTTACCTTTTGGCCTAAATTCGTGAATGTACTATGATGATGATGATGATTTCCAGTCCCAATTTCTTATTACTCAATAGTGTATCTATGTAAACTATATACAAGCTCTGCAATATACAATTTATTTAATAAAACTTATGACGGGAACTAAACTGTCTAAAGGCTTTCAAATTAATAGAATTAAAATGAGTTGTACAGCATCTCACTTTATACACTCCGTGTTCTTCACAGAACAGGACTGCGGTTTCAGGAACCGTCATTCCTATCTTCAGCCATCTTTTTGACTGTTGCATTTTTGCATACATCATCATCTTCTAAACTGCCATCTAGTGTTGATTTTATAAACTTTGAGATTAAATTTTGCTCGGTGTGAATTAAAAAATTGATGGATTTAAATTTGTTCTTGTGAATGTATATCATTTCCTAAACAGTTAATTCCAAGGGTTTTGCCAAATGTATCAAAAATTTCATTTCTTTTTCAATTTTATGATTCTCTAGCAAACTAAGAGCTGCAATTGCCAATTTCTCAATTTCACAATTTTTAATATTTCTAAAGTATTCTTTAGTGCAAAGATGCAATAAAGTATGTATAGGAAAAAGAAAAAAACAAGGAATTTCGACACTTGAAATTACCAGGGATTTATATATTTTAAGATTCTTCCATATAACTTATATAGTCTTGTGCTAGATGATATATATTTTATTTCCTTTATTTGAAGTGTTAGAGAGAAAACTACATTTTCTTACATGCATAAAGGTAAAATTATTATTCGACCAATAAAAATGCAGTCATACTTCTGCTTTGTTTATATGACAACTGGAACGTAGCTCAGAGGAGGTTAGTAAAATATTAAAGAAACATGCTAAATTTAATTATTATGAGTTAGTTATTTTGACTCACCTCATATTTTTTTTGATATTCTGGAGACTATATTTTCATTGCATCTATGTGACATTGTCAATGCATTCTAACTGTTGTATTTGCAGTTGTCACCCTGTAGGTTGATTTCTGCTCCCTCTGTTGGCTGGCCAATGAACTTCCAAATCATTTTTTTTTCTCCGGGAATTAAAAAAAAATCATAGTTTTCTCCTTATTCTTGTGGATGTAAATTTTCTCCTAAATTGTGAGTTCCTTAGATTTATCTGTTTCAGTAATTTGGCTCTTGTTTCGAATCTGTGTTTTCGTGACCATGCATATGCAGCTACTGCAGACTTTTCTATTTCCCCATTTTTAACATTTCTAAGGTGTTCTTTCAATTTTGTATTCAAGTTCATTTTTATTTTTCGTAAGTATTTTTTTCACAATCTTTACAATCAATTTGATAAATCCCTGATTTGTTGCCATCATCAATCTTTTCATTTTTGTTGGTTTTAATTAATTTATTCAAACTGTAATCATTTTTTGGTGCTAATTATGAAGATTGTGAAAAAATATACGCAGGAAAAAAGAAAAATGTGCTTCAATACAAGATTGAAAGAACACCTTAGAAATGTTAGAAATGGACAAATAGAAAAGTCTGCAATAGCTGCACATGCATGGTCAGAAAATCACAGAATCCAAACATGGACCAAATTACTAAAACAATTAGATAAATCTAAGGAACACAATTTGGGAGAAAATTTACATCCCCAAGAATAAGGAAAAAACTATGAATTTTGAAATTCCCGGGGAAAAAGAAAAAAAAATGATTTGGAAGTTCATCAGTCAGCCAACAGAGGGAGCAGAAATCAACCTACAGGACGATAACTGAAAAATACAATAGTTAAAATGCATTTACAATGTTGCATAGATGTGACGTAACTAAAGTCTGCAGAATATAAAAAAAATATGAGGTGAGTCAAAATAACTAACTCATAATAATTAAAAGAAACCTCATAGTGTTATTTCCTACAAATATTAAATAAATGCTAAATTTAGTTAAAAAAAGGAAATGTTCCAAGCGTGAAAGTACACAGCTTCTGAGATCTGTAATACATTGATTGTTCACATACATTGTGTGCATCACAGATAAGTGACTGGTTTGTAATGGGAATGGTCTGTTGCAGTAAGGAGTTGCCAGGGTCTATAATATTACAGCCAAAAGCAGGAAGAGTTGCTGAATTTGAACATCATTTTCGAAGCTTGAGTTTGACTTCAAATTCATGGAATCCATGGTTCTTTGAATTCTGGTCGAATGTGTTTCACTGCAGGGGAGCTGCATGTCACAGTGACCTGTATCAAGACCTTCAGAGTTACCAGTTTGTACATGTGAGTTACCATTAAAGTGCTGATTCATGGTAAAATTACTCTTTTATTTGTGACCATAAAAACAAATTTAAGTGTCAAGACATGATGTTCATTTTGATGTTATATTTTAAATTAACATTTTCCAGAATTGGATATAGTTTTATTTTAGAAAGTAAAATTATGTTCGAACCCTGTGTCTCTGACTCTGTACATCAGTGCGATAACTGTTATGCCATTCGAACTTCTGATGTGAACGTCAAATTTCTTTCCACTAATATAATTCTCCTTTTATCCAAAGGCCAATTACCATAGCTATCAACATCGTCGGATGGTGTGGTTTATAGCAATTGTTATTGGTCTTTGGATGAATAGAGAATTGTATAAATGGAAAGAAATTTGAGTTCCTATCAGAAGTTCAAATGGCATTATGGTTATCACTCTGATGTACAGAGTCAGAGATCCAGAGTTTGACTCCCAGTTCAAGCATAATTTTTCTTTCTAAAATAAAAATAATATTCATTAATTATTATGAGTTAGTATTTTGGCTTGCCTCATATTTTTTTGATATTCTGCAGACTATAGTTTCATTGCATCTATGCGACACTGTCAATGCATTCTAACTGTTGTATTTGCAGTTGTTGTTCTGTAGGTTGATTTCTGCTCCCTATGCTGGCTGACCAATAAACTTCCAAATCATTTTTTTTTTTTTCCTTTTCCCCGGGAATTTCAAAATTCATTGTTTTCTCCTTATTCTTGGGGATGTAAATTTTCTCCCAAATTGTGAGTTCCTTAGATCTATGTAACTGTTTCAGTAATTTGACCTTTGTTTTGATTCTGTGTTTTTTCTGACCATGCATGTGCAGCTATTGCAGACTTTTCTATTTGTCCATTTTTAACATTTCTAAGGTGTTCTTTCAATCTTGTATTCAAGTTCCTTTTTGTTTTTCATATGTATATTTTTATGATCTTTACAATCAATTTGATAAATCCCTGATTTGTTGTCATCATCAATCTTTTCATTTTTGTCGGTTTTAATTAATTTATTCAAACTGTAATCATTTTTTGGTGCTAATTTAATGTTAAATGAGCAGAGAAGATTATAATATAAGGAAAAAACACATATTAAAAATAGCAAAAGAGAATGGTTTGAAGAAAAGATGATTCATAAGAATGTAAATAATTAAAAAAAAACAAAAAGTTTGAAATGAAAGCATTCTTCAGACAGATAAAGAAATTGGTAAAAACATTCAGAAAATTTACGTACCATCCTGTAGTATTTAATAAATTTCAAAAAAATTTCAGCATGGTCAGAAAAAACACAGGATCAAAACAAAGGCCAAATTACTGAAACAGTTAGACAAATCTGAGACTCTCACAATTTGGGAGAAAATTTACATCTACAAGAATAAGGAGAAAACTATGAGTTTTGAAATTCCTGGGGAAAGAGAAAAAAAATTTGATTTGAAAGTTCATCAGTCAGCCAGCAGTGGGAGTAGAAATCAACCTACAACACAAATACAACAGTTAGAATGCATCGACAATGTCGCATAGATGTAACGAAACTATAGTCTGCAGAATATCAATAAGTATGAGGTGAGTCAAAATAACTGACTCAATATAATTCCTAATATATTTTCAAAAAATCCCTACAAGAATGTTTAAATGTGCAAGAAACTTAGGAGCATTCACTGTACTGGTAAAAACTGTAAAATGTTTTATTTGGATTGTGTTATTATATTTTCAGAATGCATTGGTGGTGAACACAATAAACTCAGTACTTGCTGTGTCTCATGCTTTAGGAACTGTGAAGAGGGAACTATGTCCAGGTGAGTCACTTTCTTCATTCATTTCATGAATGAGCTCTTATCGTTATGCTTTAATCACTTCATTGAAATGCTACATTTGTACTTTGATGATAAAGAAGGGAAGAACGTATCACAACTCACCAACTTCTAAATAAATAAGGAGAGTCTGTTCTTCTTACCTCATAAATTGTTGTGTTCTTATCGACATGTTTCAATATTTTATTTGAAGAGAAAAATATACACTCAGACTGGGGTTTGAACCAGGACCTTTGGCTTCCTATGCCAATGCTCTACCAACTGAGCTACCCGAGCACTCCAATCTAAACACAAATTTTTCTCTTATACATTGTTAAATTCCCCAACACCACACCAAATGCTACGAACCATTACTCAATCATGCAAATGGGCGTTTCTTTTTTAAGAAGACGTTTATTGGGAATTTAAAGATTACTTTATTATTAACAATGTATAAGAAAAAAAAATTGCGTTTAGATTGGAGTGCTCAGGTAGCTCTGTTGGTAGAGCATTGGCATAGAAAGCCAAAAGTCCTGGGTTCAAACCCCAGTCTGAGTGTATATTTTTCTCTTCAAATATAATTTGTCCTTCAGTGAGAAGAATTAAATTAATAATAAAAACATTGATGTTTCAATATACTTACATTTTACCTTCAGCTTGGTCAGATTTTTTAATTATTGGTTGTCGGCACTGGATGTTGACTTCTCCTCCATATTTTGGCTGATTAAAGAACTTATAAATTAAATCATTTTTCCCAGGAATTTTAAAATTCTACATCCAGAAGAAAAGAGATAGGATCATGATCTTCTCCCAAATGGTTTCAATATCTAGGTGTTTTCATCATCAGTAATTTCACGACGATGTTATGTTGTCCTGGAGCACTGCTTCTTACTCCATCTGTTGGTGGATCAATGAACCTCCAAAAATCAATTACCCCATAAATTTCATAATTCATTAATTTTTCTTTCTCTTTTTTGAATGTGGATTTGTGGATTTTTTTTCCTAAACCATGAGTTCTTTTGGTTTTTCTATTTGTTTTATTAAACTAGCTTTTCTTTCAATTAGATGTTTTTCTGACCAAGCATGAACGGCAACTGCTGATTTTTTCACTTCAACTTTTGTGATGTTCCTAAGGCATTCCTTCTCTCTGGTTTTTTTTTTTTTGTCTATGTACATTTTGCCACAATCTCCATATTTATTCTGGTAAATTCCCGATTTGTTTCGTCTTTCATTTTGTCATTTTTGTTGTCTTTAATTATCCTGTTAAGGCTATATTCATTCTTCAGTGCCAATCTTATATTGAATTTTTTTTTTTTAAATTGATACTTATTGTGGTTCGGTGGATGGTAAGTGAATTTCTTGAACTTAATGTTTTCTTCTTTTTCTCGTAAAAGTCTATTTTCGTTTATTAATTTTTGTCTTTAAACTTATTTATTTTCTTGTGCACCATGCTTTCTTCAAACCTATTTTCAATTAAAAGGAATAAGTTTGGCCTGTCTTCATCTTACCTCATAAATTGATTGTCTCTTATAAGACGCATTTCAAAGCTTCTCAGCTTCATCTATAGTTGGTACAGACTGATCTTTAAATTGTTGGCCCTGGATCTCGACTCCTGCTTCTTCTTTTTTGTGATCCAAAGAACTTGTTTATTATGTTTCTCTCCCCGGGAATTTCAAAATTCATAATTCTCTCCTTGTTCTTCTGTATGTAGATTTTTTTCCCCACATGGTGAGTTTATTTGTTTTTTTCTAACTGTTTTAATAATTTTGTGTTTACATCTATCTATTTTATGTTTTTGTGACCAAACATGAGCAGCTATTGCAGATTTTTCTACTTCTCCTTTTTTTACATTTCTTATGTATTCTTAAAGGGCAGATCAAGCTCTTAGCTGTAGTGAAAGCAACTGATCTAAGGATGGACACCTGAAAAAAAAAAATCCCTGGTCCTCCAGGTTGGGGGTTTATGCGGTAGGCCAGCTCCCTCCCATCAGAAAAAAATTGCAATGCTAAAAAACCTAATAGAGATAAGCTGGTCAGATTAAAAGGAAGACAAATCAAGCTACGGAAACGAACTCTGCTAATTGGAACATGGAACATACAAGGCATAAGGAATAAAATGGAGGAGGTCCTTAAACAGATGCAGGATTTGAAGCAGTACATAATCGTACTGACAGAAACAAAGAAGAAAGGAGAAGGAATAGAAACTTTAGGATTGTATGTTCATACTTACAGTGGTGTTAAAAAGAATGAAAGAGCTAAAAGAGGGGTTTCAGTACTTATCAAGAAGAAATATAAGAGATATATCACAAAATGGGAAGCAATAAATGAAAACATAATTAAAATTAATATATCTCTTTTGGTATAAAATACTGTATATTAGGAATATATGGAATTAGTTCTTAGGAGAAACATCTACAACCAGGAGATTGGATGGACCGACAAAATTGGCTATTAGGAATCGGACGATATCAATCAACCAATGATCTATCTCTCTGTCTATCTATCTATGTGTTCTTTGGTTCTAATGGTTAAATTTCTTTTTAATTATTATGAGTTAGATATTTTGACTCACCTCATATTATTTGTAATTTTCTTGATTTTCTCTTTGTTTTCCCTATGTATATATTATCACAATTTGCACATTTTGTTTGGTATATTCCAATTTTTTGCTATCAATCTTTTCATTTTTGTTCATTTTTATTAATTTATTTAGGCTGTAATCATTCTTTGGTGCCAATCAGTTATTAAATTTTTAAAAAATCTTTTGAAATTTATTGTGTGCCCATGAGCGACATGTGAATTTCCTGTAATTCTTTTCTTTAGGCTTTTCTATCTGAAGAATGCTTTCATTCCTCAATTTTTGTTTTTTATACTTATCAATTTTTTTTGTGTATCATTTTTTCCTCGAAATATTTTCTTTTGCCACTTCAATTATGTGTTTTTTTTCTAAGTCATAATTTTCTCTGTTCAGGGGTATATTTACTAATCTATGTGGTTAGGATGTTGAAGATTGCCATTTTGTGTGAAATATGGTTGAAACCTGTTGATTTAATATAGTTATCTGTGTGTGATTCTTTTCTATGAATTGCAAATTATATTGTATTTTTTTCCTCAATTCTATGTAATTTCAGAACTAAAAATGGTAATTGTTTGTTCTCTTCTGTTTCTAGTGCCTGCATTCATTACATCTTCTTTATCTTTTTAATAATTTTCTTCGGCATATTTATGTGTTAAACTATTGAACACTGCCTCTTTGTGAGCAAAATGACTGAATCTCGAGGCCTTAATGTAGTTGTCTATGTGTTTCAGATGGTAGTTTGTGCAAAGCAATGCGAGACATGGTTAGAGTCAGGAGAAGATTGTTTGAAGTCGCTCCACACATGGCATTTGTTGGTGTTGGTTTAAATGCTGTGGCATTTTCCAGCGCTGGTGAGAATTCACATGCTGACATTGAGGTAGGTTTGTGTAGTCTTTTACTAACATATTGCAATTTTTCAGGCGTGCATGTCACACTTGGCAGATGAATATGATCTACTTTCAATTAATATTGTTGGCTATTCAGAAGATATTGACATTATAGTGCACTGCTGTTTTTAATTTATGCAGTGTCCATGGATGTAATTAATACTAATATGCTTAAGTGGTTCCAAATACGATTGCAGTTTACCATGAGAGGCAAAGTTATTTGATCCACATTTTCTGTGCTGTTTAACCAACATATACATTATAAACATGGAAACATAAAAGATATTTAAGTTATTAAGAAAACAGTACTTCATTCCTAACCAAAATACAATCATGAGAACAAGAAAGGGAAGGGAGTTAGATTGATATGAGAAAACTTTACATAATATAGGAATTTAGTGATTTAAGCAGCAACTTAATTGCAAGTTTATACAACAAATAGACATCTTTAATTAAAAATGGTCTTTAATGTGCATAAGCAAGTCAGATAGGTCAAATAATAACAATAATAGAAATAAACAGAATATTTACAATACTTGACCAATGTATACAAATTAGAGAAACAATAAGCAAAATTAACAATAGAAAATTAAATGAATTGGTCATCCATAATTTCTAGAAATTATACAATGATGATAATAATGATCAACCATACGTACATTCACACACAGTCCAGCCAAGGTTTAGGGTCCACACCTGGATTCCCTACCCAGGCTCTCCGGACCTGCAAACAAAATTAGACCAGCTCTGACCAAGATCCAGACGATGACCCTTTCTTCAACTTTGTGAATTTTAGTTCCAGAGAAGAGGGGAAGTTGCAGTGCATAATATCCACAGCGCAGTGGAGGGGGAAGATAGGAGAGTGGATAAAAATGAAAGGAATGGCACTGTTCTCGAATCTTACAACAAGACAAGGAAGAGATGACGTAGATTAGCAAACCAAAAATGTACTTTCGGTACAATAGCATGAAATGAGAAACATATATGCAACAAGACTTCAAAGCCTTCAAATTTAAAAAAAAAATTCAAGAAATTGAATATTACATTGGCACCGATAAATAAATTTAGCGTTGGTAATCTATTAATAACCAATAAGGAATTGAACACCCCAGATAGTAAAAGATCTGAAATATAGCAAATTAGTTGTGAAGACTGCAATGAAGTATACATAGGTAAAACAAAAAGGAATTTGGACACTCGCACAAAGGAACACTTCAGAAATATTAAAAATGGTGAAATTGAAAAATCAGCCATTGCAGCTCATAGTTTGTTAGAGAGTCATAAAATTGAAAAAAAATGCC
This sequence comes from Diploptera punctata, assembly GCA_030220185.1. NCBI lineage: Eukaryota > Metazoa > Arthropoda > Insecta > Blattodea > Blaberidae > Diploptera > Diploptera punctata. Next base: position 346,191 of record JASPKZ010000424.1, on the reverse strand, counting down.
AAACTTCTAAAACATTTGGGTAAACCTTTCAAATTGACAGTTTGGGAGAATATATATATTCAGAAGAACAAATTTAGATCCATGAATTTCAAAATTCCCGATAAACAGGACCTGATCTCAAAGTTCATCAAATCAATACAAGATGGCAACGTTATAGATGAAGTTTCCAACGAAAATCTGGTAGTCATAATATCGGTTGAAAATGAGAGGGATGTCCTCTTGAAAACTGCTGTTCTTTTGTCAAAAAAAAACATAAACTATGAGGTAAGATAAGAAGTGACTCATTAATTCATTGAAGCCTTCAAAGCTTTGAATGAAGCAGCCTTACCAATGGATTTAGGAGTTAATGATAGGAAGCAAAATACAGTGTCTCAAATTGATGTATACACTCTTTGAAACATTATTTTTCAGAAAATAAATGACACAGAAGTACAACTTTTGTCAGAAAATAAATGACACAGAAGTACAATTTTTGTTGTGTTGTATTCCTTAAACTTCATAAAGTCCGTACATATTCAAAATGTGCACCTTCTGCTACAATGCACTCCCAATAACGACATCAGAGCGACATACATCTGAATTGTTGCTAATAGAATATCATTGATGGCATGTTCAATCTGATCTCTCAGTTCCTCCAATGTTTGTGGTTTTGTGGTGTACATCGTGTTCTCTAAAGTTCCTCAAAAGTAGAAGTCTAGAAGGGTTAATTCAGGAGATTGAGATGGGAACTCTCCATAGCACTTCCTCTTTTTCCCATTCATCTCTGATTGAATGTGCAATTGAGAAATTTTTATCATATCAGTATGAAAGTAAGGTGGAGCCCCATCTCGTTGGAAGTAATCTGCATGACTGCATCAGCAATTTTGTTATCTGTGGAACTTCTCTTTCTTCTGCACTGACCTTTCAACTCTCTTGCACTGTTCCTTCGACTTCAAACTTGTTATTGTTACTCTCGTTGGTGATGGTGTACCAAATTCAACTCTCCAATGTTGTTGAACTTAAAACAACATTCTCTACTTTCTGATAACATTTCAGTGACCACTTACGTTCATTGAATTCACTGCCACGTTTGTTTATGAACACATGAAGAACGATAAACTTGTTGTTATGCTTTACCAGTACCTTCTGGATCATACACAACAGAAATTCTATTTCTGTCTCATTCCTTTGCTGAGAAATAACATTTCAAAGAGTGTATACATCAATTTGATGGTAGTATATGGTCACATGAATGGTCACATATTGGAATTGAAGGAATGAAATTTGAAAGAGTTAATAGCTTTGAATACCTAATATCAGTAGTAAATGCCACCATTAGTTGAGTGAAGAAATTAATAGGAGAATAAATAATGAAAATGGACATTATTTTAGTCTACAAAGGCATTTCATATCCAAATGTCTAACTTGAGATTCTAATGTCATTTATACAAAACATTTAAACATGTTGAACTTTTATAGGAATAAATCGCTATGAGGTTTAATTTAAGATAAATTAAAATGTTTCATACCTCCCCTGACAATATTTACATAGGAAAAACAAAAAAGAAATTTGAAAACAAGGGTGAAAGAACATCTTAGAAATGTCAAAAATGGTGAAGTGGAAAAGTCAATAGTAGCTAATTATGCTCGGTCCAAAAAAACATCTAATTGAATCAAAAGCCAGTCTAATTAAACAAATAGAAAAACTAAAAGAACTCACGGTTTGGGAAAAAATCCACATTCAGAAAAACAAGAAAGAAAAACTTATGAACTTCGAAATTCCCATGGATTCTGACTTGATCCGGTGGTTTATTGGTCCACCAACAGAGGGAAGAGGAAGTAGTTCCTCCAATCGACATAACATCAGCCATCAAGATAGTACTGAAGATGAAGCCGCCAAGGCTTTGAAATCACGATATACTTAGAAGACTGGTTATGAAGAGAGGTATGAAACATTTTAATCTATCTTATATTTAAACATGTATTGATGTTCAGTTATGAAACTGGACATTGTCACAACTGAATATAATGAGACTTGCAACTTTTGAAAGAAATATATTACAGAAAATACAGTGTTACTATAAATGATCTTTCTGATTACAAACTTGAATAACTATCATTGGGAGACATTTAAAAACATGATATTGGTATCAATGGAAAGAGAAACTCAAATATTCTATAAATAGATAGTGAAAATATTCTGTAAATAGAATTTATCTCTTTGAGACCGTAACAGGCCACATGGCCTAATACTTGCATGGATGATGATATAATATAAATAGGAGACATTTAGAAACATGATATCAGTATCAATGGAAAGAGAAACTCAAGTATTCTTTGTTATGACAGTGAACCATTTTCAATAATGTATGAGAGAAAAATTTGTGTTTATATTGGAGGGCTCAGGTAGCTCAGTTGGTAGAGCATTGGCATAGAAAGCCAAAGGTCCGGGTTCAAACCCTAGTCTGAGCATATATTTTTTCTCTTCAAATATAATTTGTCCTTCAGTGAGAAGTATTAAATTAATAATAAAAACATTGAAAGAAGCCCTACTAGCTTTATAAAGTAGTGTTTAAATTCCCAATAAAAAAGTCTTCTTGGAAAAGAAGCCACCATTTGTATGATTGAGCAACAGTTCATAGCATTTGGCACTCAGGAATTAACAATGTAAAGGTAAAGTGATCTCACTACAGGCCTCAGGAGGCCCTTGGTGTAGTAGGAGGTTAAGGCTCCCATTTTTTCTGGACAATCGGCACTTGATGTCAGCCGGATTGTCAGTCCTGCATGACGGCCGCCTTTACCCCCAGAACAAGCGTTTGGTACTCATTTCTGTTAGAGGCCGAGTCGATCCCAGGGCCATAGTGCTGCCAGAAGGTTTGGGTCAGTTTAAAAATCCTGACCCCACCGGGACTTGAACCCTCGACATTCCAGTTTGTAGTGCAGTGCCTTAAACACTATCTATGGCATGCCCCAATTATTAGAGAAAAATTTGCATTTAGGTTGAGTGCTCAGGTAGCTCAGTTTGTAGAGCACTGACATAGAAAGCCAAAGGTCCTTGATTCAAACCTCAATCTGAGTGTATATTTTTTCTCTTCAAATATAATTCGTCCTTCAGTGAGAAGTATTAAATTAATAATAAAAACACTGAATAAATTTTGTGTTCTTCCGTTTTTTTTTATTTGAATTTATGTAGGTGGCATAGAATGCCCTGGTATTCAGTTAATCAAAGAGTCGCTAAGTGATGGACTGGTTGTATAATGTAATTAGATATTTCATTTTGTTGCAGGTTTTGAATGTGCATTTAGATGAGAATAAAGGTACTTTAGTGTCATTGGGTTACATCAGTACAACAGGGAAAGTTCATCTGGATCTGACACAGTTTAAAACTTACCTCACACATAACCTCACAGAAACATCTCTACTACAGTTAAAACCACAATGTCGAACCAGCTTTACTTCAGCAAATGGTGTACCACATGTCATCGAGGTTTGTATATCATCTTATTTTTTTAATCTATAATTAAGTTGGTTAAAATGTTTTGGCTAAACTTTACAACCTGTGATGCAACTTTTTTAATTCCTTCATAAACTCCTGTCAAATTTTATTCTTAGGGTTTCATTTTTCAAATTATTTCCCACCATTTACAATGATTTTTACATTTTTTCTAATGATTATTTCAATATATTTTTCTATGATATTTAACTACATACTTAGCATGAAGTTGTGCCAGCCATATTGATTTTAATGGATATTCTATACAACAACAAAGACATGTTTCAGAGCAATCAACATAGAGTATATACTAATTAACTATACATATATACTTCAGAATTTCAGAAATTACTGTTTATTTTTGGGCATTGCATTCTTTCACAGGTTAGAGTACTTAAATTGTGTTAGGTTAGCTTTTAGGTTGGTCTTTCACAGGCTAGATTACTTAAATTGCATTAGGTTAGCTTTTAGATTCGTTAATATCGTGTATATGTTGGCTGCATCCCATGATTCCATAGCGTAAACAACTTCGCATTTGTTGGCATAGTGCGCATGGTGTATGATTGAAATTTAGACACATTTTTTGCATCACATGTAAAATATTTCAATATTTTCACATCTCACCTCATAAAGTTTGTATTTTCATAATACTGGTTTCAAAGGACATTTGCTTTATATTCAGTCAAACTCCCAACTTTTGAAATTTTTCCGTTACCACCATCTTCCAAACTGCCATCTAGTGCTGATTTCATGAACTTGGAGATTAAATCTTGCTTGCTGGGAACTTCAAAAGTCATGAATCTGAATTTGTTCTTCTGAATGTATAACTTTTCCCAAACTGTTAATTCCAAAGGCTTCTCTAAATGTTTCAAAAGAATAGTTTCTCTTCAAATTATGTGATTCTCTAGCAAACTGAGTTGCAATTGCCAATTTTTCAATTTCATCATTTTTAATATTCGAAAGTGTTCTTTTGTATGAGCCTCTATATTCTTTTTAGTTTTCCCTATGTATACTTTCTTGCAGTCATTGCAACTAATTTGATAAATTGAAAAATCAGCAGTTGCAACTCATAGCATGCTAGAGAATCACATAGTTGGAAGAGAAACTAAACTTTTGAAATATTTAGAGAAGACTTTGGAATTAACAGTTTGGGAAAAAATATACATTCAGAAGAACAAATATAGAACCAAGAATTTTTAAGTTCCCAGTGATTAAAATTTAATCTCCAGGTTCATAAAATTGGTATCAGATGGCAGTTTGGAAGATGCTGGTAATTGCAAAATTTCAACATTTGGAGTTTGGCCTTTAACACTGGTATCATAGGAACAGGAAACTTTATGAGGTGAGATGTAAAAAACATTTTTACCAACTCAATTATAAATAGAAAATTACCTCACTGTAATTTTGTATAATTAATTAATTAATTGATTTTCATACAACATTGTAATGGCATTCTTGCACTACATATTACTGTATTTCTATTTTTATTTATGTTTTGTAGTATTTTAACCATAATTATTTATTTATGTATACAAATTGTGGTATTTATCTCTCTATGATTTTTTCTAAGTTATACAGAATCATATAGTGCATATGCAAATGCTTAATGAAACTTCTGCCAGATGGCCATATATATATATATATATGTGTGTGAAATCAGTGTGACCAACATTAGCAATTAATTGTAAATCAATGGTAAAGAGAAATTTTTGCCTGAACTGGGAATCGAACCCCGAACCTTTAGCTTTCCGTGCTAATGCTCAGACCACTGAGCTAATCCAGGCTTCATTCAAGCTAAAGGTTCGGGTTCGATTCCCGGTTCAGGCAAAAATTTTTCTCTTTACTATTGATTTACAATAATTTAATTGTGTTCATTAATTTACTTATTTCTATCATAGTAATAGCTTTAGCTTCTCAATATTAATTTAATTAGCAATTAATTCCAAAATATATAATGTTGTTGTTGTTTTCAAATGCTGGGCCTTGGCAACGAAGCCATTAGCGTTCTTGCTCTCCAATATTTCTCTATGGTGGATCCAACAGGTAATACTTCACAGGTTTGTAGATGTTCTTCGTTCATTTCTTCGTCTTTGTTGCATTGAGGACAATTTGGATTTGTGCAGATTCCTATTTTATATAAATGTTTGGCCAAATAGTCATGTTCTGTAAGCAGTCTAAATTTTGCTACTGTAGTTTTACGTGGAATTTCTGGAATAATATCTGGCTTCTTTACTAAAATATTCCATTTTTTGTCTTTGGCTTTATTACATAGGTCTTGGTATAGTGCAAAAGTAAATATATAATAAATATGGTGAATCTGGTCATCTTACCTCATAAATACTTGATGTTTCATGTGACATGTTTCAATATAAGATAAAATCAAATGTTTCATACCTCTCTTCTTTAATATGAGGAGAGGTATGAAACATTTGATTTTATCTTAAATTAAACCTCATAGTGATTTATTCCTATAAAAGTTCAATGTTTCAATATGTTATCCATACTATCGTCAACTTGTCCTGACTGTTGATTTTTAAGTTGTCTGCCCTGGATGTTTATTCCCACTCCATATTCTTGTTGACTGAACAGCTTTTAAATCCAATCTTTTTTTTTCACAGGAATTTCAAAATTTGTAATCCTTTCTTTTTAATATTTGTAGGAAATAACACTATGAGGTTTCTTTTAATTATTATGAGTTAGCTATTTTGACTCGCCTCATATTTTTTTTATATTCTGCAGACTATAGTTTTGTCGCATCTATGCAACATTGTAAATGCATTTTAACTGTTGTATTTTTCAGTTATTGTCCTGTAGGTTGATTTCTGCTCCCTTTGTTGGCTGACTGATGAACTTCCAAATCAATTTTTTTTTCTTTTTCCCCAGGAATTTCAAAATTCATAGTTTTCTCCTTATTCTTGTGGATGTAAATTTTCTCCCAAATTGTGAGTTCCTTAGATTTTTCTAACTGTTTCAGTAATTTGGCCTTTGTTTTGATTCTGTGTTTTTCTGACCATGCATATGCAGCTTTTCTATTTCTCCATTTTTAAAATTTCTAAGGCATTCTTTCAATCTTGTATTCAAGTTCCTTTTTGTTTTCCTATGTATATTTTTCCACAATCTTTATAACCAATTTGATAAATCGCTGATTTGTTGCCTTCATCATTCTTTTCATTTTTGTTGGTTTTAATTAATTTATTCAAACTGTAATCATTTTTCGGTGCTAATTTAATGTTAAATTTGCTGAAAATTTTTTGGAACTTATTAAATACTAAAGGATGGTATAAAAGGATTATAAAAGAGGGAGCAGTAATCAACCTACAGGACCGACAACCGCAAATAAAATAGTAGAATGCATCGACAATATCACATAAATGGAACGAAACTATAGTATGCAGAATATAAAAAAAATATTAGGTGAGTCAAAATAACTAACTCATAATAATTCATAATCCTATTTTTATTCTCCCAAACTGTGAGCTCTTTAGAAATTCAATTCCTGATTCAGGTGTGTATTTTTCTCTTCAAAAAACATTTTTTCCAACTCAATTATAAATTGAAAATTACCTCTTAGTGTTAATTCCCACTGTAATATTGTATAAATGTGATAATGTGTTGATGTTGTTTGAACAGATTGGTAGCATTGGTACAAACAGAAGTAAGGTATCACTTCTAGGAGTGGCTCCTGTCCACCAACAAGGAAATGGACATTTCAGTTGTGGCAGAATACATCCTACAGCCATGATACACCTGGCTGCTCTGCACTATACACTCAGCCTGGTGAATCACAACTCCTCCATACTTCCAGGAATTGATGTTGGACTAATTTTGTTTGACAGTTGTTCCAGACCTTCACGGGCATATAATTCAATTTACAACTTTCTTTCATTTCCAAAAGAAGCGCTCAAAGCCATGACTGTAGGTAAGATACATATATATATAATAATTAAATTAAACCTCATAGTGTTCTTTCCCTGTGAAAGTTAAATACATATATATATAGTCATTTTATACTAAATTCATGATGAATTGGCAGTAGTAGTAATTAATAGAGAGTTAGAATTATCACGACGCACCTCATATTTGTAGATGTACATTATGTATCATTTATCAAAGAGTTAGAAAGAATTGATAATGATACTAACATATCGAAACTGGTCTTCAAGAAATCTACAGTTACACTGAGCAACAAAAAAGAAACTTTTTTTTTGTCTCAGAAAGAAAAATATGTGATTCTGATAGTATTTTTTCTCCTGAATTCAAATATGATATTGGTTTTTCTCCATCACGCAAGGTTTCTGAGAGACAGGCATTTATAATTTCAAACACTTAAATATTTTCTACATTCGTAACTACACAATATTCGAACATTCAGATTCACCTAGAAAGTAAGAAATAACGATTTTCTGCTATATTTCGCCTGTGGAGCATCCCTCTTGAAGGTCCAACAATAATCGGCTGGCATATTAGGATTCCATTTGCTTTGATATCTCTTTTCCATAGCTTAATCTCCTGATGAAAGTGTTTCCCATTTTATTTTACAATGGACAAATGGATGAAAAAATGTTTATTATAAAGACAATTATTTAAATCCATTAATCAAAATTGAAATAAAAAAAAACTGTGGGTGATGGAGAAATTCCGAATACATATTTGAAAACAGAATAAAGAACTGCATTAAGTACAGCTATTGGTACTCATGAGACAAAAATCATGTTGACCAGTGTTATGAGATGAGTCATTAAAATTCTAACTCCCTATTAAATAAAATAAATATTATAGTGTAATTTCCCCAAGATATTTTATAAATAAGAGAAAAATTTCTGTCTAAATCAGAAGCCTAGATAGATATCACTGGAATAGAGATACAGGGTTCAAATTCCAGTTTAGGTGAAAATTTTTCTCTTAAAATATTAATTTGTTCTTTAATATAAGTGGCAAATTTAAATAAAAACATTGAAAATAACATATTATGAAAATAGTCTGTACAGTCTGTACAAGCTGACGATAGAGCAAAGATGCTCTGAAACATGTCCTACAAGAAACAACCAATAAGAGATAAGATGACAACAGACTAAACTTATTTATTAACATTGGAATATATTTTAACTTTTATAGGAAAAATCACTATGATGTTGCTTTAATATTTAAATTAAAATGTTTAATACCTCACCTTGTATCCAGTCTTCTAATTATACCGGTTTCAAAGTTTAGACAGCTTCATCTTCAGTAATTTCTTGTTGACTGATGTTATGTCGATCAGGAGAACTGTTTCTTCCTCCCTCTGTTGGTGGACTGATGAACCTCCAGATCAAATCAAAATCCCTGGGAATTTTGAAATTCATAAGTTTTTCTTTCTTGTTTTTTTTGAATGTGGATTTTTTCCCAAACCGTGAGTTCTATATGTTTTTTTATTTGTTTAATCAAACTAATGAAATTGACATCAAATTCCGTTGAGATGAATAATCATAAGATAAAAATTAAAAATGTACCTGTTGGCAGGTGCCATCGTCCTCAGCTTTATTAAAATAGAATTGAACTGAGTAGCAAAATAATATCATCATTAAATTCCATATGGTGGGATAAGCATATTTGGAAAGACACAAAAAAATATATTGGTAAAACATTGGTGGAATCTGTTGCAATGTACGGAAGTGAGGTATGGACAATCAATAAGTACTACAAGAATAGACTAATAGCTCTAGAAATGGATTATCTACGAAGAAGTGCCAGAAAGTCTAAATTAGAACGGGTCACAAATAAGGAAATTAGAAACATAATGGAAGCAGAAGAAAGCATAATTGAAAGAATTGAGGAAAAGGAATTAAAGTGGTTAGGACATGTTTTAAGAATGGAAGACGAGCGATGGCCGAAGCAACTATATGAATGGCATCCTGACAGAAAGAAGAAAAGAGGAAGACCAAGGTTAACATGGAAGGAAAACATGAAGACAGTAATGAAAGCTAGAGGGCTAAGCATCGAAGATGCCCAAGACCGTAGGCTTTGGAGGTTTGGCACGGGAAGACGGCAGCAGCTGTAAAAACCCGAAGATAGATATAGATGTATTTAAAATATTATATAAATAAAATTATATAAATAATATTTTAAATACATCATTTCAATAAAATTATATAAATAATATTTTAAATACATCATTTTAACAAAGTTGAGGACAACGACACCTGCCAACAGGTACATTTCTAATTTTTATTTTATAATTAAACTAGCTTTTATATCAATTAGATGTTTTCCAGATCAAGCATGAGTAATTACTGCTGACTTTCCAGTTCACCATTTTTTATATTTCTAAGATGTTCTTTCACCCTTGTTTTCAAATTTCTGTTTGTTTTTCCTATATAAATTTTGCCATAATCTCTGCATTTGATCTGATAAATTCCTGATTTGTTTTCTTCTTCAGTTTTTTCATTTTTATTGGTTTTTAAATATCCTGTTTTATATATATGTAATTGGAATATATTTTTTGTAAGGGATGGAAATGGAGACAAGACCAAATAAGATAGTAGCAGCAATCATCTTGGATTCTGCAGCTGCTGATACTGTTGATTCTTTATTGCAAGCACAGAATATTCCTCCTCTTGTTGTTCCAGTAGACGTATTTGCATCACAGAGACTGCAGCTCTCTTCTGAATCCAGTAAGGTGAGCCTCACTAAACAATCAAAGAGTTTTATTTTCTAAGCAAAAATTAATGCTCGAACCCTGGATCTCTGGCTATACGCACCAGCTTGATAACCATTACACCATTTGAGCTCCAGTACGAATGTCAACAATTCTTTCCTCTTATATAATTCTCAAAGCTTCTGATGACTTCCATTCATAAGTATTTTTATTGAGAATTTACATTATTTTTAAGTGGTAAAGATTAATATTATGATGTTAAATTTAATTTAACATTTTCCAGTCCTGGGTATAATTTTATTTTTTAATAAAAAATTAACACTCAAACCTTGGATCTCTGACTATAGTCCAGGATTTGAGTCCCACTTTGAGTGTTAATTTTTCTTTTGAAAATAAAATTCTATCCAGGACTGGAAAATGTTAAATTAAATATAACATCAAAACCAAAGAATTAATAAATAAAAGTCAATTTGAATCGTGTATTATTAAAATTCATCGGAGAACGTATTGTTTAAACAACTCACCTCATAGGATTCATGCTTCCATGATATCGCGATTTCAAACATAATCATGTTCATCGTCAGCCATAACTCCGACTGATGAAATTCTTCGGCCGTCAACTATTCTATTGTTGCCATCTTCAGTGCTGCCATCTATGGTTGAATTTATGAACTTCGAAATCAATGTAATTTCGTTAGGGATATCAAAATTCATTGATCTATTTTTGTTTTTCTGAATGTATATTTTTTCCCAAACTGTCAATTCCAAAGGTTTCTCTACTTGTTTTAAAAGTTTAGCTTCTCTTCCAATTTTATGATGTTCTAATAAACTATGTGCAGCAATTGCAGATTTTTCAATTTCACAATTTTTAATATTTCTGAAATGTTCTTTTGTCCGAATTTCCAAATTCCTTTTTGTTTTTCCTATATAAACTTTATTGCAATCTTCACAACTTATTTTATAAATTCCAGATTTCTTACTGTCTGGAACATTGACTTTTTTATTGGTACTTAGAAGATTACCCAGACTAAATTTATTTATTGGTGCCAAAGAAATGTTGTATTTGTCAAAAATTTTTTGAAATTTCCTATGCATTTCAGGATGGTAAGTAATTTTCTTGTATTTTTTCTTTTCTTTGCAATTTTGTAGAGTAGTATATTCATTAAGTCTTTTATTGTGTTTGAATTTCTTCAACTTATTTATAATTAATTCTTTATCAAAACCATTTAATCTAGCAGTGTTTAAGATATGTTTAAACTCTTTATTGAAATTTTCTTCGTTTAATGGTACATTTGTCAATCTGTAAATTAAGCTATTGAATATTGCATGCTTATGAGCAATGTGATTGAAGCCTGATGATTTAATGTAATTATCTGTATGAGTTCCTTTTCTAAATATATCAAATTCAATTTTCAGTGTTTGATAATTCCTAATTATACATAAATCCAAAAAAGGAATTTTGTTTTCTTTTTCTAATTCAACGGTAAACTTTACTGATTCATCCTGAAGGTTCAATAATTTAAGAGCATCTTCAATATCTTTAGAATTTATTATTGCAAAAATATCATCCACATATCTGTACCAAGTCTTAAACATCCATGGGTATGCTTTAGTGATTTGACACTCCAAGTAACTCATGAACAAATCAGCTAAAAATGGTGAGAGCGGATTACCCATTGACAAACCCGAAACTTGTTGGTAAAATTTTTCATTATAGGTAAAATAAGAATTACTGACACATAGCTTAGTAAGAGTTATATATTCCTCTAAAATTTAATTTTTAATATTTAGAGAACTTAACCATTTCCTCAAAAAATTTAGCATTTTTTCAACTGGTATACTAGGAAACAATGAAATTACATCAAATGAAACCAATCTGTCATCATGTCTTAGACTCATATTTTTCAATTTGTCAACCAATTCCAAAGAGTTCTGAATACTTTTAGTGTCAAATTTGGGAAACTCATTAAATTTTTGTACCAGCCATTTAGATAAATAATAGCATGGTGAACCAATGTTGTTGACTATAGGTCTCATCTTATTACCAATTTTATGAATCTTTGGTAGACCGTACATTCTAGGATTCGATGGATTGGACACTTTTAATTTAAATTTTTCTTGTTTTGTGAAAGTATATTTTATTTGTTTCAAAGTATTGTCAAATGATTTAATAGCTTTAGGTAAAGGATCTTTTTTCAAATATACATTCAGAAAAAAATATATATTCAGAAAAACAAAAATAGATCAATGAATTTTGATATCCCTAACGAAATTACATTGATTTCGAAGTTCATAAATTCAACCATAGATGGCAGCACTGAAGATGGCGACAATAGAATAGTTGACGGCCGAAGAATTTCATCAGTCGGAGTTATGGCTGATGATGAACATGATTATGTTTGAAATCGCGATATCATGGAAGCATGAATCCTATGAGGTGAGTTGTTTAAACAATATGTTCTCCGATGAATTTTAATGATTATACCTCATAATGTTTACTTCCCAACATTAATTAAATATGAATCGTGTATATTCTTATCTCATATATCATTGTTATTTAACATAGAACTGTGGTATCAAGAGCTATTGCTCCTTTCTTCAGCTGTTGTCACAACTGTTGATTCATCATCATGTTGGTCATCTTTTAAACTGCCATCTAGTATTGATTTGAAGAACTTTGTAATCAATATGATATACATTCAAAAAACATGATAGATACACAAATTTTGAGTTTCAGGATGAACAAAATTTGATTACAAAATTCTTCAAATCAACACTAGATGGCAGTTTAGAAGATGTCCTGCATAATGAAGAATTGACAGTCATAAAGCTCAAGATGTGAGCAAGAGCTCCTCTTGATACCACGGTTCTGTGTTAAATAACATAGAAATATGAGGTAAGAATATACATGATTCAAATTGATTTTTATTGATTGACAACCTCATAATGTAAAATTCCCAACTTTAATATATGACAAAGAATTAATAACTATAAATTTCTGTGTAGCAGTATTGATTCTTTGGTATACAACATAGGGCCAGTGCACACCCAGTCTAACAAATTGGCATTCTCTGAGGTTGCCATATTTTGTAAAATTAAAAAAAAAGCAGAGGGTGCAAGTTTCCACTAACTAACTCACTGGCACTATCGAGCCCATAGGTTCATGTCCATGCAGACATAAGCTCTTGATACATCCCTCTCCTGAGCCAATGTTTTCAAATCATTCCCTGTATAATCTACTTCCCTCAAATCATAGTTAATGTTATTCTCCCACCTCATTCTTGGTCTACCAACTGGGTGTTTTCCCTCTGGCTTTCCTATAAGAAGCTTCCATGCATGTCTTTCATTCCCCATCCATGCCACATATCCTGCCCATTGCAGTCTACGAGACTTAACTGTTCTTATTATATCTGGCATCCTATAAAGACCATGTAATTCACTGTTATTCAGTCTTCTCCATTCACCTGTCTGTTCATCTCTCTTTGGTCCAAAAATTTTCCTAAGAATTTTATTCTCAAATACTTGTAGGGTCGAATTTATAAACGCATTAGACCATAAAAGGCGTTCTCTGCTGAGAAAGTTTTATCCTAATACATTTTGCTTACTCAGAAATCTATTCATGTGATAATAATTGTAAGCTACCTGACGAGGTAAATTAAGATCATAGCTCAAGTTAGGAACTTATCGTGAAAATCCCGAAGGGAACCGATGGTAACCGATGTAGTTTGAAACCTTTGCAGCTTTATCCAAGATGTAGGACCTTGAAGACTTCGATCATGTTTTCGGTATACGCGGAGAAGAGGAATTTGATAGAGTCTACCAAAGAATTCAACTGGAAGAACAGGAGAATTGGCATAATATTGCATGATGCAGACGTCGTTGTATACGGTATTATTTGTGGGACGCAAGCGTAAATGCATTCCTCTATAGCAGACAAAAATAATGGAAGTGGTTTTATCGCTGAGAATTCTGGGTAATTCGTTGCCAATATTATGAAAATGTCAACTTTCATGCATGACCGTAGAGTCGGCCGTTAATTCGATCTCAGCAATTGCTCACGGTGAGTCAGCTCACCAGTGATTGGAAGTAATTTGAGTAGAGACTAATGTATTTGCATGCGGTCCATAATCTCCTTTCCTCCCTTAAAGTAAGAGTCCATATTTCACATCCATATAACTGGTAGAATAATAGTTTTATATATTTTCAGTTTAACGTTTTTTTGAAAGGAGTTGGAATGTCAAGAGTCTCTGTAATGCATAATAGCATGCATTTCCAGAATTGAGCCTATGTTTAATATCCTTTTGCATCTCATTCCTATTTGTGATTATTGTTCCTAGTTATTTGAATTCAAGTTTTCCACTGTGACACAATTTTAAAGTACCCTCCCCCCCAGAATTAGCTGTACTCTTACAGTTTAATTTTTATCAGCATTTACTAGTAATTAATAAAAATTAATAAAAAACTAGTAGTATCTCACCTCATACTTCATGTTCTTCAAGCTTGGAAAACTGCAGTTTTCAAGAGGAATCCGTCCCATCCTCAGCCATCTTCACGACTATCGAATTTCGGTCTTTATCTTCAAGAAAACAAATCAGGAATTTATCAGATTAAATGCGGAGAATGTGAAAAAAATTTACATAGGAAAAACAAAGAGAAATTTGAAAACTAGAGTAAAAGAACATCTCAGTACTGTCAAGGGGGGAAGTGGAAAAGTCAACAGTGGCAGCCAACGCATGGTCAGAAAAACATCTTATTGAAAGAAAAGCTAAATTATTAAAACAAATAGAAAAACCTAAAGAACTGATTCTTAGGGAAAATTCTACATCCAAAAAAAAACAAAAAAGGCAAATTATATTTAATTAATGTTGGGAAGTAAACATTATGAGGTATAATCATTAAAATTCATCGGAGAACATATTGTTTAAACAACTCACCTCATAGGATTCATGCTTCCATGATATCGCAATTTCAAACATAGTCATGTTCATCATCAGCCATAACTCCGACTGAGTCGGATGATGAACATGACTATGTTTGAAATCGCGATATCATGGAAGCATGAATCCTATGAGGTGAGTTGTTTAAACAATATGTTCTCCGATGAATTTTAATAAAAAAGGCAAAATTAATGAACTTTGAAATTCCTGCGGAAAATTATTTGATATTGAGGGTTTTTAGTCTACCAACAGAGGGAGCAAAAAAAGCTCTTTAAGACGACAGGGTGGTCATGAAACACGATGGAAAAGATAATTCTGAAACTAGTTTTAAGAAGAAGAAAAGTATGAGGTGAGTGATAAATTAACATAAATAGGAATGATGGTTCCTGAAACTGTGATCCTGTGCCGTGAAGAACACGGAGTGTAAGAGGTGAGATGTACCACTCATTTTAATTTTATTATTATTTTTAGTAATTTATTTTAAACTAGCTAATACCTGGCATGCGTTGTTACGCCTAAACAAATTAAATATTAAAGGTTAATTAAATTGTATGGTATACACTGACATGAAACAAACATGGCAGTTGCTACTCAGTTTTTAATTTTGGATTTAATTTTATTACTCAGTTTTTAATTTTGGATTCCACTTCTAATTATCGGATTTTGCTCATTTTTTTATAATTCCTACCACAGTTTATTTTAATAGGAGTTTCGTTTTGAAACTTCGAAAATTGTGACTACTAGAGCGATTTTTAAATTTTCACTTCAGCTTAACTCCTACACCTAATTGTTTTAATGGGTCTAATTGTGAATCTAAACCATCCAGGGACTCACTCAAACACACACAAAAAATTTCATCAAAATCGGTCCAGTCATTTAGGCAGTTTTTAATTTTGCATTTCAGGTAAATCTCCACTTCTAATTGTCAGGTTTCGCACATTTTTGGATAATACATATCTAATTAAATATATGTAGGAAATTTACACTATGAGGTTTATTTTAATATTATATTTGAGTTGTGTATTTTGACTTGTCTCATATTTCTTGGCTTTTATGCAGACCGGTTTTGTCGCTAACTCTATGACATTCTCATCACAATTTAGGAACAAGATCACAAGACTCTTCTTTACTTTTGATATCAGAGCACAGGACATGTCTATACTCTGAATCTTACACAATATCTATGACTAGAGCATGGAACTCACTTCCCAGACATGTCAGGGACTGTCAATCGCTATCATTATTTAAATCCAAATTAACTGATATTTTAAGTTTGACACAATGAAAACATTAACTGCATAACAACTATATAGAGCATTCCATTAATAATCATCTAGGAAGCTAATTACTTTATTTTATATCATTTTAATTTTGTTATGTTCTATGTTTTTGTTAGTATTAGCTAGTATTAGATGACATTATCATTGTATTTTGTTTAGTCTGTATTTTAATAATATCTTAAAATTGTAATATGTATGTAATTTTTGTATAATTCTAATATTCGCTGGTTGAGTGGAAGAGAAGGCCTTATGGCCTTAACTCTGCCAGCTTAAATAAAGCATTATTATTATTATTATTATTATTATTATTATTATTATTATTATTATTATTATTATTATTATTATTATTATTATTATTATTATTATTATTATTATTATTATTATTATTATTATTATTATTATTATTATTATTATTATTATTGATGCTTCACAACTGTTGTCTTGCAGTTGTCCCTCCTGCAAATTGATTTCTGCGCCCTCTGATGGCTGACCGATGAACTTCCAAATCAACATTTTTTTCGCCTTTTTTTGAAATTTCTGGTGAAAGGGAAAAAAATTTTGATTTATAAGTTCATCGGTCAGCCAACAAAGGGTGCAGAAATCAATTTGCAGGAGGGTCAACCACAAGAACAACAGTTGTGAAGCATCGAGAACGTTGTACAGATAAAGACAGTCTACATAAAAATCAAGAAATATGAGGTGAGTCGAAATACACAACTCAAGTATAATTAATACCTATCTTGGTTTATTTTAATAGGATATACTGAGTTTCTTTGTGAATCATCGAAAATTGTGACTGCTAGAGCAATTTTTAAATTTTCACTTCAAGTGAACTTCTATACCTAATGGTTTTAGAGAGTCCAATTGTGAATCTAAATCATCCATAGACCCACTCAAACACACTCAAAAAAATTAATCAAAATCAGTTCAGTCATTTCGGCAGTTTTTAATTTCAGATTTCAGGTAAATCTCCACTTCTAATTGTCAGATTTTGCTCATTTTTGGATAATACATAACTCGGTTTATTTTAAGAGGATATACTGAATTTATTTGTGAAGCATTGAAAATTGTGACCGCTAGAGCTATTTTTAAATTTTCACTTCATGTGAACTCCTACACCTAATGGTTTAGAGGGTCCAATTGTGAATCTAAAGGAACCCAATCAGACACACACAAAAAATTTCATCAAAATCGATATAGTTGTTTAGGAGGAGTAGAGTGGCAAACACATGTACAGAAGAATTATATACTGGTATATATAAAGATTTTATTTTATGATGTTTTCATTGTAGGAGTCAGTGTTTCTTAGGGAGAGTCTGGTACAAGCGATGGCATCTGTAGCACGAGCAACACATTCCCACTCCATCGTGTTGGTACATGATACTTCTGCATGGGCAGAACTGTTGAACGAGCAGTTACAGAGTTACTCCCAGCAGCACGTTGATCTATTCTGCCTTGCTGGCATCTACGCTCTTCATAGCAAAAACACCAAGGAGCTGATTGGTGCCATCAGCTCTACCAAGCTCATGGTTACAGATGATATCATTAAAACTCTACGACCAGGAACTATGGTAATTCTCCTCCTCGAAGATAAAGAGGAGATAAAGGCTTTTATGGAAGTTTGTCGCTATATTAAAGGATTGGTTTTCCTCACCGTTCTTCACTCTTGGAGCATCAACTCCTATGCAGGTAAAGTATAATTACAATTGTATTTGGATTTTATCAAATTACAATGGGAAGTAACACTATGAGGTGATTTTCAATTTATAAATGAGTTGGATAAAACATTGAATTTTTATGAAAAAGTCACTATAAGGTTTAATTTAAGATTCAAATTAAAATGTTTGAAACCTCACCTCATATCCAGTCTTCTAATTATACCAGATTCAAAGCTTAGGCAGCTTCATCTTAAGTAATTTCATGTCGACTGATGTTATGTCAATCAGGATTTTGATTTGATCTGGAGGTTCATCAGTCTACCAACAAAAGGAAGAAGAAGCAGTTCTCCTGATTGACATAACATCAGTCGACAAGAAATTACTGAAGATGAAGCTGCCCAAACTTTCGAACTGGTATAATTAGAAGACTGGATATGAGGTGACGTATAAAACATTTAAATTTAAATCTTGGATAAAATGTTTTTGCATCTCAATTAGAAATGAATTTGGTTTTTGGAAAAAAAAAAAAAAGACACGTCTCCACATTTTCAAATTTTACAGGATAGACAAAATTGTAGACAGAAAATAAAAACTGTGCTAAGTGCCACAACATCCAATTTCCATTTTATTAATAACATTAAAATGAGACGTCCATCTCACCTCATACACTCTGTGCTCTTCACAGCACAGGACTGCAGTTTCAAGAAAAGTCGTTCCTATCTTCAGCCATCTTTTCAACTGTTGAATTTTTTCCTTCGCCACGTTGTCTTCTAAACTGCCATCTAGTGCTGATTTATTGAAGTTTCAGATTAAATCTTGCTTGCCAGGAATTTCAAAATTCATGGATTTAAATTTGTTCTTCTGAATGTATATATTTTCCCAAACTGTTAATTCCAAGGGATTTTCAAAATATTTAAAAAAAAATTAGTTTCTTTTTCAATTTTGTGATTTTCTAGCAAACTATGAATGGCAATTGCTGATTTCTCAATTTTATCATTTTTCATTGTGTGAGTGTCCAAATTCCTTTTTGTTTTTCCTATATATACTTTATTACATTCTTTGCAACTTATTTATTAAATTCCAGATTTTTTACTATCTGGGGTTTTAACTTTATTATTAGTCATTAGTAGATTACCCAGGCTAAATTTATTTACCAGTGCTAATGTAGTATTAAATTTCTTTAATTTTTTTTTTAAATTTGTTGTGTATTTCAGGATGTGAAGAGAGGTAAAAAGTAATCCATATACAAAAATGTATCCATTTCAGGATTAAAATTTTATGTATTAAGTGGAATCCACTTGAGGACTGAAATTGTATGTATCAAGTGAAATCTACTTCAGGACTCAATTTTAATGTATCATGTGGAATTCACTTCAGGACTGAAATTATATGATTAAGGTAGAATCCATTTCAGGACTGATTTTATATGTATCACATGGAATCCTTTTTATGGCTGAAATTGTGTTTATCAGGTGGAATCCACTTAACGACTGAAATTATATGTATCAAGTGGAATCCACTTCAGGGCTCAAATTGTATATATCAGATGGATTTTATTTCATGTCTGAAATTGTGTGTATCATGTGGAATCCACTTCAGGACTAAAATTGTATATATATCATGTGGAATCCACTTTAGGACTAAAATTGTATATATCATGTAAACTCCACTTTAGGACTGAAATTGTGTGTATCATGTGGAATCCACTTCAGGACTAAAATTGTATATATATATATATATCATGCGGAATCCACTTCAGGACTAAAATTATATATATCATGTGAAATCCACTTTAGGACCGAAATTGTATGTATCAGATAGAATCCACTTAAGCACTGAAATTGTATGTAACATGTAGAATCTATTTCAGAACTGAAATTGTATGTATGAAATAGACTTTAATTCATGACTGAAATTGTGATTCAGGTAGAATCCATTTCAGGACTAAAATTGTATGTATCATATGGAATCTACTTCAGGACTGAAATTGTACGTATCAAGTGGATTCCACTTCAGGACTGAAATTGTGTGTATAAGGTGGAATACATTTCAGGACTGAAGTTGTGTGTCAGATTGAATTTATTTCAGCACTGAAATTGTATGTATAAGATAGAATACACTTCACGGTTGAAATTACATGTATCAAATGGATTTCCTTCAGGGCTGAAATTGTGTGTATGAGGTGGAATCCATTTCAGGATTGACATTATATGTATCAGATAGTCTATTTCAGGACTGAATTTGTATATATTTTGTGGAATCAACTTCATTGCTGAAATTGTGTGTTTCATGTGGAGTCCATTTTATGATTCAAATTGTATGTATCAGGTGGAATCCATTTAGGAATGAAATTGTATATATCAGGTACAATACATTTCAGGAATGAAATTCCATGTGTCAGATGGAATCTATTTCATGACTGATATTGTATTAGGTGGAAAGCACTTCTGGTCTGAAAATTTATCTTTGAAGTAAAATCTACTTCAGTATTGAAATTGTATGTACCAAGTGGAATTCACTTTATAATTGAAATTGTGTGTATCAAGTGGAATTCACTTCAGAACTGAAATTGTGTGTATCAAGTAAATTTCCTTCAGGACTGTAATTGTGTGTATCAGGTGTAATCCATTTTAGGAGTGAAATTGTGTGTATCATGTGGAATCCATTTCAAGACTGAAATTGTATGCATCAACTGGAATCCATTTCAGGAGTAAAATTGTATCATGTGAAATCCATTTCAGGACTGAAATTGTATGTATTATGTGGAATTTCACTTTAGCATTGAAACTGTATGTATCTTGAAATCATTTCATATTTAAAATTTGAGTATCAGGTGGAATCCATGATTGAAATTCTACGAGGGCGGATCGGAAAGTAACGCACAATAATTTTTTTTTTAAAAAGTTTAATAGTAAAAAAAAGGAAAAAAATCACAAATAAACTTACATCTTTTACCTACTTTTCGACATAGTCACCAACTTTCTCAACACATTTTTCCCATCATGTTACCAGTTTCAATATGCCCTGTTCGTAGAAGTCCGTTTGGTTGGAGCGTAGCCATCTGCACACTGCTGATTTCACTTCCACATCTGTCTCAAAGCGTTTGCCGGCCAGGAATTTCTTCATGGGACCAAACAGATGAAAGTCCGATGGTTGGATACTGGAGCACCTCCCAACCAAATTCGGCGATTTTCTGACGAACGACAGCAGCAACATGGGGGCGGGCATTGTCATGAAGAAGTTTAACGTTAATGTTGTGACGTTTGTCACGAATGGCACGACGCAACTTCACCAAAGTTTTAATGTAGGCCGCAGCATTCACAGTGGTCCCGTGTTCAGCAAAGTCCACCAATAAACACCATGCATATCCCAGAACACTGTCACAAGCACTTTCCTGGCAGATTGAGTCACTTTGAATTTTTTCTTTACTGGGGAACCAGCATGTTTCCACTCCATTGATGCCTGCTTTGTTTCGGGCGTGTAGTGGTACGCCCACGACTCATCAGCTGTGACGATTCCTTCCAGAAAGTCATGTCCTTGTGCGGTGTACCGCGTTAAGTGGTCCAAGCTTGCCATCATTTGCTGGCCCTTGTGGTCGTCTGTCAGGTTCTTAGGCACCCAGCGAGCACTAACTTTACGGAATTTCAAATTTTCATGAACAATATCGTACACCGCACCATAGGAAATGTTGAACTTCTGCGATAAGGCTCGCAGTTGCACACGCCGGTCGTTCAGAATTGCCGCCTCAATGCCTCTGACATTCTGCGGGATTGCTGCTGTTGTCGGCCGGCCGGAGCGTGGCAAATCACTAAGGTTCACGCGTCCCTCTTGGAAGAATGTGCACCACCTAGAGACATTGCTACGGTCCATACAATCATCCCCATACACGCCACGCATGTCCCTGTGAATTTCACTGGGTTTATGCCCTTTGGCCCACAAAAATCGAACAACACTTCTCTGTTCCTCACAGGTGGACGACTGTAGCATGCGCGCCATCTTTGTTGCATAGTTCAAGCTTCTCTCGCAAGAGGTGCACCTGAGAAAAAAATACCATCTGTAGTGAAAACTTCAAACTATATCTCTGTGAAATTTCAACATTCTAGCTGCAATACCAAGGCAGAAAAAAATTATTGTGCGTTACTTTCCGATCCGCCCTCGTATGTATCAGATGGATTCCACTTCAGGACTAAAATTGTATGTATCAGATTGAATCCATTTCAGGACTGAGATTGTATGTATCAAATATATTTCAGGACTTAAATTATGTGTATTGTGTAGAATTTCATTTTAGTACTGAAATTATATGTATTCATATACAATCCATTTCATGACTAAAATTGTATTATGTAGAAACCACTTCTGATCTGAAAATTTATCAGTCAAGTAAAATCCACTTCAGGACTAAAATTGTATGTATCATGTGGAATCTACTTCAGCACTGAAATTATATTATCAGGTAGAATCCATTTCTGGGCTGAAATTGTTTGTATCAGTTGGAATATATTTCATTATTAAAATTGTTTGAATCTAGTGGAATCAACTTCATTTCAGAACATAAATTTTATATATCAAGTGAAATCCACTTCAAAACTGAAATTTTATGTATCAAGTGGAATCACTTCAGAGATGAAATTTTATGTATCAACCAAATGTTATATGATGTAGAGTAGGTCAATATATTATTTTAATTTGTTCACAGGTCACCCTATATTTACATTTCATCAGATCCTTGAGCACGACAACTCAGCAGTAAATGTAAGAAATGAATTCCAAGAATGGTTTACATCTAAAATATTATCTTCTAAAGATGCAAGAACTTTACCATTCCCACCTGCTTGGTTGAACGAGTTTCAGACTTTCTACAAACAATATAACAACTCCAGGAGCAACAACCTGAGATTACATCAGTTATTTTCTACAACTGACTTAATTTCTGCAATTCAAGATTCAATAAACTCAGTGTCATTTATAACTTCAAGTTTACAAGAATTTTTCAACACCCATTGTGCACTTCATTTTCAAACCAGAAGCTTTTCAGACTGTTACAACTACAATTCTTCTGGTATTATATTAAAAATAAGAAACTTCTTACAAGAAGAGTTACTTCATTTTTCTTCCATCACAAAGAGAACTCAATATAACACATTCAGTTTATGGGTTGGTTCTGAACGTATTGGAACGTGGGAAGATGGAATAGGTCTAATGATTTCTAATACAAAATATTTCCTGAATTTTAACTCTATTTGTTTTGGAGAAAATTGTACAGTTTGTGATTTACAAAATGGATATTTTTCTAAGACTCGTCAGTCTGTGTTATATGAGTCTTTACAGTATCCGTGGGCAGCTGCACTCGGTGGACTGTCTTTATTTGGAGCGTTCATGACAGTTCTTACAGCATTGTACTTCCTAGCTGCAGCTGCTTTGCCTAATAACAATGTATGTGGAGGAACTTCAGTGCTTGGGTACCTTATCTTGTTGGGATTACTTCTGCTCTTCACGTCAAATTTGAGTTTCATACTAACTCCAACAGAAGCCACTTGCGGTGCCAGAAGATTTCTTCCAGGATTGGCATACACTGTAATATTTGCCGGCATGTTGTTGAAGGTAAAGTATTGCAATATACTGAACTATTTAAAAAAATATCACTCCGAGGTATATTTTCAAATCTTTATATATAAAAAGGAGTGAGTTGTGAATTTTTGACTCACCTCATATTTCTTGATTTTTATGCAGACCTAGGTTTCGTTGTTAACTTCGTGAGATTCTCGATACCATACAACTGCCGTTTTGCGGTGTGGTATCAAGAATGTTGCAAAGTTAGCAATGAAACCTAGGTCTGCATAAAAATCAAGAAATATGAGATGAGTAAAAAATTTACAACTCAAATATAATTAAAATAAACCTCATAGTGTTATTTCCTACATATATTTAATAAAAGAGTGAATCTGTTCGTCCTTTATGGACTCAAAATCTACCTGACCAATTTGAATGATGTTTTCACCATTATTTAAAAAAATTTTCGGGACAATTAACATATATACCTACTAGAAGTCCCGGCCATGCGTTGCTGTGGCTAAGGTATACGTTAAAAATTTTAATCAAGTTGCTGCTTTTCAGCCAGATTACTTAAAATCAATACTTACACACGAAATTAATAATATTTAAAATAAAATAAACACTGAACACACTTAAATTATGAAATAATCAATATTTGTAATTCATTGAAATTCGCGGTTGCAACAAAACGCTCAGCCATCTGGATCTCTCTTTGTTAAATAATAAACCAATTACCTTACCAAATTATCTTATACTGCCATCTGTTAGAATCGTATGGAACTCACAGATAATTACACCGCCATCTGTTAGAATCGTATGGAACTCACAGATAATTATAACTCTTTGTTAAATAATAAACAAATAATTTGCAATAAAAAAATAATGCAACTATAAATTTAGTTATAAGCTACCCTAAGTCTCAAGTTGGATCAAACTACACACAGTGTGCAAAATTTTATTAAAATCAGTTCAGTAGTTTAGGATTCCATTGCAGCAAACAACGTGACACGAAATTTTTATATATTAAGTTTACCATACATACTATAGGGCTGGAGCTAAAAATAAAGTGCATAGGTGCACTAAAAAACTCACTTTTTGGACACTTAAATGGCTTACACTGCCTTAACCATAAGAAATACACAAAATTAATGTACACAAAATTGAATATCTCGAAAAATCTACAAAAATGTCTGCGACAGCATTTGTCTATCCTTTATGGATAACTAACAATAACCATTTTTATCTTTCAAAATTAGATTAAACGTGAGGATTTAATTACAAAGACTTTTCCCACAGCACAATGTTAGTGCTATAATATTATTAAATGTTTAATAATTGCAGTAAGTACATATTTTGATTTGATATTTCTTTGTGTACATTTTAATAAATTGTTTATACATAATCTGTTTAAATTATTTCGTCCATGCAAACATCGCGGGTCCTATTAGTTTAAAATAAATTTTTTATCGCCTCACCTCATGTTTTCTAATTAGACCTGTTTCAAAACCTTGTTGGTACCATCTTCAGTAATTCCATGATTGCTAGTCTGTCATCTGGGAGCACTGCTTCTTAATCCATCTGTTGGTGGATTAATGAAACTCCAAATTAAATGAATTTGCCCGGGAATTTCAAAATTAATTAATTTTTCTTTGTTGTTTTTAATGAACTATGTAGGAAATATCACTAAGAAGTATATTTAAAATTTTAAAATAAATTATTTATCACATCACCTCATATCCTGTCTTCTAATGAGACTGGTTTTAAAACCTTGTCTGTTTCACCTTCAATAATTAAAAAGAAATGAAGAAAGAAAAATGAATGAGTTCTGATATTCCTGGGAAGTTAATTTGATTTAGAGGTTCATCGTTCACCAACAGATGGAGTAAATCTTGACTCACTTAAATAAATTGCCTTAGATGAGTGGTTAAAGCAAGATGCCTTGGAGCAGAGCTAGGGGACTTGTGCTGGTTCGTCCCATGGAGGAAAAAATTTTGTCATGGAATTTCGGCCAATATGTGAGCAGTATCACCTAGCATCATAAGGAATTTGGGTAGTTACAATAAATAGCAGCTCACGTTGAGAAAACCAGATATAACAGCTGGAAATTCCAACATGCTGACCACATGTCACTCCTACATTGGTTGTATGATTGACTACCTCTGTCATTAACACATGTGGATATGATGCCAGCTGGTAGGCCAAGGGTCTTCTAGGCCTGCTGTGCCGTGGAATATATAAATTGTGAATTGCCTCACAATTTTAGTTCCCATCATAGAATTTTTTTATTAAATTTGACATGTTTACTTTAACATTCTTCTTCTTCTTTAGCTGTAGGATTTTCATCCTGTTTATTTCCCAAATCACTCCTCGGAGGAAGGTGTATTGCATGTGCATCCAGTGTCTATCCATCTCTTGGCTGGTCTTCCTCTTGCTCTTCTTGTGTCCATTGGTCTATCTTCTTTAGCTCTTTTTTGCAAGTCTATTGTGTTCCATTCTTTCTATATGATCTTTCCAATATTTTTGTCTGTCTATAATAAATTTGGTTATGTCTTGAATTTGACATTTGTCTCTAATTTCTGTATTGTTTATCTTATCAAATAAAGTTTTTCCCTAAACAGTTCTTAAGATCTTCATTTCGCATGTGCTTATTATTTATTTAGTTTTAATATTGAAGGTACTAAATTGTAATAATGTGTGTTTATAGGTATTCACGACTTGGAGGATAACAATGAGTGCAGAACCATTTAAAGCAATGCTAGCGCGTCCCACTGGCCTGCTCAGTATGGCTGTATCTCTTATAATGATACAAGTATTGCTGACAGGAGGATGGTTACTTTTATTCCCACCACAAGCGTACATGCTCGCCTCTAAGGACTTCCCGCTGTGGAGATGTTATCCAAATGGAAACTTTGAGTCGCATCTTCTGCTTTCCTTAGTTTATGTTATTCTTCTCATCACTGCTACAGCCACTGTTGCTCTTCTCTGCTGTTCTGGGTAAGTTCTAATACCAGACCTATGAGCTGATCCACATATGAGGTGGTTGATCATGCAACTAGTATAGGGGTGACATGTGGTCAGTGTGTCGAGCTCCTAGCCAATACACCTGATTTTTTCAACCTGAAGTTATTATTATTATTATTATTATTATTATTATTATTATTATTATTATTATTCATTTTTTGTGAACTGATTAGACAAATATAAATAAAAAATTAATTATGGATTTTGTAAAATACAGACAACTGCAATTGTATAGACACATATAAACAAATGGATGATGAAAGGTTATCAACAAGAGTTTTGGATTTAATTCCAGCAGGAAGAAGAGGTAGAGGCAGATCAAAAAAAAAAACATTTGGCTGCAGGACATAAATAAAGTGATGAATGAAAGAGTATTACAAGAATGGGACTGGGAAGATGGATTTGGTGGGAAATGATAAGAGTGTAGAACACTGGTCACAGGAAGATGTGATGTCATCAATCATTATAAATCATTAATCATCCGTTATCATAAATGATCCATTGTTATAAATCATTTTTTTAATGTGTTTTAAATGTATACCCATCTTCCTGTGTCCAATATTAAGTTTTGATTCTCTTCCTCCATTCATCTCTATCCTTCCAGTCACCATCCTGCAGTCCGCTGTCCTTCATCAAATTCATAATTCCCTCTATCCATGTCTTCTTAAGTCTCCCTCTTCTTTTCCTCCCATTTGAAATCCACTCCAAACTCCTAACTGGCAATTTATATACATTCATCCTCTTCAAGTGTCCAAACCATTGTAATTGTCATAAATCATCAGTTGTCATAAATCATCAATCATGAGTTGTCATAAATCATTAATTGCCATCATCAATGATCATAAATCATCAGTCATCATAAATCATCCATCATCATCATCAATCAGTAATCATTATAAATCATTAGTTGTCATCAACCATCATCATAAATCATCCATCAATTGTTGTCATTGTTATCATGATCAATCATTGCAATTATTATTATTATTATTATTGATTGACTATAAATTGAATACTTGCTCCGAAAAGAGATCTAACCCACAAACTACAAATTGTTGGGAAAATGAAAAAAAAAATGCATAATGTTCATTTTGAGGCTATTACCTTTATTATATCATATACATTTTAATGTCTCTGTTACGCGGGGCGGTCAGTTTAGCCCCGCCGTATTGATAGCGTGAAGACCACCATTGTTTAAGTGGTCTTTGGCCCGAGCGGTTGGCCTTGGTTTTGGAGGATGAATTCCACATTTAAACATGTTAAAACACAGTAAACGAAAAATTAACATGATTTATTAAAATAAATTCAAACATAAAGAAATATTAGTTCAACAACATATAAAACCATTTATTTAAAACAGCTGAAATCGCCACATTGTCAAACGTCAAAATATTAAAGTATTAAAATTCAGAGAGAGAGAAAACAATCATTTTAAAATATTCAACTTTGTTCGTTATTCTAAGTTCCTTGGACCATTTGGTCCCTTATTTAATTCTAAGTCTGAAAATGACCAAAGAATGATAAATGATACATATTACCAATGTAGCTGCCACCGTCCCCCAGCCGGGGGGCCGCGTTCGGTCCGCCGCCCTTCTGCTTTCGGTAAAAAAATCGCGAATATTTATATGATAAATTTTAAGTTTCTAATTGGGGAAATTTGGGTGTGGAAAGTTCATGAACTAGTTGAGACCTTCATCTATGTCAAAAATGGAAAGCTTGTTCTACTTTCACTTCGCGCAACTTACTTTATCTTTATCTAATGTGGTCATCTTTCTTGACCAAATAATTCTGGAATCTTTTGACATGGTTTTGATCCAGGATATAGAGATATGCCGTTTTACTAGCGTTTTTTATATTATATGCGTATGAATTAATATATTTTTCAGTGTGGATCATTTTTCCTTATTTTCTGATATAATACACATGTATATGTGTCTGTCCTTTATCGCTTTTTTATAGTATGTTATTATGACAGTTAGGCCCTAGTGATGGCAGTTAGGCCCTAGTGTTGGCATAACAATTTCCCCCCCCTAAATAAGACTGTAGAGTTGAAAAACCGAAAGTCTTTTTTTTCCTTACAGGATATCTCTCACCTCTCGGGGGTTTGTCCTGACATTTATCTTATTAACTTAACTTTAAGTGGGAGTGGAACTGGCGATTCCATCTGTCCTGCAAGTATTTTGTTCTCATCCTAAGAGGTTAGATCGTCTTTTACTTGTAAATTGCCCCGGATACCTTTAATTGCGTCGAAATATCGGTAAGATCTGTTTACTTAGTGAGAACACTATACTTAAAAAAACAAAAATCACAATATAGCATGCCTTCGCGGCTCTAACACAATATGTCTGTGCATGGTTCCACTAAAAAAATGTTTATTGCTGGAAACAAAAAAAAATATCGACTATAAAATATTTTCACTAAAAATTCTTCTCGTCTTCGTTCTTCGTCCTTGTTTAAACCTTCTTGTGGTTTCTTTTGAAACGATGCACTTTCACTGTTATTCATATCCGACGCACTTAACAACATTTCGTTTCTTTTTTGTTATTCACTTCGACGGTTCTATTTCGTGAACCGGATCACTGTTAAAAAATTATCAGAACTGTGGTGTCTGCTGTGGCTAGCTTGGAGGTCAGGGTTCGTGTCCGCTTGCCGCGATGGAGGATGCGATGTTCTAATGCTCGAGTTCGTTGTTCATTCTCGTTGCCGTTGGTCCAGGTAGGCCTTTGATTTGGTTATGCCTAGTGTCTTTAAACAAAACCCAGTTAGGTCCAAGGAGAACTTGTGAAGGGTTTGATAGGAATTAATCTTGACGTGGAGTTTGTTTTCTTGACTCATCTATAGGAAAAAATTTGGGACGAAGGAGGTTAGGCCAAGGTTGGCGTTGGAGATAGTTATTATTTTTTTTATAATTGCCTGGGTTTGTTCTTTACTGCTAGTGAGGTGTTTGCCTTAGCTGGTTGCGAGTCTGGACATTCACCCATCTTATGTTCCGTCACGAGATGTGTAGTTGATCCGGGCAGCTGCGCTCTCGTCCTCAGATGTACAGGGTGCGGTTGGTCCTGGCAGTGTTATGCTGCGGTTCTCGTCCTCAGATGTACAGGGTGCGCCGTGCGTCTGGCCCTCTTAATCTTGCTCCCATCATGAAGTGTCGTGGTGGTGGCCGCAGGTCCAGGCGTGAAGCTGCAATCTTATGGCATTTGTTAAAACTTGGGAGGATAACTTCAACATCGATTATGGGTTTGGTGCTATCCCGTACTACATGGGTCCGCATCCTCTTCATCACTCCTGGTCATCAGTTTAATTTAACTTCATTGCATATTGCATATCCTGGCTTTAGATTGCATCGTTTAGGTTTGTGCACCCATGTTCCTATTTGTCCCTTATAGCTAGCCTCAAGTTGCAAAAAGAAATGCTCTTATGTTTCGGGTCTTATGATTTCTCATGAATCATTTATGCCCTTATTGCAATTCAGGTTTTACTGGGTTCAAAAATTGTCAGTATCTCACCGTATTTTACCGCTTGTTTTCAAAACTTTCCATTGCTTGGCTAAAATTTCAATTTTGCTTTTCCTTCTCTAGAGTCCTGGGTTCGATCGAGTGTGCTCGCCTACACATAAATCGCTAGGGCTTTAAGATGTAACTACTACTTTGTACGATTATGTAACCGGAATTCCGTATATCATTCCCTCGTGAGGTCCTGATTGTGAGAGCATTTCCTTTCTTCTATCCGGGATGCGTCTTTGCATCTTAAATTCTCTCGTTTCTAACCTATCTGTCGATTTCCCGTGCTACAGCCTACAGTGTTAACTTAATAAAAATGCGTCTTTGCATCTTAAATTCTCTCGTTTCTAATCTATCTGTCGATTTCCCGTGCTACAGCCTACAGAGTTAACTTAATAAAAATCTAAATGGTGTTGTTTCCTTAAGTCCTTCCTAATTCGTTCGGCAATATCTCATCTGTTCTCTTGAATTTTTTTATTTAAATTTTTTTCATTACTCCTGATTATGCGTGGACTTTATTCCGTGTCTTGGGTCCCCATCTTACCTATGGGTTTAACCTCTCCCTTTGTCATTTCTTACCCTTTTGTTTCCTCTTAATTTCCATTTACGTTTTTGAGTTAGTTCCTGGTCTCATACGTGTAGACTTATCCCCTATCATGGTCTTAACCTCTAAGTTCATGTACAATCCTATGTGTTTAACTTCTAATTTCGTGTACAACCCTTTGTGTTTAACCTCTAATTTCCTGTACTATCCTTATGTGTTTAATTTCTATTTCTTGTATTTCTTATGTGTTTAACCTCTCATTTTCATGTACACCTATGTGTTTAACCTCTAATTTCTTGTACTATCCTTATGCGGTTAACATCTAATTTCTTGTATTACCCTATGTGTTTAACCTCTAATTCCGGGTACTTCTTGTGAGTTTAACCTCTAATTTCATGTACTTCCATAAGTGTTTAACCTCTAATTTCTTGTACTATCCTTATGTGTTTAACCTCTAATTTTCCGAGATCTCCCTACCTAATGTGTTTAAACTCTCTTGGTATGTAATATCCCTACTTAGGTCAATCTGTCTCTCTTGGCTCTTCTCGTCGATCGCACAATCGCATATATGTGTGTTTCCCTTAGTATTCTTCATCTAGTGTCTCAACGTTTCTGATGTCCCTGCCTAGTATTCGTTATCCCTTCGTTATGACCATATTCTATGTGTGCGTACGACTTTTTCTTCGCGGTTTTCCTGGCATCATTATTGACTCTGGATAGACCCCTCGCTATCTCTTTTCGTGATTCGTATATTCCTGATTCCTTGTAAATAAAGCCGGGTGAGCCAGCGAAAGAACCGGGCACGACATGAAGGCGGAGAATGTATTCCGTCTAAAGTGGCCCTGGCCCTTCATGACACACCCTCTAATTCTGTCGTTCCAGAATTCCCTAACGTTTCTGACTTTTTAGTCCTTGGCAAGTCGGCGGACTCGTCGAGCAAATCGCCCCACTCAATAGAGGTGGTGTTCCTTACTCCCTTCGGGGCCCAAGAAAACTCGAGCAAATCGCCTCAAGGGAGGGAACCGCCCTGCCATTCGGGGCCCAAGTTGTCCCTACCGCACTCCCGCTTTTTCCGTTTTGTATTCTGGCGGACTCGTCGAGCAAATCGCCTCAATGGAGGTGGTGTTGTTCCTTACTCCCTTCGGGGCCCAAGAAAACTCGAGCAAATCGCCTCAAGGGAGGGCACCGCCCTGCCATTCGGGGCCCAAGTTGTCCCCATCCTACTGCCTCCGAAATCTCGATTTCGACGTTAATCTTAGGGAGAGCCTTCTTGAACTCATGGACGCCGCCTCATCGGAAAAGTGGATTGTATCCTAATCTCTTTGATGGGGTTCCCCTGTTGTCATCAATCCCTAAACCCGGGTATCACTAATGTTTCTCGTGGGTCTCTTTGCCCGTAATTGTATTGTACCTTCGTTTTGTCTCTAGTTTCTCGGATGCCTATCTCTCCCTAAACAATGATGTTCCATATGGTCCCTAACGTCAGTGCCAAGCCGGCAAGGTTTTATGGCCAGTGCCCCAAGATCATTTTGGAGTTCTCTGTCTCTAGATCATGTCATAACGGGGGTGCCCCACCTTCCGACTTGCACCTGCCTAGCTTTCTCCCCAGCTCGTTGGCGAAGTGTTCAGGCAACTCGCCAAATTGTCGAGGGCAAAAGCCTCTCCAAAAGGGTCCTTAGTCCTTCCCAACTTGTATCTCTGTGTGCGACTATGTAAAAGTTTTATCTCTGTGTGTGTATTTCTAACGTTACCTAGCCTAGATTGACCTAAGTTGTAGCCTAACCTCTTATTATCCCTCGTAGGCCTAAGTATGAAGAGTCTTAAGCGATCTAGTTTTCATCTATTATCGTAATATGTCATATCCCATATGTGTGTGTGTCTACTATTCGACTGGTCACTAGTCCTAACTGACATGGGACAAGGCTTGCAGTATAAGAGAGTCTAGGCGCCTTTAGGCCCTCCAAACTTTTCCAAGCCAGTCCATCTCAGCAGGAACCATTTCCTGTAGAGTGTATTATCTGTTGTGTCATACTCAGTAATAGTATTTGTGTAACCCCTGGGTTCCCATTTGAACTTTCACTTTTCTACTAGATCGGATAAAATATCTCACTGTTTGTCAAGTATCCTAATTTTCACCCCCAAAAAAATCATGATAAAGCCTAAAAAAAGAAAATATTTATGGGAATAAATCTATCCTTTTTTCATCACTTCTGTAAGCATCTTGTTTCCGCCTCCACTCCGTACTTCTCACTAGCGGAGTTCTACGATTGAGCCAAATCTCCATTCCCCTCTTCTGTTCGAGTTCTCTCTTATTTATAGAGAATTTCCATTTTTCCTATTTCCGAAATTATAATCTGAATTACGGATCAAGCGGGTCCTCCTCTAATTGCGCTAATATGACATTACTCAGGATTTAAACTTGACTTATGATTTAGAAACGTCTCACACTGTAGTCGAAATTTTTCACAGAATGCACCCGCCGGCATTGTTGTAAATCTCTCAACACCGCATGAGAGGTTAATCAAAAAAATTATTTTAAGCTATTATTTAACCTGAAGTTCGGTCGTCTTCCCTTCCATGAGTCTAATGTTATTTCCTTCGGGGAGGTGTGTGGTCCCTGCTTTGCTTTATTGCGCTAAATCTCCATTCCCCGCTTGGTTCGATTTCTCTCTAATTCATCCTAAGTTTTCCATGCCTCTTTTCCATACTCTTGTTTTCGAAACTAGAATCTACATCCCTCATTAGTTGCGTTATCATTTTTTTGATTGCGTTAATTCTCCATTCCCCTCTATGCTCGAGTTCTCGTTTATTTCTCCTAAGTCTCCATGCCCTTTGTTCATTCTCTCGGTTTTCAAATCTGGAATCCCTCTGATTGCTAATATATGCCACTTTTATTTTCTGTTAATGTCATGGGTCTTTACGTGGTTATTTATTTAAAATACGCTTTCTGATGTCAAAAAAAAATCATATTTATTTCCCTGTAAATGCAAATAGTATAAATTTTGTTCATATTACTCATGCAATCGGTTGGAGTTCTTATCTATGTGGATAATCAAACCTTCACCAAAATAAACACATTCCAGAGCCTTGCTGAATTTTACAGCTATGTGACCTCCTAATAGACACTCAGTCTTCGCGCATGTAAAAGGAAAGACGTGTCAAAAAAAAAATTCAGTTCTCAAGATGGCGGTTTTCCATTCTTCCACGATGGTGAGTCCATATTTGTTATTCAGAAAAACTTCTATATTCTTGAACGGTCCCTAATATTATTATTATTATTTGTCATCCAATCTCTTCCATTATCTTTTATTATGAACGTATGATTTGTACCCGAACTTCGTGTGTTCATTATTATTTTAGTGTGTGTTTTATTATTATTATTATTATTAATTTTAAATCACTCAGTAGTTCTCTCTGTTTTATGTCTAACTCTCGATTTTTAACTGAAAAACGTTCCTACATATTATAAGGTGCTCGCCTTTACCCTAAAATATCCTAGAATAACACTTCCAGCAACGAAATCGGTATGATTTGCCTCATGCCTGCCTTGTCAATGTCGCACGGTAGGTGGTTTAACTCTAATAGGTTTTAAAATTTCTTTGATATATTTAGTATGAATATTTATTTCTACTAACATAGTGGTTAAAGCACTGCGCTACAAGCCGAAAAGTCGGGGGTTCAAGTCCCGGTGGGTTTAGGATTTTTAACCTGATCCAAACCTTCTGGCGGCACTATGGCCCTGGGGTCGATTCAGCCTCTAACTGAAATGAGTACCAGACTCTTGTTCTGGGGAAAGGGCGGCCGTCACGCAGGACTGATAACCCGGCTGACATTAAGTGCCGATTGTCTAGAAATATTGGGAGCCCTAACGTTTCCGTTACCTCAAGATCTCCGGTAGGGGGAATATGTTACTTTAAATGTTACTTTATTTTTCACTGTTGTTACTCTAATTCCAAATCCTCTGATTTTTATGTTTTCCAATCCCCTGACTATCATTTTGTAATTAAATTATTCATAGTCCTATTACACTGGGGAACAGTGATTTTGGTGCCTTAATGTTTTCACCTATTTATGGGTATATTTGGGTCACTGATTCCAAAGATGATTTCAGTTTCGTCCTATCAGCTCTAGTTTTTGAGATAGAGTTTATTCAAATTATATACCAGTTCAAAAATACTGGTCCACATATACAACTATATTACTCGCATACAATTAAATACAAAAGAACAAATACTTTCTTTTTCATGAAACAACTGTATCTATATAACTACCATAATTTATTTACACATTAGTCTCGTTAGAATCATTAATTTTCCTCCATCAGGTCGCAGAATCCCCGTTTCTGTGATTTCCTCCGATGCAATGATCTTGGACATTCTCGGTGGATGCTCCAACAGTAGTCCGCCATCATATGTATATCCCACCGTCCACGATACCTTTCTTCCATTGTACTTAATTCCTGGTGAAAACGCTCACCCTGTTCCTCACTTACATCTCCAAGATTGTCTGGAAATCGATCCAAATGACTGTGTAGGTAGTGTAATTTGATGCTCATGTTACAACCTAGTGCACAAAAAGCAGTGAGCATATTCTCCACTAGTTCATCACTATTAGGAGACTTATAGTTTCCAAGGAAATTCTTCACTACCATACAGAACGAAGACCATGCGGCTGCTTCAGTATCATTCATTGAGTCTTGAAATTGATGGTCATTAATAAGTTGGCGGATTTGTGGTCCATCCAATATACCTGCTTTTATTTTTTCCTTACTCAGTGCAGGAAATTTTGTACATA
Source organism: Diploptera punctata (assembly GCA_030220185.1). Lineage (NCBI taxonomy): Eukaryota > Metazoa > Arthropoda > Insecta > Blattodea > Blaberidae > Diploptera > Diploptera punctata. Next base: position 310,795 of record JASPKZ010000424.1, on the reverse strand, counting down.
TGTAGCCAAAACATGTTCCATCTCTATTCAACGCCTTGATGAACTGTTTCATTAAACCAAGTTTAATATGCAGTGGTGGCAAGATGATGTTGTTTCTGTCAACCAAAGGTTCTGCAACGATGTTTTTTTTTCCAACGGTCATGCTTTCTCTAAGAGGCCAATGCCTTCTCACCCAATGTTGATCTTTGGCTCTAGAGTCCCATAAACATATAAAGCATGGGATTTGGTGTACCCACCTTGTTGTCCTAGAAGAAAATTCACCATCTTGAGATCGACACACATTACCCATTGGTGATCACGGTAAGAGATCTTCTCTAGCACTGTAGCTATTGTATGTTGATTTTCACGCATAGAAACTGAGTGACCAATTGGGATTGACCTGTATATGTTCCCATTATGCAAAAGAACACATTTAGGCTGCGTTTGGAGCTATCTATAAATAACCGCCATTCACTTGGTGTGTATTTTCTTACACCCAGCTTCATTAACAGTCCTTCAACATTCATACAAAAAACAAATTGATTTTCTACTGTGAAGAATGGCAGGAAGTCTGTTTCTCTTTTGCGATAGACTGTGACCTTTGTTCCCGGTAACAGACATTGTTTCTCTGCCAGCCTGGAAGCTAACAACTCAGATGACTTCTTTGGAAGACTTAGATCCCTTATGAGGTCGTTCAGTTCCGCTTGACTAAAACGGATGAAACTGATGAAGGTCCTGGGAAATCGCTGTCATTTCCCTCAGAATAGCTTTCAGTTGAATCATCCTCTTCTTCTGGTGACTCTGGAAGACTGGTAAAAATTGGAACAGGTATCTCCTCTGAATGTGGAACAGGGCGTCTTGCGGAGCGTAGATTGGGATATACCCATCTATTCCGGTTTTTGCTATTGATGCCCTTTACATTGACTGAAACAAAATAGCAGTCATCACTATGGTTAATTTGTTCTCGCCAGATCATTGGTTCCCCAAATTTCAAGCATTTCCGTTTCCCATTTGTCCATTGTCGTAGATGCTCTGTGCACGTTTTACATACAATGTGAGGTGCCCAAGGCTTATCTTGATCTCCCAGTTGTACTTTGAAATAGGCCAAATAAGCTCTTCTTACAAAGTCAGTTATAGGTTTTCTTTGTTGAGTGAATGTGTACTCCCCACAGATGAAACAAAACACATCAGGATTATTCACACATTTTTTCGTGTTGAAGCCATGTCAGTCTAGAAAAAGGATAAACAATTGTCAAATTAGTAAAATTACATATGCAAACGGCAACAACAACATGAATATAACTTGGATTAAATCAATTAGTATTATGCAAACAATCGATTTACAATGGTGGTACATAAGAGCAGTATCATCAATATCTTGCAAACTAGAGCTGCTGCAACAAAATGGATGACATTTTTGGAATCAGCAGTGCCGAAATACCCAGAATCAGGTGAAAAATTTCAGGCACCAAGAAAAAAATATTTTTTTGTTCCCCAGTGTTATTAGATTAACTTATTTATTTTCCCAATATAAATCACTCATTTCTTTGCAAGTTATAATGCGGTTCCTTGAGCCTTACGTGGGCCAAGTTTAATTACCTAACTAGCATTAGTGCAAAGGTCCCAGTGTGGATGCCCGAGTTGCTACATGGAGACTTAATATTAATCGATTTATTTTTTCTTGTCCTTTTATTTATGTCAATAATATTTTTTATTATTATCCCGAATATAATTAGAATTTTACTTGGTTGAGATGAATTTGGGTTAGTTTCATACGGAGTACTGTAATGGTTTAGATGGCTCTGTAGTGAACGTTGCCATTTTGAAAAAAAATACTAGACGTCGGCCACTTCCATTTTTTTTAAACAAATTACCTAGTTAATAAACCATAAATTAATTTTTTTGTATCCTATCTTTATCCATGATTCAATAAGATCTAAGATCCTGTTTTACGTGAATGTATCAATCAAAGAAAAATGAATGTTTACATAGTGAAAACGTGGTACGAGTGTTTAGAGCATTAGTGGCATAAGTGTAAGATGCGTCCACCATCTTGTTTCCTCAAATTCATTACCCCTTACGAAAAAAAACTCCAATATGAAAAAAATTCAATCTAGTGGCGTGTAAAAGCAACCTATGATCCCTTGGGCTTATCTCTCGTGGTGATGCTTTCAGAAATGATTTATGTGTACATGTGATCGTGCCACGCCTTCCCGATAGACGAAATAATAAATTATGTCATTATTAACGTACAATTATTAACATTGGATGAGATATTGCCTTAATTAACACAAAAAAATACTAAATCAATTTCATTACTACATTCTACAAATATCCTGAAAAAAAATATCATAACCTAGGTTAACAACCAAAAAATATCATCTGACTGAAACAACACCAAAATAATTCATAAAACTTATATGTATCCAAAATTCACGTTCTGAAATGAACATATCATATAACATAGCTCAGAAAGATAAAACATTTGTTGAAAAACATCAATACCAAAAATATAACCTAAAAAAACGGCGGCGATATATCCAAATTTTACCCATTGTCCATAATAAACCCAAAAATTAGATCCTAAAAAAAATAAAATAACCTAAAGCCAGTTAATAATAATGTCCCAAAGTTGAAGATTTTCTGGTTTCTCTCTGTTTTAAAAGACATAGTTTATTCATTAGTACCAATGTGACTCTTCTCTTGCCGATTGAAAAAAAAAACATATAGATTTTACTGTATACGAATTGAAGGTTAATTTTGTGGTCTAAGGTTCGTTTCATTATCCGTGAATATAATAAAACATTATTTTCACGAAATATCCCACCGCTGCCACCACTTTGTTACGCGGGGCGGTCAGTTTAGCCCCGCCGTATTGATAGCGTAAAGACCACCATTGTTTAAGTGGTCTTTGGCCCGAGCGGTTGGCCTTGGTTTTGGAGGATGAATTCCACATTTAAACATGTTAAAACACAGTAAACGAAAAATTAACATAATTTATTAAAATAAATTCAAACATAAAGAAATATTAGATCAACAACATATAAAACCAGTTATTTAAAACAGCTGAAATCGCCACATTGTCAAACGTCAAAATATTAAAGTGTTAAAATTCAGAGAGAGAGAAAACAATCATTTTAAAATATTCAACTTTGTTCGTTATTCTAAGTTCCTTGGACCATTTGGTCCCTTATTTAATTCTAAGTCTGAAAATGACCAAAGAATGATAAATGATACATATTACCAATGTAGCTGCCACCGTCCCCCAGCCGGGGGGCCGCATTCGGTCCGCCGCCCTTCTGCTTTCGGTAAAAAAATCGCGAATATTTATATGATAAATTTTAAGTTTCTAATTGGGGAAATTTGGGTGTGGAAAGTTCATGAACTAGTTGAGACCTTCATCTATGTCAAAAATGGAAAGCTTGTTCTACTTTCACTTCGCGCAACTTACTTTATCTTTATCTAATGTGGTCATCTTTCTTGACCAAATAATTCTGGAATCTTTTGACATGGTTTTGATCCAGGATATAGAGATATGCCTTTTTACTAGCGTTTTTTATATTATATGCGTATGAATTAATATGTTTTTCAGTGTGGATCATTTTTCCTTATTTTCTGATATAATACACATGTATATGTGTCTGTCCTTTATCGCTTTTTTATAGTATGTTATTATTATGGCAGTTAGGCCCTAGTGATGGCAGTTAGGCCCTAGTGTTGGCATAACAGTCTCATATTATTGGAATCTTATACAGCCAATTTAAATGCAAAATAACATGCTACTAACTGAATATTGAATCGAATCATGTGCTTTCTGGCTCTCAGTATAGGTTTTGTAAATGTATAGGAATCAACAATGCTTTACAATCATTTACAGAATCAATCAATATTCAAAGCTAAAGATAATATAGGACAAACAATAAGGCTTTTTCTAGATCTTAGTAAAGCATTTGACATAGTTAACCATGGAATTTTAATCAGAAAACTAAATACATTTGGTATTAGGGGACTGGCAGAAAAATGGTTATTTCATATTTAAGTAACAGAACACAAATAGTTGAAATTAACAATATCCGATCAAACTAAACATCTATGGAGCATCAGGTACACCAAGGATCAATTCTGGGTCCAATTCTTTTTCTTATATATATTAATGACCTTCCCATAATTATGCCAGAAGCCAAAACTATATTATTTGCAGATGACACAAAGATAATACTCAGTAATGTTCACAATAATGATCTACAAATGAAGATAGATAAAACATCAACAAATCTAGAACAATGGCTAATAAACAATAAACTCAAACTAAACGAAAACAAAACAGTATATATGTATTTCAATCAACAACATCTGAATAAACCCATCAACATTATGCTTAATGACGTCTTAATAAAAGAAGCAAATTGTGCCAAATTTTTAGGTGTATGGATTGATTCCAATTTGTCATGTGAATGCCATATACAACATTTATCTGAAAAGCTTAAGTGATTATGCTATGCAATTTGTGTCCTCACTATAATATTACCAGAGGAAGTATTAAAAACTGCATATTTTGGATACATACATTCACAGTTAACATATGGTATAATACTATGGGGGTCATCACCAAAATCTACTCAAATACTCAAATTACAAAAAAAAAAATATTAAAATCATGAAGAAAGCACCATTCCGAACAGAAAGTAAGAAACTCTTCAAAGAACTAAAAATATTACCGGTTCCTTGTATTTACATTTTAGAATCAGTTTGCTTTATTCATAAAAATTTTAAACTATTCAAAATAAATTCAGATTTACATAAACATAACACTAGAATATCTAATAATATACACGTAAATTGTCACAGGTTTACCAGAAGTATTAACTGCATATCACATAGGTGTAGTAATCTATATAATCATCTCCCTTCCAATGTTAAACTTCTTACGGACAGAAAATTTAAGCTTGCTGTAAAGAACATTTTATTGTCTTACATACCATTAAATATGGGTGAATACCTAAATTTAAAATTGTAAGTAATATTTGATTGGAATTGCATCTCCATTTTTTTCTTGTGAAAGTACTGCCCCTTGGTATTATGGTGTATTTTAATTGCAATGTAAATTAGTTTCATTATATATTATGTATGTGTTATATTTTATATTGTTGTTTATGTACAGACTGTAATCTGGACACGTCCTAAAGCATCTATGATGCTCTAATGGATGTTAAAATAAAATATAATAAAATAAAATAAATAAAAATATTAACAAATTAATACAGAATTGAGTGGAAAGTGATATATCTCTTTAGAGTGGTAAAATGATCTAACACATATTTAACTAAAATGCTGTGATCAAAAATAGAAAATACATATTGAACACTGATTCAGCTAAAAAAAAATTCTAACTTAATCAGTTTTCAGTATTTATGTATAGTAAAAAGGGTCTCTATTTTTTAAGTGATCTTTGGCCCGAGCGGTTGGCCTTGGTTTTGGAGGAAGAACATCACATTAGCACATAAAAACACATTAAACCATAAAATAAACATATCTATTTTAAATAAAACAAAACATAAAGAAAATATATTAAAACAAAACAGATAAAACAAGTTATTAAAGAAAGGAAGCTAAACAATCACCATGTTGGGTCGCGCCGAATAGATTGAAATCTTGATAATACTCAGAGAGAGTTCCACTAAATCAACTGTACATTATTAATCATTAATTATTAATTTTGTCCGACCCTTTGGGTCTTCTTATTTGATAAAGCATATTTTTAATAATCAGACAATTTATTCTAAAGTTTAAAATCATGATTGACCATTTTAAAACATGATCCTTTAGTATGATATTATAAAAATGCATCTTACCCATAAAGAGGCTCCACTCGTCCCCGGAAGGACCTGAAGCGAATGCTTTGATCCCCCAACTCCAGTCTGATTTGTCCCCAAAATTTTAGAGTTTATATACTATAGTTTTTTCCTTTCTCTGTTTTCAAGATTCGTGGAAACCCTATTTTCATTACCCAACCTTTAGCAATATTTCTGGTTCTGTCAGAGCCAAATTGTATAAGATGTTTTTCCACTTATATAATGTGTTAGTCAAAAGGCATAAATGTTTACTGGGTTATATAAGCTTTCGTAAGTTTGAAGCTTGTGTTAGTCAAAAGCAAAATTGTTTATTTGGTTATATAAGTTTTTGTAAGTGTGTTCTCATAGTTTGAAAAACATGTTGATATGAAATCACTTTTGGTCCAAGATATTCTATTTTATTATAATTTTTTCCCTCGTTTTTTGATTTAAAAAACCCTTGTATAACTTTGAGTGTGACTCCAATCAGCATTATAAAGGTGATTATTTATTTCCTATCTTCTGGTATAATAAACAAGTATATATCATATATGTTTTATAGGTTTTTATCATATTTTATTATCATTGCGGTTAAGCCCTGCCGTGATCGCAACACCAATTAATTTTATTTCGTTACATCCTTTGTGTCTTTCTTATTATCACCCAATTTCTCTAAGATTCTGATTAGGATTCATGGAACTGTGGTGGAATGAATTTGCACATGTGCAATAATTGTTTTTGTGCACTGCTATTAATGACTTGACTAACTGCTTCCACCATTTTCTTACAAATGGATCACTATTCGCTTGAAAGCCAACTTTTAAAAATAAATAAAATAAGTCTGGAAGAGAGTATGGCTAATTTTACATGCACCTTGCCCTGATACTCTCCAGATATTTCACTAATCCACTGAAAACTCAACTTTCGAATTTTTGTGGGCTAGATTTCTTTTCGGGGCAACTAATCAATTGTGTATCTGCATTCTCAATTATATGTTTTGTCACATAATTCAGAATGCTGTTAGTTTGACATCATTTATGTTGATTTTAAACTTTTTACTTTTATTTTCAGCTCAAAACTGGAGATAGATGATGACAATCACTTATTTTACGAAGCTCGCTGGATTTTACTGGCATCAATTCTAGTAGCGACAGTGTTCACATTCTGGGGCATTGTAACAGTTGCTATGATAACTCCCAGCCATTCAGACCTGGCATCTGCTGTGGCTCATATTATAGCAGCAAAAATACTGTTACTTTGTCTGTATGTGCCTAAAGTGTGTCTCTATAACAGACTCAAGTCAGGCAAGTCTTCAAATCAAACCACTCTGCAGCACTTCTATGAAATATCTCATTTCAGATCTCAACCACTCAAAACATTACCAGGTAAATTTGTATGTACAACAGTTGTTAGTCATCATTTTTTATGTATTACTACTTTATAATAAATTGTTGGTTTATTGCAAGGATATGGTATATGTAATTGACACAAAACTTCAAATTAAAAAAAAACATAAGGAATTATATAATTTCATTGTTGTCACCAAAAAATATAAAATTACATAATTTCATTATTGTTGTCACTTCTTCTTCTTCTTCTTCTTCTTCTTCTTCTTCTTCTTCTTCTTCATCATCCAAAGATTATGCCTGTTCGCTCATTCTGCTTTCATGAAAGCTAGATTTGTTAAAATTGTTCAGACCATTTTCTGTCTGGGCGTCCAACATTTCTTCTTCCATGTGGTTTATAATTCAGCAATAATTTTGGAAATCTTTCTTCTGGCATTCTATCAACATGTTCTTTCCAGGCGTTCCTATATTTAATTATTTAATCTGTAAGTTTGAAAATATTTAATCCCTTTCTTATATCTTTACTTCTTTTCTTATCCAGCAGAGTATATCCTGCTGTAAAGGATATATCCTGCTTTTGTCGCCAAAAACTTAAAATTACATAATTTCATTGTTGCCACCACAAAACTTACAATTACATAATTTCATTGTTGTTGCCACAAACTTAAAATTATGTAATTTCATTGTTGTCACCACAAAACTTAAAATTACATAATTTCATTGTTGTTGTCACAAAACTTAAAATCACATAATTTCATTGTTGTTGCCACAAAACTTAAAATTACATAATTCCATTGTTGGCACAAAACTTAAAATTACATAATTCCATTGTTGTCACCACAAAACTTAAAATTACATAATTTCATTGTTGTTGCCACAAAACTTAAAATTATGTAATTTCATTGTTGTTGCCACAAAAACTTAAAATTACATAATTTCATTGTTGTTGCCACAAAACTTAAAATTATGTAATTTCATTGTTGACACCACAAAACTTAAAATTACATAATTTCATTGTTGTTGCCACAAAAACTTACAATTACATAATTTCATTGTTGTTGCCACAAAACTTAAAATTATGTAATTTCATTGTTGCCACCACAAAACTTAAAATTACATAATTTCATTGTTGTTGCCACAAAACTTAAAATTATGTAATTTCATTGTTGTCACCACAAAACTTAAAATTACATAATTTCATTGTTGTTGCCACAAAAACTTACAATTACATAATTTCATTGTTGTTGCCACAAAACTTAAAATTATGTAATTTCATTGTTGCCACCACAAAACTTAAAATTACATAATTTCATTGTTGTTGTCACAAAACTTAAAATTATGTAATTTCATTGTTGTTGCCACAAAAACTAAAAATTACATAATTTCATTGTTGTTGCCACAAAACTTAAAATTATGTAATTTCATTGTTGTCACCACAAAACTTAAAATTACATAATTTCATTGTTGTTGCCACAAAAACTTACAATTACATAATTTCATTGTTGTTGCCACAAACTTAAAATTATGTAATTTCATTGTTGTCACCACAAAACTTAAAATTACATAATTTTATTGTTGTTGTCACAAAACTTAAAATCACATAATTTCATTGTTGTTGCCACAAAACTTAAAATTACATAATTCCATTGTTGGCACAAAACTTAAAATTACATAATTCCATTGTTGTCACCACAAAACTTAAAATTACATAATTTCATTGTTGTTGCCACAAAACTTAAAATTACGTAACTTCATTGTTGTTGCCACAAAAACTTAAAATTACATAATTTCATTGTTGTTGCCACAAAACTTAAAATTATGTAATTTCATTGTTGTCACCACAAAACTTAAAATTACATAATTTCATTGTTGTTGCCACAAAACTTAAAATGATATAATTTCATTGTTGTTGCCACAAAACTTATAATGATGTAATTTCATTGTTGTTGCCACAAACTTAAAATTATGAAATTTCATTGTTGTTGCCACAAAACTTAAAATTACATAATTTCATTATTGTCACAAAACTTAAAATTACGTAATTTCATTGTTGTTGACACAAAACTTAAAATGATGTAATTTCATTGTTGTTGCCACAAAACTTAAAATGATGTAATTTCATTGTTGTTGCCACAAATCTTAAAATTACATAATTTCATTGTAGTCACCACAAAACTTAAAATTACATAATTTCATTGTTGTCACCACAAAACTTAAAATTACATAATTTCATTGTTGTTGCCACAAAACTTAAAATTACATAATTTCATTGTTGTTGCCACAAAAACTTACAATTACATAATTTCATTGTTGTTGCCACAAAACTTAAAATTATGTAATTTCATTGTTGCCACCACAAAACTTAAAATTACATAATTTCATTGTTGTTGTCACAAAACTTAAAATTATGTAATTTCATTGTTGTTGCCACAAAAACTTAAAATTACATAATTTCATTGTTGTTGCCACAAAACTTAAAATTATGTAATTTTATTGTTGTCACCACAAAACTTAAAATTACATAATTTCATTGTTGTTGCCACAAAAACTTACAATTACATAATTTCATTGTTGTTGCCACAAACTTAAAATTATGTAATTTCATTGTTGTCACCACAAAACTTAAAATTACATAATTTCATTGTTGTCACAAAACTTAAAATCACATAATTTCATTGTTGTTGCCACAAAACTTAAAATTACATAATTCCATTGTTGGCACAAAACTTAAAATTACATAATTCCATTGTTGTCACCACAAAACTTAAAATTACATAATTTCATTGTTGTTGCCACAAAACTTAAAATTACGTAATTTCATTGTTGTTGCCACAAAAACTTAAAATTACATAATTTCATTGTTGTTGCCACAAAACTTAAAATTATGTAATTTCATTGTTGTCACCACAAAACTTAAAATTACATAATTTCATTGTTGTCACAAAACTTAAAATTACGTAATTTCATTGTTGTCACAAAACTTAAAATTACATAATTTCATTGTTGTCACCACAAAACTTAAAATTACATAATTTCATTATTGTCACCACAAAACTTAAAATTACATAATTTCATTGTTGCCACAAAACTTAAAATTACGTAATTTCATTGTTGTTGCCACAAAAACTTAAAATTACATAATTTCATTGTTGTTGCCACAAAACTTAAAATTATGTAATTTCATTGTTGTCACCACAAAACTTAAAATTACATAATTTCATTGTTGTTACCACAAAACTTAAAATGATGTAATTTCATTGTTGTTGCCACAAAACTTATAATGATGTAATTTCATTGTTGTTGCCACAAACTTAAAATTATGAAATTTCATTGTTGTTGCCACAAAACTTAAAATTACATAATTTCATTATTGTCACAAAACTTAAAATTACGTAATTTCATTGTTGTTGCCACAAAACTTAAAATTACATAATTTCATTGTTGTTGCCACAAAACTTAAAATTACGTAATTTCATTGTTGTTGCAACAAAACTTAAAATGATGTAATTTCATTGTTGTTGCCACAAAACTTAAAATGATGTAATTTCATTGTTGTTGCCACAATTCTTAAAATTACATAATTTCATTGTTGTCACCACAAAACTTAAAATTACATAATTTCATTGTTGTCACCACAAAACTTAAAATTACATAATTTCATTGTTGTTGCCACAAAACTTAAAATTACATAATTTCATTGTTGTTGCCACAAAAACTTACAATTACATAATTTCATTGTTGTTGCCACAAAACTTAAAATTATGTAATTTCACTGTTGCCACCACAAAACTTAAATTACATAATTTCATTGTTGTTGTCACAAAACTTAAAATTATGTAATTTCATTGTTGTTGCCACAAAAACTTAAAATTACATAATTTCATTGTTGTTGCCACAAAACTTAAAATTATGTAATTTCATTGTTGTCACCACAAAACTTAAAATTACATAATTTCATTGTTGTTGCCACAAAAACTTACAATTACATACATAATTCATTGTTGTTGCCACACAACTTAAAATTATGTAATTTCATTGTTGTCACCACAAAACTTAAAATTACATAATTTCATTGTTGTTGTCACAAAACTTAAAATCACATAATTTCATTGTTGTTGCCACAAAACTTAAAATTACATAATTCCATTGTTGGCACAAAACTTAAAATTACATAATTCCATTGTTGTCACCACAAAACTTAAAATTACATAATTTCATTGTTGTTGCCACAAAACTTAAAATTACGTAATTTCATTGTTGTTGCCACAAAAACTTAAAATTACATAATTTCATTGTTGTTGCCACAAAACTTAAAATTATGTAATTTCATTGTTGTCACCACAAAACTTAAAATTACATAATTTAATTGTTGTCACAAAACTTAAAATTACGTAATTTCATTGTTGTCACAAAACTTAAAATTACATAATTTCATTGTTGTCACCACAAAACTTAAAATTACATATATTCATTGTTGTCACCACAAAACTTAAAATTACATAATTTCATTGTTGTTGCCACAAAACTTAAAATTACGTAATTTCATTGTTGTAGCCACAAAAACTTAAAATTACATAATTTCATTGTTGTTGCCACAAAACTTAAAATTATGTAATTTCATTGTTGTCACCACAAAACTTAAAATTACATAATTTCATTGTTGTTGCCACCAAACTTAAAATGATGTAATTTCATTGTTGTTTCCACAAAACTTATAATGATGTAATTTCATTGTTGTTGCCACAAACTTAAAATTATGAAATTTCATTGTTGTTGCCACAAAACTTAAAATTACATAATTTCATTATTGTCACAAAACTTAAAATTACGTAATTTCATTGTTGTTGCCACAAAACTTAAAATTACATAATTTCATTGTTGTTGCCACAAAACTTATAATTACGTAATTTCATTGTTGTTGCCACAAAACTTAAAATGATGTAATTTCATTGTTGTTGCCACAAAACTTAAAATGATGTAATTTCATTGTTGTTGCCACAAATCTTAAAATTACATAATTTCATTGTTGTCACCACAAAACTTAAAATTACATAATTTCATTGTTGTCACCACAAAACTTAAAATTACATAATTTCATTGTTGTTGCCACAAAACTTAAAATTACATAATTTCATTGTTGTTGCCACAAAAACTTAAAATTACTTAATTTCATTGTTGTCACCACAAAACTTAAAATTACATAATTTCATTGTTGTCACAAAACTTAAAATTACGTAATTTCATTGTTGTCACAAAACTTAAAATTACATAATTTCATTGTTGTCACCACAAAACTTAAAATTACATAATTTCATTGTTGTCACCACAAAACTTAAAATTACATAATTTCATTGTTGTTGCCACAAAACTTAAAATGATGTAATTTCATTATTGTTGCCACAAAACTTAAAATGATGTAATTTCATTGTTGTTACCACAAAACTTAAAATTACGTAATTTCATTGTTGTTGCCACAAAACTTAAAATGATGTAATTTCATTGTTGTTGCCACAAAACTTAAAATTATATAATTTAATTGCTGTCACTTAAAACTTGTCGAGTATATCCATATTTAGCAAGAAACAACATAACAGAAACCTTATTAGTTTTTGTTGTATAACAATTTCATATTGGTACACTGATACGATTATACTGAATATTCTATCTGAATTTTATTGAGTATTTTATATTTTTTGCACAATAGTGAGTTTTGTCATACTTACGGTAATGGTGACCATAATTGAAAGTTCAATTTCCTAAATTTCAGGGTTGCCAACCTATAAATAACTAAATAAATATACTATAATATTACAAATTACCCACCTAGGGCAGGAAGTAAAACCACTGCCCTTTATGTATACTACTTACAATACATATAGATATAGATAAATATATCCAAAAGGTAGTGTTAATATACATTATAAGAAACAAATCACTGCATTTTAAATGAACTGAACTTTATTTCAAACAATATAAAACAATAAATTTGTACTTGCCACATTTTATGCCTGTGTCACGGCCTGCTACAGTCTCAACTAATTTATTTTCGGCATTTATCGTATATACATTGGCCAGACTGTCAGTCAGCTGTTTATAATGAATGCAAATATTTCCAACAAAGATGTTATTATTTTACTATTATTTATTATTTTGAAAACACCATCTTGCAAAAAATAATGTACAACACATATTTGTGAAGTGTTTTATAGAATCATGGAAATTAAAAATTTTTAATAATTTCCTCACTTCTATAAAAAACCATTTCCCAGCCTCGCATTGTAATGTGCTATAACGTATGTTGTTTTATTTTTAACAGCATTTATTCCTCCACCACCATTAATAAACATGGATCTGCCACTTCCGAGGCTGTCGGATAGATTATCAGACGATAATGACTCACATGATGATCCAACGCAGGTGATTCCAAGTTCTCTGTACTCGATGGAAATGTTCAGTCAGTCATCTAGCAGTCACGATAACATCGCAGTACAAGCTGATGAGGATGATGATGACGACGACGATGGTATAATGGGAGAACACTGCGAGGCAGGAACAAATGAGTTTACAGCTCCTCAAAACACAGTTATTCTGGTTGACAGTAAGGATATCGCTAGGAATGCTAAGAGATAAGTGTTATCTTGATGGTGGAGCTTTCCTCCGAACTTCAAGCTTTATTGTGGATGGAAACATCCTTTTTTTTATTTTTTAAAATTTTGGATGAAATGAAAAGTCAATAAACGAGTTATGCATCAACTGGCTAAGCACCATTAAAAAAAGAGATATTCTGATGCACTGGCTCATGAAGTAAGTGTATGCACAATTTTAGCGCCAAATCTTTAAATATAGCCTTATCAGAGATTCTGTGTTTTGCAACAAAGCTATGAAACCAGATTCTCATAAATGCTAATCTAAATTTTGCATCATGCAACTAAGCACCAAATGTTCCCGCTCTTAGATTGTTGATGCATAACTGTCGAACAAGGAAAATAACTTGCAGTATCCAGTATTGTTAGTTTGGCACTACAATAAAAAAAGTGAAGATTGACTTAAACTTTAATTGTATTTTTCTCAAAACTTACATAATGGTGCATAGCCAGTTGATGCATAATACCATCCAAATATAAACAGAAACTTTACACCTCACATCATGAACTCCCTGGAGGTACCCCACTAGATCCCCACAGCCAATATATTTTTCAACACCTGTGGATTGATAAACCAAATAATTCTTTCAATGTTTTTATCATTAATTTCATCATCATCATCATCCATGCAAGTATTAGGCCGTGTGGCCTGTTACGGTCTCAAAGAGGAATTTTCCATCCAGCGCTTTTTTGGACGTCCCAACGATCTTTTGCCTTGGGGGCAGTAGCGAAGTATGGCTTTTGGAATTCTATGAGATGGCATTCGTTGAAGATGGGCTTTCCAGTTGTTCTGGTAGTTTTGTATATGGTGAAGAATGGGTTCTACATCCAACTCTTCCATAATTTCCTCATTTCTTTTAAGGTCCCACTTTGTGTAGCCTGCTGTACGGCACATAAATTGCACCTCATTTGCTGTTATTCGGCTTTCATCTCTTCATATTGCCCATGCTTCACTACCATATCTTAATACTGGTCTTGCGAGAACCTTATAAAGCTTATTCATTTCATACATCTCAGTAATGGATATATCATATTTGAAGAGAAAAATTATAGCTCAGATGGTATATATAAGAGAAAATTTTGGTTTAGATTGGAACTCACCCAGATAGTTCAGTCGGTAGAGCATTGGTTTAGAGTGCCAAAGGTCCTGGGTTCGAGCCCCAGTCTGAGCATATAATTTTTCTCTTCAAATATGAAATATCAAATAATTCTTTATCTAACAGAAGTGAAGGGTGATATAAAATCAATGAATAAGAAATGAAATGACAAGAAAGAGACATGGGCAGCTTGTGGCTTTGAAGTTAGATGAAGAACTGGTAAACATATTGCTTATCCTAATTATTATCTTCTTCTAAAGTAAGAGTCCATATAGTACAACTTGGAGAATAACAGTTTTATATATTTTCATAAGTAATGCCACGAGTGATTTCCAATTTATCTAGAGAATTTGGAAATCAAGAGTGGCATTTGTTAGGACTATTTAACGAATAAAATTAAGCTGTTTACTCACAAATCATTATTTAACTGTAGTTATTTTAAAATATTTATATATTTAATGTAAACGGCGATGTTTGAAAACAAATGAGAAACGATAGGTATGCTTCATCTGCTTTTTTTGTTTATCACTGCAACCAGATCATACTATTTATTGCCAAAGGAATGCAATATTGTAAGAATGCTCTCCAGTGGAGAAAAAATGAAACACATCAAACTGTATATTAATTCATTTCTGATGTCGTATGATGTAAATATGACAATTATATTTTTCTGGATTGTTACCTGGGAAAAAATACATTTAAGAAAGTGCAAACAGTGGTTTCTTTTTTTGGTGGTATAATCAATTGCTACAAATGTTTTTATATTAACTCCTGCATGCGGCATGTGTTGACATTCATGCACTATATATACAATCTGGTAGCCGTATTTCTTACAGGCTCTGTCACTGCAAAATAATGGTCAGACCTGTTCAGAATATTAAAAAGGAGGAGCTTTCTTTAATATGGTAATTATAACACTGATAAATATTTCGTGAAACGCGACTCTGATTGGTTGTAAAACAGAAATCATTGAAACGTGATTGGTCATTGACTCCCATTTGGGGCATGAGTTAAATAGTCAGTTTAACTTTTTTGAGAGAAGTTGGGACAACAAGAGTCCCTCTAATACATAACAGCATGCATTCCCAGAATTAAGCCTATGTTTAATTTCTTTGTGTATCTCATTCCTATTTGTTTATTGTTTCTTAGTATTTTAATTCAGCCACTTCAAAATTTCCCTCATTTGTCATTAACTGCCCATTTATATTATATAATGTATATCTATGTGTGAACATATATTTAGTTTTATTGATATTTACTTCCAGTCCCAATTTCTTAGTGTTACTCAATAGAGTGTGCGTTTTGGCCCTTAGTATCTCCTCACTATTCCTAATAATACCAAACACTAGTTGAACAAATTCTGAAGATGAACAACAATCCAAAAGGGTTCCACAGTTAAAACGATAGTTGGGGATGTCTGGGTTATATCTAAATATCAATTGTATCAATCTAACTTGAAAAAGAATAGTTAAAAAAAAAGTACATCTTGCAAGAACAACATAAACTAAGTAAATTCTGCCTTTTTTTCCCTCACAATGTAAGTGTAGGTATTATTTAATAAAAGATAGATATTTGAAAATACAATAGGAAGTAATATTACAAGGTTTTACTTAATAAATAATTTTGGTCTCTATTCTTGTTACCTCATATAGTTGTTTCTGTAAGACATATGTTTCAAAGCATGTTTGCTCCATCTTCAGTTGGTAGAGACTGATTTTTTCCCAAGTTGTCGGCCCTGGATCTTTACTCCTGCTCCCTCTTTCTGTGGTCCAAAGAACTTGCTAATTAGGTTCCTCTCCCCAGGAATTTCAAAATTCATAATTCTCTCCTTGTTCTTCTGGTAGGTAGATTTTTTCCTATATGGTGAGTTTGTTTGTGATTTTTCTAACTGTTTTAACCCTCTGCATGCCACTGGTAAAATCTTTTGTGTCAGAGATTTAAATCGCATCCGCCGATGTGATTGGATTTGCAAGTAGTTTAAGTATATTGTCAGGCAGGTAATAGACAGAAGCATCAGAGCCGATCTAATCAGCTCATGGCACCTAAAGAGTTAATAATTTTGTTTTAACATCTACCATATTTACTCGCATAATTCACCCCCTCTCATAATACCCCTCAAGTTTTTCATCCATCCATCCATAGTAATTCTGCCTGAGGGCAGGCCTTTCACTGCAGTCATAGCATTTTCATGCTATAATTTGCAGCTTTACTAGCGAATTGTAGATGTGGTAGCTTCCCATTGCTTTCCACAACGGTGAAGGATGATGATGATGATGGCCATATGATTTCGGGGACCGTTTGGGCCTTAAAGTTTTCTTGACATTTGTCTTACAGGTGAGGAAAAACCCCGATAAAAACCTCACCCAGAAAAACTGTCCCGACCGGGGATCGAACCCGGGCCCGCTGCGTGACAAGGCAGCACGCTACCTCGAGACCACAGCGGTGGACTTAAGTTTTTCATATGTATATTTTTTAAATCTACTTCTGATACAATGTGTATTTATCTAGGCCAAAAATTTTTAGTTACAACTTTGGACACTCTTATGAAGATTTCAAGTACAACTCAAAGAAATTCATGGAAAACCCAAGGTCGAATACATCCTCTTCTTCAAAAACCTAACAGTACTTGCAGTCTGTGTCACCCACACATCTGTTGTCGTCAGTTTGAATACAGTTAGGTATCATTGTGCATTGGTAACAGTGTTATTCCGTCACAGCATCAGTGTCGTTAAACTCAACTATGGCAAGAAAGTATAACAGCTACACTGCAAATTTTAAGTTATTTCGCTAAGGTAAACAGAGTGAAACATGCGGGAAGAAAGTTTGAGTGTGGTAGTGGAGATCTAAAAAAGAACAATTAGATAAAGCAAAATCGATGTGTTATTCGTTTTGTGGCCCAAAGTGTGGCAAATGTCCTGAGATTGATTGCGAAGTTCTGTCTTTGAGGATAAAGTTCAATGATCTTGATGGAATTACCATAGATGTCTAATTGATGGTGTTCTTCATTGTGAAAGCATATTGATATTTTTATAGTTATCACATAATTTCTCCCTCGAATTTTTATTCCCAAATCTTGAAAAGGGGGGAAATTACTCGAGTAAATACGGTATTTTATGTTTTTCTTACCAAATGTGAGCAGCTACAAAAAAAGGAGAAGTAGAAAAATCTGCAGTAGCTGTACATGTTTGGTCAGAAAAACACAAAATAGATGTAAACACAAAATTATTAAAACAGAAAACACAAACTCACCATATGGGAAAAAATCTACATACAGAAGAACAAGGAGAGAATTATGAATTTTGAAATTCCCGGGGAGAGGAACCTAAATAGCAAGTTCTTTGGACCACAGAAAGAGGGAGCAGGAGTCGACATCCAGGGCCGACAATTTGGGAAAAATCAGTCTGTACCAATTGAAGATGGAGCAGATATGCTTTTAAACATATGTCTTAAAGAAACAACTAAATGAAGTAAGAAGAATACAGACCAAATTTATTTAAAAGATAGATATATTCCATAAACAACCAAAATCTGACCATAAATTCATCTTGCTGAGAAAATTGTTTAATTCACATAGTTTCTGTGTGACAGACATTAATATTTAAATAATAGACTCAACAGTAATATTAAACCTGTTTTTTAAATATTGATTACTGATGTTTTCATTGGTGTCGCTTGCAATTATTTTTTTATAGAAATATTTTATTAAAGTGCCAGGATTTATATGTTAAATATGTATATAATTTAGGACTAAAAATTGTCAAAATATAGACTAAAGATTTTATAAAAAAATATTTATTTATTTATTTAACAAATGGCATTGGTTGACTATATGGTTTTTTAATGTTATATTTGGACAATGTTATGCATCGACCGGCTAAAATGCCATTTTTTAAAAAATGAGATTTTGATGCCATCTCTTGCACTGGCTTATGAAGTAAGTGTATGCACACTTTTAACGCCAAATATTTAAATATAGCCTTATTATTTTTAAAAAATTATCAGAGGTTCTATGTTTTGCAATAAACGGATATGAAACCGGATCTTCATAAATGCTAATCTAAATTTTGCATCATGCAGCTAAGTGCCAAATGTTCCTGCTCTTAGATTGTTGATGCAGAACTGCCAAACAAGGAAAATAATTTGCAATATCCAGTATTGTTAGTTTGGCACTGCAATAAATAGTGGAGATTGACTTAAACTTTTAACATATTTTTCTTCGAACTGACATAATGGCGCATAGCTGGTTGATATATAATGTTGTCCATTTAAATTAACACTTTCCTGACTTGGACAGAAGTTTATTTTACTTGCTTACTTACTTACTCACTGGCACTATCAAACCCATAGGTTCATGGCCGCATGGACATAAGCTCTCCATACATCCCTATCCTGAGCTAATGCTTTCCAATCATTCCCTGTATAATCTACTTCCCTCAAATCATAGTTAATGTTATTCTCCCACCTCATTCTTGGTCTACCAACTGAGCGTTTCCCCTCTGACTTTCCTACAAGAAGTTTCCATGCAAGTCTTTCATTCCCCATACGTGCAACATGTCCTGCCCATCACAGTCTTCGAGACTTAACTGTTCTTATTATACCTGGCTTCCTATAAAGACCATGTAGTTCATTGTTATGTAGTCTTCTCCATTCATCTGTCTGTTCATCTCTCTTTGGTCCAAAAATTTTCCTAAGTACTTTATTCTCAAATACTCGTAATCTCCTTTCCTGCCTCAAAGTAAGAGTCATTGTTTCGCACCCATATAATATAACTGGTAGAAGTTTATTTTAGAAAGACAAATAAATGCTTGGACCAGGACTTGAACTTAAATATAACATCAAAATATGAAGCTTCACCACTCAAAAGTAATGTACAAATTGTCAATAAAAATACTTTGAATAGAAGTCAGATGGTGTTGTTGGTAGCGACGTCTATTGGCCTTCAGATGAAAAAAGAATTGTATAAGAGGAGAGAATTATTGATGTTTGTATCGGTGTTTGAATGGTGTAACTGGTATCATACTGATGTGTAGAGTTAGAGATCCTGAGTTCGAATCCTGCTTTGAGCATTAATTTTTCTTTCTAAAATAAAATTTAAAAAAAATAAGTTGAGAATGATGTCTAGCTGACAAAATAGTGTCTTGTTTGAACCTGACGGTTGAGGTATTTAACAAGATTTAAGGAACTCACAGTTTGGGAGAAAATTTACATCCACAAAAATAAAAGCAAAATCATGAATTTTGAAATTACCGGGAGAAAGATTTAATTTGGAAGTTCATCAGTCAGTCAACAGAAGGAGCAGGAATCAACCTACAGAAATTAATAATGATACTAGCATATAAAAACTATTGTCTTCAAGAAATCCACAATTATGTGATAAGTCATGTAAACTAATTACTTATTTATTGAAACTAGTCTTGGAGAAATCTACAATTATGAGATGAGGTGTTAAATTGTAATTCAATTATTAATTGAAGAGTTGCCCCGAAAAGAGATCTATCCCACAAACTACAAATTGTTGGGAAAACGAAAAAAGTATGATGTTCATTTTGAGGCTATTACCTTTATTATATCATATACATTTTAATCTCTCATCCTATAGGAATCATATACAACCCATTTGAATGCAAAATAACATGTTAATAACTAAATATTAACAGTTTAATACATAATCGAGTGTAAAAGTGATGTATTTCTTTAGAGTGGAAAAATTATCTAACACATATTTAACTAAAAATGCTATAATAAGAAATAGAAAATACATATTGAACACTGATTCAGTTAGATAAATTTATAACTTAATCAGTTTTCAGTATTTATTTTCCATTTAATGTTATTTCATTACATTCTTTGTGTCTTTCTTATATCACTCAATTTCTCTAAGATTCTGATTAGAATTCAAGGAACTGTGGTGGAATGAATTTGCACATGTGCAATAATTGTTTTTCTGCACTGCTATTAATGACTTGACTAACTGCTTCCACCATTTTGTTACAGACAGATCACTATTCGCTTGAAAGCCAAATTTAATGTTACGCCTACACTAGGGCCTAACTGCCATAATAATAAAATACTATAAAAAACCGATAAAGCATATACATATATACTTGTTTATTATATCAGAAGATAGGAAATAAATAACCGCATTGAAATACAAATTAGTCATACTCAAAGGGCTTTTAAAATATAAAAAAGCTAGTAAAAATCTATAATGTTTTATATCCTGGATCAAAACCATGACACGGCATTCCAGGATGTAAAGTCATATCAACATTGTTTAGTCAGAAAGATCAGAGATGACCACATTAGATAAGGGTGAATTTGAGCTGCAAGAAGTGAAAGTGGAACAGAGTTTTCCATTTTGACATGGATGAAGGTTTTGAACTATATCATGTGAAAGTTGTAAGTGAAAACCGATGAAAAAAACCCCCATGTATAGAAGGGAAAAGTTAACTTTCCACCTGAGTTTCCCCCGATTAGAAACTTAAAAATTGATCATATAAATATTCACAATTTTTCTAAGAAAAGTCAGAACGGGCTGGAGGACCAAGAGGTCCTCCAGGTGGAGGAGGCAGCTCTACATGGGTAAGATGCATCTTTTATACTATTATCACTCTAAAAAGTTCATGTTTTTTTAAAAACGGTCATAGATCCTAAAGAAAAATAACTTAGAATAATTTTGGATAATATTAAGAATATACTTCATCATGTGAAGACCAAATGGTCAAATAACTTAGAATAATAACCTAAAGTTATTTTTAAATGGTTTTCTCCCTCTGAGTTTTATCAAGTCTTAGTCTTTTCGGCGCATTTCAATATGGCGACTTTAGCTGGATTTAATAATTTGTTTTTGTTTTAATATTTCTCTTTATGTTTTGTTTTATCAAATAAATAATGTTATTTTATTGTTTACTGTGTTACTATGTGAGGTATTACAACCAAAACCAAGGCCAACCGCTCGGGCCAAAGATCACTTTAAATATAAAGATTCTTTTTACGCTACGTTATTTAAAAATAAATAAAACAGGTTTGGAAGAGACCATGGATAATTTTACATGCACCATCCTGTGATACTCTCTGGATAGATCATTAATCCACTGAAAACTCAACTTTTGAATTTTTGTGTGTTAGATCTCTTTTCGTCCCTCAGGGGTCCTCATCTAGGGGATATGTGGATGGCGACCACAAGGTGCCCAAGCTGAGCAAAAACATTTCTTCCACTTACTTGTGTTTTGCACTCTTTTAACTTTACTATCTAACCTCTCTTGGTTAACTCTTGTTTTTTTCGACTCCGATGCTATTAGGGCATCCGAGGGCTAGGAAGTCTTTCCTTTCTTCCATTTCTTCTTTCCTTTATTTTTCTTTTCTTCTCCAGAAAAGCCTGACCAGAGGCTATAAGATGGCAGCCCCATCACTGGTCTTGCCTTCCTTTGGCCAGCAACCAATCGAAGAGACTATTATTATGCTTTCAAGTCTTATACGAGAATTTCCCGGAAGGATCAAAACGCTGGAGGGAAAATTTTCTATAGGATCGTAACAGGCCTTGGCCTAATACTTGGAAGGAAGAAGAAGAAGAAGATCTCTTTTCGGGACAACTATTCAATTTTCTTTTTCTATCTGTTGTACAAGTTCATATGAGCAATACGACATTTAATTATGGCTTTAGCATGGGTAAAAAAAAGGTGCCCTCCATGGTATCTTTACCTTGTCGTGGTGGAGTGGCTTGTGTGCTTAAATGATCCTGAGAGCTATGCCGGCGGTAGCATTGCTGCCGATAGGGTTACCCATGCCAGACTGGTCGAAGGTGATAAGCCAGACGAAATAAGTACCTTGGTCGAAAGAGTGACGATCTTTCACCGTAAAAATACAACCGTCAAGAAATGCGGACATGGGTTCTACTGGGGTAAAATTTTCCGGAGGTCAAATAGTCCCCCATTCGGTTCTCCGGGCGGGGACTACTTCAGGGAACCCATGCCAAAGGCTCAAACACGGGACATGTTCCTAGGAACATGGAATGTTAGGACTTTATACAATAGCGGGGCACTAGAGATATTAACGCGGGAATTGGATAAATCGCCCTTGGATATAGTCGCTTTACAGGAAGTTAGGTGGCCAGGAGAAGGTAGTCAGGAATCAGGAAGCTTTGCATTATACTATGGGGGTGCAGAAAGACCTGCATTTGGAACAGGTTTTTTAGTCAGAAGGAGGATCCTATCCGCTATCCGAGATATTAAGTTTGTTAGTGATAGGATATCATACATAATTCTAAAGGGTAAACGACATGATTTTATAATTGTAAATGTACATGCCCCAACAGAAGATAAAGATGACAAGATCAAGGATGAGTTCTATGAAGAATTAGAATGCTTATTTGATAGCCTTTCACGATATCATATGAAAATTGTCTTAGGAGATTTTAATGCAAAAGTGGGGCGGGAAGATATATTCAAACCAACATAGGCAAATTCAGTCTTCATGAAGATAGTAACGACAACGGGGTTAGATTAGTCACAATTGCCACATCAAAGAATCTCATTGTTAAGAGCACAACATTTCAGCATAAGGATATTCATAAATACACCTGGACGTCCCCAGATGGAGAAACTCGGAACCAGATAGATCATGTATTAGTGGATAAACGCTGGCACAGTAGCATCATTGATATTAGATCAGTTAGAGGGACAGACTGCAATTCAGATCATCATCTGGTCAAGGTGAAAATCAGACAACGGCTATCGCTTATGAGAGGAACAAACGCTAAAGATGATTCTGTAAAATATGAATTAAAAAACTTGAAAAATGATGAAATGCGGCAAGAATACCAAATCAAAATTGCTAATAGATTTGAAGTACTGGAATCTTCAGATGACAATGTGGCAAACGAAGAAGAAACTGATATAAATAAAGAATGGGAGGCTATAAGAGATACTATTAAATTGTCAGCATCAGAAAGCATTGGTTGTTTAAAAAAGAGGCAAAACAAGAAATGGTTTGATGAGGAATGTGCCGAAATTGTAAAGAAAAGAAAGCTAGCAAAAATGAAATGGTTACACGAGCCAAATGAGGTAAATTTAGAGCAATTGGGTAGTGTTAGAACGGGAAACCACCAAGTTACTAAAGAGTAAGAAGAGGGAATATTGAGAGAGAAGATTAATGATCTTGAAATGAATGCAAAAAATAGGAACATTAGAGAATTATATCAGGGAATTAGTATAGAGAAGAAAGGGTTTCAGGCTAGAACAAACATAATTCGGAATGAAAATGGGGATATGATTGCAGATTCTAGGAGTATATTAATAGATGGAAAAGTTATTTAATCAGCTATTAAATGTACATACAGAACAGGACATTGAGGAGGATAAGTTACAGACAGCAGAAATGCTAGTCGCAGAGGCCAAGTGCATTAGAGGTTGAAATGGCAATTGAAAAATTGAAGATGTATAAAGCATCAGGTTCAGATGAGATCCCAGCAGAACTGATAAAATCAGGGGAGAAAAATTGATGACAAGATACGCTGGTTGCTTACTATGATTTGGGAAAAAGAAGCTCTTCCAGATGAATGGAAGGAATCAATTATCGTACCAATTTTTTATAAGAAAGGAGATAAAACTGATTGCAACAACTATAGGGGCATCTCATTACTTTCAACTTCGTACAAAATTCTAACAAATATATTAGTAAGCAGACTTACTCCCTATATTGATGACATTCTAGGAGATCATCAATGTGCATTTAGAAGAAACAGGTCTACAACAGATCAAATTTTTAGTATAAGACAGATTTTAGAAAAGAAATGGGAATATAATGGTACTGTACATCAACTATATGTAGACTTCAAAAAAGCATATGATTCAATTAAGAGGGAGAAGTTATATAGTATCCTGCTGGAGTTCGGAATTCCTAAAAAGTTAGTTAGACTTATACGAATGTGTCTAAATGGCTCAACGAGTAGGGTGCGTGTAGGCAAACAGTTTTCAGACACTTTTTGAAATCCAGAATGGGTTGAAGCAAGGAGATGCACTATCTCCTCTACTATTTAATTTTGTACTAGAGCATGCCATTAAATCTTTAGAGAATGAGGAAGGCTTACAACTGAATGGTATTAATAAGCTGTTAGTTTATGCTGATGATGTAGTACTACTGGCCGATAGCGAGGAGATACTAAAGGCCAACACGCACACACTATTGAGTAACACTAAGAAATTAGGACTGGAAGTAAATATCAGTAAAACTAAATATATGGTCACACGTAGAAATACATTATATAATGGAAATGGACAGCTAATGACAAATGAGGGAAATTTTGAGGAATTGGCTGAATTCAAATACCTAGGAACAATAATCACAAATAGGAATGAGATGCACAAAGAAATTAAACATAGGCTCAATTCTGGAAATGCATGCTATTATGCATTGCAGAGACTTTTGGTGTCCCAACTCCTTTCAAAAAACGTTAAGCTGAAAATATATAAAACTATTATTCTACCAGTTATATTATATGGGTGCGAAACATGGACTCTTACTTTAAGGGAGGAAAGGAGATTACAAGTATTTGAGAATAAAGTTCTTAGGAAAATTTTTGGACCAAAGAGAGATGAACAGACAGGTGAATGGAGAAGACTACATAACAATGAACTACATGGTCTTTATAGGAAGCCAGATATAATAAGAACAGTTAAGTCCCGTAGACTGCGATGGGCAGGACATGTTGCGCGTATGGGGAATGAAAGACGTGCATGGAAACTTCTTGTAGGAAAGCCAGAAGGAAAACGCCCAGTTGGTAGACCAAGAATGAGGTGGGAGAACAACATTAACTATGATTTGAGGGAAGTAGATTATACAGGGAATGATTGGAAAGCATTATCTCAGGATAGGGATGTTTGGAGAGCTTATGTCCGTGCGGCCATGAACCTACGGGTTCGATAGTGCCAGTGAGTAAGTAAGTAAGTAAGTAAAAAAAAGGTGGCTCCGTGGCGCAAGCAATTCGACACTCACTTCTCACCGCTGGGTCCTGAGATTGAATCCCAGTCACTACATATTGGTTTCATTGTTGACAAAACGGAGCTTGGACAGGTTTTTCTCAGGGTTTCTCCCATTTTCCCCTGCCACAATATCATTCCACTATTTCTCCATACTCATCCATTTCATTTTGTTCATCTGCCCCTGTAATGATGCATCAGGCATGGTCGACCTGCACCCTTGTCATTCACAGACCTCTATGTAAGGGGTTCATCTCATCTCATCCTTCAATCTGACTCTGAGTTGGACATGAGTTGAGGAAATTGTATTAGGTTGATTAAAAAAATCATCAAATACATATAAAATTTTTAATTTTTTTCAACTCATTTAATTAAAAATGTTTTCAGTGCAGATATATCAATGAATTTTAACTGAGTTATTGTATCATACCTAATATTTTATTAGAATTCTTTAGAACATTTTGTCAGAAAGGGCTGATGATGGTATCCAAGAGATACTAAAATGTTAATTTAACATTTTCCAATACTGTTATTTTAACACAGTTCCAATAATGGATCATATTATAATGGTATTGTGAAAAGAAAAATTAATGTCTGAACCAGGAATCGAACCGTGGACCTCTAGTTCTCCAGATTAGTGTGCAGCCCACTACACCATTCTAGACCTGGCACAAACATTAACAATTCTTTCCACATATACAAATCTATAATTCTCGTTTCGTCCGCTGCCAGGTAGGTGTCACTACCATCACCAACGGCCGGCTTCGTTTAGAAGTATCTATATTTGAGAATTTAACACTACCACTTTTATAAGCAGTAAACGATGTTATTTAACACATTTTCCAATACTGTTATTTTAACACAGTTCCAATAATGGATCATATTATAATATTATAGATTTGTATATGTGGAAAGAGTTGTTAATATTTGTGCCAGGTCTAGAATGGTGTAGTGGGCTGCACACTAGTCAGGAGAACTAGAGGTCCACAGTTCGATTCCTGGTTCAGACATTAATTTTTCTTTTCACAAAAAAAAATATTATAATATGATCCATTATTGGAACTGTTAAAATAACAATATTGGAAAATGTTAAATAACATCGTATACTGCTTATAAAAGCAGTGCACAATTCTCAAAAATAGATACTTCTAAACGAAGCCAGCTGTTGTAGATGGTAGTGACACCTCCCTGGCAGTGGACGAAACGAGAATTATAGATTTGTATATGTGGAAAGAATTGTTGTTTGTGCCAGGTCTAGAATGGTGTGGTAGGCTGCACACTAGTCAGGAGAACTAGAGGTCCACAGTTCGATTCCTGGTTCAGACATTAATTTTTCTTTTCACAAAAAAAAATATTATAATATGATCCATTATTGGAACTGTTAAAATAACAATATTGGAAAATGTTAAATAACATCGTATACTGCTTATAAAAGCAGTGCACAATTCTCAAAAATAGATACTTCTAAACGAAGCCAGCTGTTGTAGATGGTAGTGACACCTCCCTGGCAGTGGACGAAACGAGAATTATAGATTTGTATATGTGGAAAGAATTGTTGTTTGTGCCAGGTCTAGAATGGTGTGGTAGGCTGCACACTAGTCTGGAGAACTAGAGGTCCACAGTTTGATTCCTGGTTCAGACATGAATTTTTCTTTTCACAATATCATTATAATATTATAATATGAACCATTATTGGAACTGTGTTAAAATATCAGTATTGGAAAATGTTAAATAACATCGTTTACTGCTTATAAAAGTGGTGGTGTAAAATTCTGAAATATAGATACTTCTAAACGAAGCCGGCCATTGGCGATGGTAGTGACACCTACCTGGCAGCAGACAAAACGAGAATTATAGATTTGTATATGTGGAAAGAATTGTTAATGTTTGTGCCAGGTCTAGAATGGTGTAGTGGGCTGCATACTAGTCTGGAGAACTAGAGGTCCACGGTTCGATTCCTGGTTCAGACATTAATTTTTCTTTTTACAATACCATTATAATATTATAATACTAAAATGTGTTCTCAAGCATTTACAAAATATGAGATAAGATGAGTCAAACATATCCAAAAGAACACAACATTTCATGAGGTAAGATGAACAGACTCATTTGTAGTTAAATATAGGAAATAATATTATGAGGTTCATAATTCATAAAGTAATGAGTCATTTTTACATCTTACTGATATTTTATGTTTAAGAAAACATGAATAGACTCACCTTATTCTGATATTACATTTTAAATTAACACTTTTCACAATTGGATATAGTTTTATATTAGAAAGAAAAATTACATTCAAACCTCGGACCTCTAACTCTGTACGTCAGAGCGATAACCATTACCCCATTCAAACTTCTGATAGGAATGTCTAATTTCTTTCCATTTATTTTTCCCGGTTCAAATGTAATTTTTTCTTTCTAAAATAAAACTATATCCAATTCTGGAAAGTGATATTTTAAAATATATCATCAAAAATGAAGCTTTACTGCTTAAAAGTAATGTTTAAATTCTCAATAAAAATACTTTGGAAAGAAGTCATCAGATGGTGGTGTTGATAGCGATGGAAGGAGAATTGTATAAGTGCAAAGAAATTTGACATTCCTATCAGAAGTTCGAATGGCATAACGGTTATTGCACTGATAGAGTCAGAGATCCTTGTTTGAACATATATTTTTCTTTCTAAAATAAGACTCACCTTATTTATTTTATCAGAAGTCCCCATTTAAAATGAAGCTTGTTTATTTGTTAAGGGGAGAAGGTACCTTATATCTCCGCCATGTTAAATGTTCTAATTTTAATGTTTCTTTTCAGAAGAACTGTTAACAGTAGAACATTATCTTTTTCTCACATATAGATACACTATTTGGCAATAAAATGACATTTTTTTCCAGAACACAGCATTAAAAATTAAATAGTAAGTATTTTTTAAAAACGATGCAACTTATTGGTGCACTTTGAAAAAGAAAATAATTTTTGGTGCCCTTAATAATAACATTAAAATGTTGAAAAAATGCCAGATTATGCCTAAGTACAAGACAAATAGCCTGTGAAAATTTTATTTCTCTGGGATGAACAGTTTCAGAGAAAAGGAACATAAGACTCGCAAAATCAAAAAATAGCGGGAAATTGAGTTTAAAGTTTTACACTACTCACAGTGCTACCCTGCAGCATGTCCTTTAAACCCACACTTAGGACCTTTAAATAAGTTTGTGGTGCAAAACCAATTTATATTCATATAGAACATACTTCAAGGTATGAATATGAGCAAAAAAACAAAAATTCAAATTTTGCCCATTTATAAAGTACCTTTTCCCCTTAAGTCATTTTTTCTACAACACTATTTATAAATCATCTGACATATTAATTGATGATTCACTCTTTGAGTGTATTTTTTCATTAAAATGTGACCAACAAGAATTAAGTATTCTTCTTATAAACTCGTAGATTGTTCTAACAAATCTTGAACACAGGTTACGAACTCGAGAACACGTTCCTTTTGTCACATTTCCTGGGGAGATCCTGTACACAATCCCCACTGATATAAACAAAAGTACTAACACACACACTGATATTGTACGATTGTTAGGTGTGATAAAGTTTGTGAGTTATCTTGACAGCGGAGGTTACGTACGTAACTCCATGTACATGTGTTTGGGTTATCACACGCTGCAATACCAGTTCTGGTCCTTGCATGATGTTGAAAGCACCACTTCCACAAATCTTGTAATACACAATCACAAACCAACGGATTTCCTCTTATACTTAACCACGACAATTTTTTATGCCTACGTACAAAATTTAAAGTTACTCTTGTCAAATTATTATTAGAAATATCTAAATATTCTAAATCTTTTAGTTTCTCAAGTAACTGTAATGGATTTCTACCTATGTGATATCGTTTTAAAGGTTTATCTCTTGTTTCAAACTCGATAAATTTCAATCGGTTATCATTTATGCTAAGTTTTTGTAACGCAGTTAAATTTTGAAAGGATATAATTGGAAAATATTCTATATTACAGAATGATAAGAAAAGAATTTTCAGTTTTGGTGCAATTAGAATTGGACTCTCGTTATTGAACGTCAGATTATTATGTGATAAATCAATAATACGAATATTAGTTATGTTTAAAAATAATTCTGGGTCTAAATAATTTATATTATTGCTACTTGCATTGAAATGGTATAGTTTTGAGTTGTTGTAAAATGTATTAATATCAATTTTTGCTATTTTGTTATCACTTACATCCAGTTTCCATAAATTAGGGATATTTTTAAACATGTTAGGCTGTAAAGAAGTGATTAAATTGCTGTTTAAATATAGTTCTTGTAGGTAAATATTCTTTTTCAAAGTATCAGGGTGTAGAAATGTGATTCTATTATTTCCTAAATCCAAATAGCTGAGATCAGTTCTGTTAAATGTGTCAGGGTTTATAAAACTTATGTTATTATTACTAAGATCAAGTACCCATAAATTATTATTATTTCTAAATATATTTGGATGAATATATGCTATTTTATTGCCACCTGCAACTAGTTTTCTTATATTTGTTGTGTTTCTAAATGTGTCTGGATGTAAATTATTAATTCTATTTCTTTGTATATCAATGATCCAGAGATAATGGTTATTGCTGAATGTGTCTGGGTGAATATTTATTATTTTGTTTTCACTAAGATCTAAAATCCATAAACGAGTATTACTAGCAAATGTTTCAAGGTCAATATGACTGATATTATTATTATTTATATATAAACTGCTTAGCCTGTAATTATTTTTAAATGTTTTTGGAATGATTTCACTGATTTCATTATGACTCAAATAAACATACCTTAGTTCTGTGTTGTTAACAAATGTTTCTGGGTGAATTGATTGTATTTTATTGTTGGAAAGATATAAATGGCGGAGATTGAGGTTATGTTTGAAAGTATCTGGATGTATAATTGTTAAAGAATTGTTTTTCAAACTAACATACAACAAATTTTTATTGTTTTTAAACGTGTCTTGGTTAATTTTTTCTATATTATTATTACTTAAAAATAAATTTGTTAAGTTAGGATTATGATTAAACATGTTTTCATAAATTACATTGATTCTATTATCATTCAAGTAAACATTTTCTAATATAATATTGTTTTTAAACATGTCAGCACTGAGTGAGTGAATATTATTGTTATCAATGTCTACATTCTTGAGATATTTATTGTTTTCAAATGTTCTAGGATGAAGATATGAAATTTTATTATCACTTAAAATAATACTGCTTAAATTAGTATTCTTGAATGTATCTTGGTGGAGTTCAGCTATTTTATTATGGTGTAGATATAAAAATGACAGTTTTACATTGTTTTTAAACATTTCATGATGAATTTTTGTTAGTGAATTCCAACTCAAATCTAATTTCCAGAGATTATTGTTGTTTTTAAATATTTGTGCACTCAATGTTTGTAGCTTATTGTTGCTAACATTCAAATATGACAATTCATGATTGTTACTAAATATGTTTTGATGTAATTCATACAAAAAATTTGTGCTTATATTTATACTTAAAAGTTCTGCATTATTTTTAAATAAGTTAGGATGTATACTTTTTAGCTTATTATTTCCTATGTTAAAGTACTTTAGTTTGAAGTTTTTTGAAATAATGTTTGGATGTGTTTGGCTAAAATAGTTCCCACCTAAATCTAACCTCACAAGGAAAAATATCCTTACAAATGTGTCTGGTTGTAGGATACTGATTCTGTTATTTTGTAGTCTCAACTCTTGCAGTTTGAGAAGTCCTCGGAATGCATGTGTTTCTATTATCGCCAGACCATTATTGCTAAGATCTATTCTGTTTAATTCTGTCAGCTTCATTTGGTAAAATTCATAGTTTTTTACTTTAGTTATATTGTTGTAGGAAATAATAAGTATTGTTATGGTTGGATCTAGTCCTGAAGGAATGGTGGCGAGTGATGCATTGGAACAATTGGTACCATTGACATATTTCCATTGTGCACTGTTCCACATGGACACATCGCACTTGCACACTGACGGACATGCAGTTGTCATATGAAGAGATAGCATTAAGATGAAGCACAGCAACACTGACATTCCTGTAAACAAAATGTTTTTAAATCTTTTAGTTTATAAAATTTTAACTATTAAGTAATGAGATTGTACTAGGTTCACAAACTATCTAACCAAATTCTGGTTATTTGTGCCAATTTGGAAATTAGCAGAAATGCTCAACCAAATTAACAAACTAGTTGAACTATTCAACCAAGTTAACAAACTAGTTGAACTATTCAACCAAATTAACAAACTAGTTGAACCATTCAACCAAATTAACAAACTAGTTGAACTATTCAACCAAATTAACAAACTAGTTGAACTATTCAACCAAATTAACAAACTAGTTGAACTATTCAACCAAATTAACAAACTAGTTGAACTATTCAACCAAATTAACAAACTAATTGAACTATTCAACCAAATTAACAAACTAGTTGAACTATTCAACCAAATTAACAAACTAGTTGAACTATTCAACCAAATTAACAAACTAGTTGAACTATTCAACCAAATTAACAAACTAGTTGAGCTATTCAACCAAATTAACAAACTAGTTGAACTATTCAACCAAATTAACAAACTAGTTGAACTATTCAACCAAGTTAACAAACTAGTTGAAATTCTCATTCTATTTTCAGACTTATTTGCGATTTTTTGGATAAAATTCCTCAACAACGCAAATTTATGGTCCAATTTTGCTGGTTTACAGAATACATCTTTATTTTGTTAATTAATGCCTATGTGTAAAGCTTTGTTACTTGAAAACAAATAAGGCAGCCGCTAGAACAATTTTTAAATTTTGCTTTCAAGTAAATCCCCAATTGAAATGGTTGTATTTGCTGATATTCAGAGGATACCTTTATTATTTTGTTTAAATGGCATATGCCGAATTTTGTTGGGGGGAAAAAAATAGAAAATTATGGCCGCTAAAGTGATTTTTAAATTTTTGCTTTTGGTGAATCCCTACATCTAAATGTCCAACTGTGCTGGTTATTGATCTCGAACTTACTTATATGTTAATTGATTGCCTAATTTGGTACCAAAAAAATGTGGCAGCTAAAGCATGTACTCACATACATACAAAATCCTTGTGTGTGTGTATATATATATTATATATATTGCTCGTATCTTCAGTTCTCATGTCATAGCCAGATGATAAAAATATGTTACTTTTTTGCCATAAAATTCACTAATTAATAAGTTCGCGAGAAAAATTCTCACTGCCATCTGTTGTGGCTCAAGAAGCGAACATTATGACGTCACATAGTTGTCGCGCGGAATATGTCGGTAATGCAGATGACTACACATCTGACAAAAAATTCCTTTAACCCGATCTTAGCGCCACCTACCGGGTCCAATTGTGAATCTAAACCATCCAAGGACCCACTCAAACACACACACAAAATTTCATCAAAATCGGTCGAGTTGTTTAGGCAATTTTTAATTTCGGATTTCAGGTAAACCTCCACTTCTAATTGTCTGACTTCGCTCACTTTTTGATAATACATACCTCGGTTTATTTTAATAGGATATACTGAGTTTCGTTGTGAAATATCGACAATTGTGACCGCTAGAGTAATTTTTTTAATTTTCACTTCATGTGAACTCTTACACCTAATGGTTTTAGATGGTCCAATTGTGAATCTAAATCATCCAGGGACTCACTCAAACACACACACAAAAAGAATCATCAAAATTGGTCCATTCATTTAGGCAGTTTTTAATTTCGGATTTCAAGTAAACCTCCACTTCTAATTTTCGGATTTTGCTGATTTCTTGACAATACCTACCTCGGTTTATTTTAATAGGATATACTGGGTTTCGTTATGAAACATCGAAAAATGTGACCGCTAGAGCGATTTTTAAATTTTCATTTCAGGTGTACTCCTACACTTAATAGTCTTAGAAGGTCTAATTGTGAATCTAAACCATCGAAGGACCCATCAAACACACACAAAACATTTAATCAAAATCGGTCCAGTCGGTTAGGAGGAGTTCAGTGACAAACACACGTACAAAATAATTATACATCTTCTTCTTCTTCTTCTTCTTCTTCTTCTTCTTCCGAATGCAGTATTGGGTGATGATGTCCGTTCTGCGACTACAACAACTGATCTTTCCATCTGTTGAAGGGTCTTCCGAGGTCTCTTTTGCCTTTAGGGTTGAGGTAGTAAATCATCTTTGGTAAACGGGAATTTGACATTCTCTGGACGTGTTGGAACCATTTAATCTGATAATTTTGTATATGTTCAACCATTTCCCTACTATTCCACTGCATCCTTATCTCATCACTTTTCATTCTATCCCTTAATGTTACTCCAGTTAGTGATCGGAGGAATCTCATTTGTGAACTATTAATGCGGGATTTATCTTTTGCTCGAAGTGTCCAGCATTCACTTCCGTATAGTAAGTAGAGCAGGTTTGGCTATGGCATTATGAAATCTCAATTGGATTTCTTTCCTCATTTGTTTTCCAAAATTTCTCCTAATTACACCATTTATAGTCTGTTATATTTTTCTAAATTTGTTTCCACATCTTTTTGATTATGAAACTGTGATATATTATTACCTAAATAATTAAAGTGTGTTACTTGTTCTATTGGTTTATTATTTATTATTATTTTTTACTCTCGAAAGTCCCTTTCCAGTGATTGCCATGGATTTGGTTTTATTTTCAGATATTTTCATGTTGTATTTTTCCAGGGTATTCTGCAATTTAAACACTGATCTCTGCAAATCGTCTTCATTCTCCGCTAGAAGTACTTGATCATCTGCGAAGATTATTGTTTGTATTTGATTTCCTCTACATATTTTTACTCCTGGGGGGTTTAGTTTTTCCACTCCTGGACAATTTTATTTAGATATAGAATAAACAGTAATGGAGATAGTCCACATCCCTGTCTTAAACCTTGGTTAATTTCAAATGTATCTGTTATTTTCCCATGATCTAACTTTACTTTCATAAATGTGGTTTCATATACACTTTTTATAGCATTTATTAGATTATTGGGGACTTGGTAGCTTTCCAATATTTTCCACATTATGTCCCGTTTGACTCTATCATAGGCCTTTTCAAAATATAAATTATACATCTTTATGAATGTAATTCTTCTGACCTTCTGTACGTGTGTTTGTCACCGAACTCCTCCTAAACGACTGGACCTACCATTTTGATGACATTTTTTTGTGCGTGTTTGAGTGGATTCCTGGATGGTTGGATGGTTTAGAGTCAAATTTAGACCGGTAGATGGCGCTGCGATAGGGTTATAGGGTGTTTTTGTCAGATATATAGTTATCTGCATTATCGACATATTCCGCGCGACGTCACCATGCACGCTTCTTGAGCCACAACAGATGGCTGTGAGAGGTTTCCTTGCGGACTTATTTAATAATATCTAATTATGTCTTAATTAGAAAATTTTATGGTATAAAAGTAACATATATTTTTATCGTCCGGCCATGACACGAGAATTAAACGTTCGGACAGGACAACGTCTGCCGAGAGGCTAGTATATATATATATATATATATATGTGTGTGTGTGTGTGTGTGTGTGTGTGTGTGTCATTAACATTTTCAGTTCTACTAAGTTAGGGATATGCTATGATTTTTGGATCATGGGATTGAGCTTAATAGGAAATAGAAAAACTGGAAATTATAGAAAACTAACGCACTGGCACTATCGAATCCGTAGGTTTCATGGTCGCGCGGACGTAAGTTCCCCATACATCCCGACTGGGGATCGAACCCGGGCCCACTGCGTTCGAGGCAAGCGACACTATCACGGCGGACAAAATTGGGAAGGAATTGATGAAAATATAATAAAGATTAATTTTTTTTTCAAAAGAATTTAAAGAAAACCCCCAAATAGTGCCTGACTCAGGGCCGGGTCGAAGGATACGATGCGATGAACCCCCTTACATTGAAGGTCTGTGAATAACAAACCACACCTGACGCATCATCACAGGGGCAGATTAAATTAAATGTAACAAAATGAACGAGATGAGTGCAGAGAAATGGTAGTATGAAATTTGTGGCAGTGGAAGACGAGAAAACCTGCCCAGACTTTCTTTCGTCCACCACGATACCCTCATGGGGTGACCTAGACACGAACTCGAGACTCCTGCGGTGAGAGGCGTCTAACCGCTTGCGCCACGGGGCTTCCTAGAAATTAAAAAATACACATTTATTTATTTATCCGGAATATTCTTGATTTTTTAGGGAGGACCCGGACCCACTTGCCTATCTGCTCGCCACGCCACTGTCCTAGATGCTATGTTAAAATGTCTATAAAGAACTAGCTACTACCCGGCGTGCGCTATTACGCCTAAGTAAATTAAATATATTTAAATTTTCATTTTAGGTAAACTCCTCTACCTAATATTTTTAGAACATAATAGCAGCCAAACGCTCGCTATACCTAATAATTATATACGCAAAGATACAGATTGCGACGAACCAAACATGGCGGTTTACTAGTCAATTATTTTCGGGTTTCAGGTAAACCCCCACTTATAATGGTCGGATTTCGCTGAGTTTTGGATAATATCTACCTCGGTATATTTTAATATCATATACCGAGTTTCGTTGTAAAACATCGAAAATTGCGACCGCTAGAGCGATTTTTTAATTTTCGTGTCAGGTGAACTCCTGCACTTAACGGTTTTAGATCATAATAGATAGCGGCTAAACACTCCGCGTACTTAAAAATCTGTGTATACAAACTTTCATGAAGATCGGTTGAACGATTTAGAAGTCTAAGGTCACAAACATGCGCAGGCTAAATTGTTATAGTGTAACTAAATTCCCATCACACATTTTAAGGACGTGTAGTGGGTTCAATACGATTACGTTTAGCATAGGAACTCATGTCCTGAAACGTACCATTTATCCGCTAGTAACAGGTATATATGACCCCATATAAGCCTATACGAATAAGAGTAATAAAAAATATGAAATTAATTAAAAGTAATGAAAATTAGATAAATATATCAGAATTATTAAATATATTAATGACAAAATAAATAAATTTAATCTAATGTGTGGCACTATTAAAAGAACCCTTAAAAACACAAGGAAAGGAACAAAAGTGAAATTTTATAAAGTAATGGCTGTTCCTGTATTGATGTATGGAATCAGAATGTTGGTCAATCAGTAAAAGACAAGAACAAATATTGGAAGCAGCTGAGATGAGATTTTTAAGAAATATAGCAGGATATACTCTGCTGGATAAGAAAAGAAATAAATATATAAAAAAGGAACTAAATATTTTCAAACTTACAGACCGAAGAATTAAATATAGGAAGGAACCCCTGGAAAGAACATGTTGATAGAATGTCAGAAGAAAGATTTCCAAAATTATTGCTAAATTATAAACCACATGGAAGGAGAAATGTTGGACACTCACACAGAAGATGGTCTGAACAATTTTAACAATTCTAGCTTTCATGAAACCGGAACGAGCCAACAAGCTTAATCCCTGTGATGATGATGATGATGATATCAGAATGAATGGGAATATAGAATAAATACAACAGTGATCTTATTTTGGGGAAATTTTCAGCGTCAGGTCCCAAAATAAGCTGAGGAAAACCTTTTATGCGAAGGGGCCATAAATATGTAGCCTTCAATGAGGCTAGGAATTCTTAAGCTGGATTTGTTTGAAAACCTCACGTTTGGGAAACTTCAAGCTTCCAAATTTACAACTGTGGAAAGTCCCAAGTTATCTGCACAAAAAAAAATGCAACACGCGTTCAACACTCCCGCATTTTCGGCGCTCAATGACCCTGCACGTTCTCCCAACAAGACTCAGCTGGACTACTACCTGTGGGGTGCTGAGGTCATATGGAATATCTGATCTTTCGAGACCCCTGTGACATCCGAGGAAGGCCTACTGGCGCTGGTTATGGCTGCAGCGGATGTTGCAGGACCATAATTGATGATCGTGTGTACCAGAACATGGTACGGAGGTACCGTATCTGTGTTGACGTAGGTGGTCGTCACATCGAGCCCTTCTTGAGGACCCAGACGACAAGCAGCAGGCGTCAGAGAGAGAAACGTGTGTTCTAATATTTTGCGTGTAGCGAGAAAACGGCATGTTTCCGGACATGAGTTCCTATGCTAACCTAACCGTCTCTGTCTCCACTACACGTTCTCAAAGTCTGTAATGCGAATTTAGTGACACTCTGTATATATACGTTATACATGCAGGGTGTATCAAAATGGATGGCGCAAACTTACATGGTTGAAAGTACACGATAATAGAAGCAACAATGTCCCAGTAAACATGGGTTCGCAAACGAGTCGTTTGCGAGATAATTACGAATGTATGTTTACAAGCCGCCACTGACGTCATTGTTTGTAACATCGTACGGTTTACTCCTTGCACACTTGAAGCCGTCCTATGTTCTTTGTTTACAAAACTGAACATTGCCGAGAGGTGGAGTTGTAATCAAACAATACACGCAGAACGTACAGGACGGATACAGTACACAGTCTCAAAAGGTATCAGTCTCGTCTGAGGAGTGCCACTTGTGCTGTGGTGTAGTTACAATGGAACCTTACAGTGACGAAGAGTATGCGGATATGCATCTCATGTACGGTATGGCAATGCACGGGAGGCTGCACGCTTGTACCAAGAAACATATCTGGTCGAAAAGACCCCGAAAGTCGTACATTTACAAGGGTCCATCAGCGCTTGAGAGAAAATGGGGGTTTTGCACATGGCAGAGCAGTATGTAGGCCTGCTCGCATTACGCCTGAGGTTGAGGGTATGGTGTTGGAAGCAGTACAGCTCTCTCCAGGAACCTCGACGAGAAGAATTACCACACAAGTGCCTGTACTAAGCCACAGTAGTGTATGGAGAATTGTACAGTACCCTTACCACCTCCAACGAGTTCAATGTCTCAATGATGCGGACTTTGTTCCTAGAGTGATGTTTTGTCAGTGGATGCAACAACAGACTGTAGTCAACCCTCGTTTCGCATGTAACATTTTATTTGCAGACGAAGCAGGATTCACACGCGATGGTGTTTTTAATTATCATAATACACATTTTTGGTGTGAAATAAACCCACATGCTGTTCATGAGTCACCACATCAGCACCGTTTCTCACTGAATGTGTGGTTAGGGGTACTAGGTGATCATCTCATTGGGCCACACATTCTTCCACGAAAACTTAATGGACGGAGGTACCTTAGGTTTCTGTGGCATCATCTTCCAGGATTGCTTGAGGATGTTCCCCTTCAGCAACGTCGGAGTTTGTGGTACATACATGATGGAGCTCCGGCACATTTTGCTGCTGCTGTGAGACGGCATCTAACGCACAGATACGGCCAAAGATGGATAGGTCGAGGCGGATCTGTACCTTGGCCTCCAAGATCATCTGATCTAAATTCTTTGGATTTTTGTGTCTGGGTTCACCTCAAAAGCGAAGTGTACAGCACACCCGTTAACACGGTTGAAGAACTGGAGCAGAGAGTTGTACATGCTTGTCCAGAATTCAGAAATGATCCAGGGTTTTTCGAAAGAATTCGACATTCATTGCAGAGACGAGCACAGTATTGCATCCAGATGCAAGGAAGACACTTCGAACACCTCCTTTAACAGGTAACCCATAAGTGAAGTGAACTGTGAAATGTGAACTAAACGAGATGAAAAATTAATAGTAAATTCTAAATTAAAATTAATGTGTACTAACTATGACGATGTTTACAATGAAGTCAGTGGCGGTTTGTAACCATACATTCGTAATTATCTCGCAAACGGCTCGTTTGCGGACCCATGTTTACTGGGACATTGTTGCTTCTATTATCGCGCACTTTCAACCATGTACGTTTGCGCCATCCTTTTGATACACGTATGTATATATATATATATATATATATATATATATATATATTATATATTATATATATATATATATATATATATATATATATATATAATGGAACAAAAACATACGAGGAAATGAATTCAGCAATAATGAAGAATGTTTAAAACTCAGAATTTCATAAAATGAAATGAGGTGAAAGGATCTAAAAATGTTTTGACATTTACCTTCAGGTTGTTGGTAGCGATGCGAAAGGCGAAAACTTGTTGGCTGGAGTAACTGAGATGCTAGGATTAGATTTAGCACGCAGCACTCGGAATAGCCATTATCAATTTGGCTTCAATTGAAGACATCATTGGAGAAGTTGACACAATATCAAATTGTTTGGAAAAAAAACCGTTCAAATCCACTGTTCCCTCGTACTAACAAGGGAACTGTCAACCATTGCATGCCGAAACTTACCTTGAAATTTCTTCTAGAGAAGCGTTGTGAAGTACCAAGCCTGTGCCCAACAATTATTTATTTATTTAACCTTTTGGAGTTCAGATCGTAAGGTTTTCTTTTCTACGTCACCAGGGTTAAATTATGCATATAATAACAATTATGAATTATCTACAAATTGCTTAAAAATACGTAGTTTGCATACGCCAAACAATATACAGTTGACAAGGAAAGAAAAAAATAAAATAATTTATTCTCCATTGCGCGACTGGCCTAGAAGGCCCTTGACCTATCATTCGGATGCTGGCCTCGCATCCACATGTGTTAATTTTAGAGGTAGACGATCATCCAGGCAGTATAGAGGTGGCATGTGTTCAGCACATTAAGTCCCCCAATCGTTATAGTTGTTTTCTCAACCTGGAGCCGCTAGTCATTGTAGCTACCCAAATTCCTAAAGATCTGGGTGAGAACCAGTCCCATACTGGCCGAAATTCCATGACAAAATTTCTTCCCACACGGAGACTCGAACAAGCCTTTAAGTCCCGTAGCTCTGCGCCAAGGCTTCTTGTCTCTTGCCTTTAAACCACTCGGCTACGGCGCGAGACAATACTTACTTACTTATTCACTGGCACTATCGAACCCGTAGGTTCATGACCGCGCGGACATAAGCCCTCCATACATCCCTATCCTGAGCCAATGCTTTCCAATCATTCCCTGTATAATCTACTTCCCTCAAATCATAGTTAATGTTGTTCTCCCACCTCATTCTTGGTCTACCAACTGGGCGTTTTCCCTCTGGTTTTCCTACAAGAAGCTTCCATGCACGTATTTCATTCCCCATACGCGCAACATGTCCTGCCTATCGCAGTCTACGATACTTAACTGTTCTTATTATATCTGGCTTCCTATAAAGACCATGTAGTTCATTGTTATGTAGTCTTCTCCATTCACCTGTCTGTTCATCTCTCTTTGGTCCAAAAGTCAAATAAATAGTTAAACCTTAGAAAGTACTGTGTTTTGAAAACACTAATTATATTTTTTTTACATAAGAATAATTCTTGCATTTTTGGTAAAGATGCCTAAGAACTTTATTCTCAAAAACTCGTAACCTCATTTCCTCCCTTAAAGTAAGAGTCCATGTTTCGCACCCATATAATACAAATAATTGTCTGCCGTTTTATACTGCAAATAATTAAAATCCAGCGCCAAATTTCTCATTTGAACTATAGGGAAGTAGTACAACTCGTGAATTACTAGATTGGGTAACCCTCACTACCTGCTGTCCGCGCCGCGTCCCGTCTCACTCCACTCCGCTCTTACTCGCGCAGGGAGTCTATATACTCCAAGCAGTGTTGACATTGCTGGATTTTGGCTTCAATTTCTGTGCTTTGCAGTTAAAAACGGCAGAAAACATTTTGGACATGACTTTGGTACATCACAACGCTTCTCTGGGAGAAATTTCAAGGTAGGTTTCAGCATGCAATGGTTGACAGTTGCCTTGTATAAAAAATAGCAGTAACTGCATGAAACTGAAAACTGAGTTGAAAATAAATACATTTTTTATTGCTTCTAGAGATTTCGAAGGAATGAAGATATTTAGGGCGCTCTCTTGAAAATATTTATGAACAATTTTTTACAGATCTTCATAGATCATACTTCGTAGAGATCGAAAATGACCATGACACACACACACACACACACACACACACACAC
The DNA here is from genome assembly GCA_030220185.1 of Diploptera punctata. Classification (NCBI taxonomy): domain Eukaryota; kingdom Metazoa; phylum Arthropoda; class Insecta; order Blattodea; family Blaberidae; genus Diploptera; species Diploptera punctata. The sequence continues at coordinate 268,888 of JASPKZ010000424.1, read as the reverse complement.
TGGCACTATCGAACCCGTAGTTTCATGGCCGCTCGGGCATAAGCTCTCCATACATCACTATTCTGAGCTAATACTTTCCAATTATCCCCTATATAATTTACTTCCCTCAAATCATGGTTAATGTTATTGTCCCACCTCATTCTTAGCCTATCTATTGGGCGCTTTCCCTCTAGTTTTCCTAAGGATTTCCATGGCCAGAACAGTTTAGTCTCATAGACTGCGATGGGCATGACATGTAGTACGAATAGATTTTCTATTCTAGAAATACATCCACCGCGGCAGGGTTTGAACCTGCAACCCTCGGAACTAGAAGTAAGGAACATAACCACAACACCACCGCGACCATTGATATAACACAGGATATGAGAAAAAAGCTATTCCTTCCTGTATCATACCTATATATTTATATAGGTATAGGTTCTCGCGACATCTATTAATAATGGAGAATAGCCTATAATATATATAAGAAAAATAAGTGTTTGAATTGGATTCGCCTGGTGGTGTAATGGATAACACTCTGGGGTACCGACTCAGAGTTCCGGGTTCAAATCCCGTTTAGGCATTTATTTTTCTATCATATATATATATATATATATATATATATATATATATATATATATATATATATATGTCCCGCGCCGTAGCCGAGTGGTTAAGGCAACAAGAGGCCTTGGCGCAGAGTTACGGGACTTGTGCTGGTTTGAGTCTCCATGGGGGAAGACATTTTCTCATCAGATTTTGGCCAGTATGGGACCGGTGCCCACTTCAGCATCATGACGCATTTGGGTCGCTACAATAAGTAGCAAATCCAGGTTGAGGAAAAACCAGCTAGAAGGGCTGGGAAACCCGACATACTGACCACATGTCACCCCGTATTACTGGCAGGAGGATGAAGCATTTCTCTGTGATTAACACATGTTAGAAGTTAAGCCAGCAGTCGGCTGGTAGACCAAGGGCCTTCTAGGCCTGTCGCGCCATAGAGTAGTATATATATACGAATGTATGTATGTCTGTCTGTCCTTTATGCATTACTACACCTTTCATCCGTTTGTGATGGGGCTTTTTGCAAAATGTCCAGGAGTTTCCCGGGAAGGTTTTAGGCTACGCGAAAATTGTAATACTCAACCCCTTCACCCTTAGAAATCACCCTTTATAGTGAAAAACGTGTTTTTTTCGGAAGTTTATAGACGCTTAAATGACAAACGCTGCCTAAACCATAACAAATACACCAAATTAATGTGCACAGAACTGAATATATAAAAAAAATCTAAAAAATGTCTGCGACAGAATTCGTCAATATTTTACAGTTAACTCACAATAACCATTTTTGTCTTTCAGCCCATTGATGCCAAGAAGATCGGGATGACTAGATTCCCAGTCAAGCGTGATAGGGCACGGCGGGTATTCTTTTACGGACAACTCCCAATAACCTTTTATGTCTTTCAGCTCATTAATGCCAAGATAATCGGGATAAGTATATTCCCGGGCAACGCCGGTTAATCAGCACGGGGTATCTAAAAATAATTATAATTGATATAAATTTATAATTATTTTTCTTTTAACTTATTCAACTAAACATAAAAAAACACATTTTAATTTATTTAGGCGTAGCAGCACACACGCCGGATATTTGCTAGTAGGAAAAGGGACTGAGTAGTTAACATTTGGAGTTTTATGTCACAACCGTTGACCTCTTAAGAAATTAAGTTGTAAAAACTGTTTGAGGAAACAGCGCATGCCCAATAGCATCGTTACCCTTCTACTTTAGATAATATGTAATGGAATTACGTGTTTGCCTGTAACATGGCTCAGTAAGTAGATTGTCACTTGCGAGGCTTGAATACGCGAGTTGAAAAACCGTCTATGTTCAATTTTTAAGACATGTTACAGAGCAATATTTTTCTCTGTCAACAAATGGACGTATCCAATGATAGAGCTGAATGATCACATTCAAAATAGGGAGATTCTATGTCATCGGACCACCTACGTCAATTCAAATAAAAAAAACTAAAAACGCACAATTTATTGTTGCAGTATGTGAATAATTACCCGAGACTATTTAATTCATGCCTCAAATGGGAGTCAATGACCAATCACATTTCAATGATTTTTTATTTACAACCAATCACAGTCGTTTTTGACCTCGATTTTATCAATTTAATTTTATCACTTTAAAATCAAGCTCCTCCTTTTTAACATTCTGAATAGGTCATAGCAATATTTTACAGCTACCGCATGTGGCTGCCAGATTGTATATATAGTGCACGAAAGTGATCAAAAAGTAGGCCCCTACTTGCGGGATATACTATAAAAAACATTTGTAGCAATTGATTATACCACCAAAAAAAAAGCCACCGTTTGCACTTTCTTAAACGTATTATTTCCCAGGTAATAACGTTCCAGAAAAATATAATTGACATATTTACGTCATAGGACATCAGAAATTAATTAATATACAGTTTGATATGTTTCATTTCTTCTCCACTAGGATGCATTCTTACAATATTGCGATACTTTGGCAATAAATGATTGTTGGTGCAAGTTTAAAAAGTAACACACATTTCTAATCAATAACCCTTTCGAGGGTTCGTTGATAAATATACCGTCAAACACAAGAAATACACAAAACTAATTCTTCATTCCTTTGGCAATAAATGATATGATCTGGTTGCAGTGATGAACAAGTGAAGCATAACGTTTCTCATTTGTTTTCAAACATCGCCGTTAACACTAAATATGTAAATATTTTAAAATAACTATATTTAAATAATGATTTATGAGTAAACAGCTTAATTTTATTCGTTAAATAGTCCTAACAAATGCCACTCTTGGTTTCCAAATTATCGATAAATTCACGACTCACGAAGTGAGAAATATATCGCACCTTGGAAAGAAGAGAGCCACAAGTGTAAACATTTCATAAATTGAGTTAAGATTACTGTTTTGCAGTGTGTGTTAATTGATATTATTGAACTGATTAGAGCAATAATATCAATTAACACACACTGCAAAATAGTAATCAAAGTAAAAGAACAGCAAACTGAAGAAACAACGCCCACAAAGGGCATCAGGCAAGGTGACTCTTTAAGTCCATTCTTATTTAATATTATAATGGATAAAATTATTGAAAACATACCACCACGTTTGGGTTATAAAATGGGAAACACTAGATTTCACTTGATATGTTACGCAGGTGATGTCGTTCTTCTTTCAGAATCTGAACATAATTTACAAAGATATTTACATCAATTTAATATAAATGCCAGAAAATACAATATGGAAATTAACACGAATAAGACAAAATGCTTAATAATATAAAAATAAACCAGTAAGATGCAAATTAGAAGTGGAAAGAAAAATTATAGAACAAATATCAGAATTTAATTATTTAGGTGTATTAATAACAAACACTAAACATTTAATAAAAATAAATAAAGAAACAAGCTGATAAGGCAGCACAAATATCAGGATATATGAAAGATTAATTTGGCGCAACAAACATATGTGCCGGGGTTTGAATAATAAATCCACGGTCTACCTACCATTTGCGCAGTTTCTATTAAAAACCACGCTCTGCGCCGCCGTGTATCGTCTTTTGTTTCCGTTGTATATATTAGCGTAGAGTTCATAACAATCAAGGTTATTAATCAAAAGCCTTTGCCCGGGCCCATAAGAAGCAAAGATTGATTCATCTTTCTTTTCCAAACACTTAAACATAAATCAACAATAGATCTTAAAACATTTGAGTAATCTTATGATTCTTAATTAAACTGGATATATCATTATTATTATTAACCATGAAAGCTAGACGGAAAAAAAAAGGAAGCTTGTATGATCTCCTAAATCAGTAAGTTTATGTACGGGAATATATCGAACAGCAGCATGTACATAAATAATTTGAACATTAAACAGGATGTATATAAAAATGATGTTTAATATAAACAAGACGTCTGAAGTATATGAAAAATATAACAAATATAAATATTGATCATTCTTGAATTTAAACAAAAAAATAAATCATTAACATAAAAAAAATATATCATACCTCACTCAAACAAGTTCATTCATACAAATAGTCCAAGTCCTTTCCCTGGTCCTCCGGACCAAAACTCAAACCACGCCACTCGCGTGCTCCAGACGACGTAGTCTCAACATAAAGTTCCAATCGAATGATGATGTTCTGAATGTGCGTAGCGTATTTGAGCGTTCCGAGGTAGAAGGGGAGATGCGCAGCACAAACAGCGCAACAGGAGAGGTAAAAAGGAGAGTGGGGGTAGATGCATAGAGAAGGGATATTGGCATAGTTCACGAATCTTTCTGTTCAAGGAGGATAACGGCACTGCAGTTGCGAACCGAAAATAGCACTTTCGGTTCACATATGTCAACAGAAAGCAGAATCTGCATATACAAAACGATAATACTACCAGTTATCGTATATGGAGCAGAAACTAGGGCTGATACAACAAAAACTAAACAAATAATAAGCACATGTGAAATGAAGATCTTAAGAACTATTCAGGGCAAAACATTATTTGATAAAAAACACAACACATACATTAGGGACGAATGTCATATTCAACACATAACCAAATGTATTATAGATAGACAAAAATATTGGAAGGGTCATATAGAAAGAATGGAAGACAACCGACTTGCAAAAAGAGCTAAAGAAGATAGACCAATGGACGGGAGAAGAACAAGAGGAATACCAGCCAAGAGATGGATAGACAGTGAATGCACATTCAGTACGTCTTCTTCCGAGGAGTGATTTTGGAAATAAATAGGATGAAAATCCTATAAATTATGATTAAGAAGAAGAAGAGTTCAGACTACTCTTAGTTAGAAAAAAGAAAAGGCTATAAAAGTATTATTTTTATGGCCACAAGTTATGTGCAAGAAAATGGAGAAGCATAAAATTGTGTCCATATAAAAACATTAATTTGCTAGACTTCTTAAAAACTTTAATTGCGAATGACTCGGAACTACACTTTTTACACTTGTGGCCCTCTTCTTCCCAATGTTGATTTTTTCTCCAAAAATATGAGAAATGCCTTAAAATGAAGCGAGAATTTGAGCTCGAAATAACCTAAGATCACCATATTTGCAATGTAAAATATGTATTAGTCATTGTTCAGGTGTAACTGACTTATCACAAAAAAACACGCTAACAAACAAGTGAACGGTAAATTAATGTGATGTACATTAACTCGCCCATTTTTGCACCCTAACTTGCCCAAACTAACACTGGCCGATCTGTTGAGGTAAAGCCCAGAAAAAGTATCAATGTCCAAGTAGTGCTACTCTGCCACTGTTATCCCCAAGCCCCTCAATAAGTTGGGCTACCGCACTGAGGTGACCACAATAGCACTAACTGTAGGTCCTTCTGATGGGAAAGTTAAGCCTGGCGGCCTCCTTGGTGCTTTTCGACAGGACTTGGTTACGTGCCGCCATCGGATTTCAGCCACTCTCTTCTCTTTATCAGCGTCAAATTTAGGAAATTTATGTATTTGTAAATACCATTTTATTAAATATTATACCAAAAAATACATATACAGGGTGTATCAAAAAGGGTGGCGCAAACTTACATGGTTGAAAGTACACGATAATAGAAGCAACAATGGCCCAGTAAACATGGGTCCGCAAACGAGCCGTTTGCGAGATAATTACGAATGCATGGTTATAAGCCGCCACTGACGTCATTGATTGTAACATCGTACGGTTTACTCCTTGCACACTTGAAGCCGTCCTATGTTCTTTGTTTACACCACTGAACATTGCCAGAGGTGGAGTTGTAATTGGTTTTTGATGTGAAATAAACCCACATGCTGTTCATGAGTCACCACATCAGCACCGTTTCTCACTGAATGTGTGGTTAGGCGTACTAGGTGATCATCTCATTGGGCCACACATTTATCCACGAAAACTTAATGGACGGAAGTACCTTAAGTTTCTGCGGCGTCATCTTCCAGGATTGCTTGAGGATGTTCCCCTTCAGCAACGTCGGAGTTTGTGGTACATGCATGATGGAGCTCCGGAACATTTTGCTGTTGCGGCATCTAACGCACAGATACGACCAAAGATGGATAGGTCGAGGCGGATCTGTACCTTGGTCTCTAAGATAGCCTGATCTAAATCCTTTGGATTTTTGTGTCTGGGGTCACCTCAAAAGCGAAATGTACAGCGTACCTGTTAACTTGGTTGAAGAACTGGAGCAGAGAGTTGTACATGCTTGTCAATAATTCAGAAATGATCCAGGGTTTGCGAAAGAATTCGACATTCATTGCAGAGACGAGCAAAATATTGCATCCAGATGCAAGGAAGACACTTCGAACACCTCCTTTAACAGGTAACCCATAAGTGAAATGAACTGTGAAATGTGAACTAAATGAGATGAAAAATTAATAGTAAAGTCTAAATTCAAATTAATGTGTACTAAGTAGGACGATCTTTACAATGAAGTCAGTGGCGGCTTTTAACTATACATTCGTAATTATCTCGCAAACGGCTCGTTTGCGGACCCATGTTTACTGGGACATTGTTGCCTCTACGATCGTGTACTTTCAACCATGTAAGTTTGCGCCATTCTTTTTTATACACCCTGTATATAACCAAACGGTTAATTTAACAATCTAAACCCCTGCCTCAACCAGGAAGTAAACCTAACTTACACACAAACTCACTAGCGTCCATATATAAACTCCTGTTCAGGCAAAATCCAGAATATCATCATTGGTCCAGCAGTGCCCGTCTGCCACTGTTCATCGCAAGCCTCTCAATAAGTTGGGCTACCGCACTGAGATGACCTCAAGACGACTGACTGTGTCTTGGTTGCAGTGACAGCTGCCAGATATTCGAATCTCTTCTATCAAGTACTAAACATTTATCCACACGTGTAAAACATCATGCATGTAAAATAAAATCAGCGGAATAAATCGATTCCACTTAACAAAGCGATACCGCCACCGGAACTATAGACTGTTCCTCATTATTAAAAGTAAAATACATGTATATTTTTTCTGAATCTATATCTACAATGGCCTAACAATCCAATGTTGGACCTTAGCCTCTCCTTTGTTAGGAGTTACTAGACCATAAGTCACTAATTTCGCGTATTTGCCCATAGATGTCATAAATATTATGCCGTCAACATACCGATCCAATGACATGTAGAAGGAACTACCGGTAAGTAGGCTATTACCGGTAAGTATGAAATCTGGTAAATTTTGCCTAAAGGCTTCTTTATTAAGGCTAAGCGTCTTTTGTTAGCCTGAAAATCTTCGGAATCGAGACACAAATAATAAAAATCTTGGTATTTTTATCTCTTCTCTCCCTTGGGGGCTTACCTCCCTTTTTAGGCTTCCTCCCAAAATGATCGATTATTGAATTTATACTATTTAATTGATTCCCCTAATTACCTCAACAATAGTAGTGACATCTCTAGTAACATTATACTACTAAATGCGAATTTCCTATTCATCTTTTATTATTCTAGAGACAGATCTCAACTGGGCTTTGTCCACAAATAAAAATAAAACAGATATCATGATCATCCTAATATCTGCATTCTCAACATTAGGGTTAGCCCTGAGAACGCGCATTATTAACCTTTACTTAGAGTTAATTAATCCCTTCCGGAAGACTTGCTCATTGGATTTTTCATCATCATCATAGTACATTCACGAATTTAGGCCATTTGTTTACCTGTTTCGGCCTCAAGAGAAACACCATCCAGAAGTATTTTGAGTGGACGTCCTGGTCTTCTTCCTGCAGGTTGATATCTTAACATTTGTTTGGGTATCCTGTGATCTTCCATTCGATGAACATGCTGCATACATCTTGACTTATAATCAGAAATTTTGTTTTCTAAAGGTTCCATGTGTAATTCTTCTAAGATGTCTTAATTTTTTTTATCTAGTAGTGTGTATCCTGCACTTCTCCAAATGTATCTCATTTCAGCAAATCTAAGTCTCTGTATATCCTTCTGTTTCAACGTCCATACTTCGCTATCATACAAAAGAGTTTTATACACTTTTAGTCTTAAATGTTTTTGGACTAACTGTGGCTTGAAGATAGAATTTATTAACCCTAAAATTCTTTAAAAAATTAGATATTTTTGCATTTACATCCTTTTCTTCTTCATATGAGATATTGCATCCTAGATATGTAAAATTATTCACCTGCTCCAAAATGTTATTGTCAAGTACAATTTTACTTCTGACAGGACCTACACCTTCAAATGCCATATTTTGTTTTCTCTGTAGATATCTTCAATCCATATTCTTCTGTAATTTTGTTAAGTTCATACAGACCTTTCTGCAGATTATCTTCTGAATCTGCAATTATTATTTGGTCATCTGCAAACAATAGGGTGTTTAATTTTGTATTTTCTGATATTCTTATTCAAAATTTATATTTCTTGTTCCAGCAACATATTACTTCGTTGATTTTTTCTATCCTGAAGAATCAATTGACCCCGGCCGGGTTTGAACCCGCGAACCTCGGGACCAGAGGGAACTAATCCACTACAGCCGACTCCTTTTTTGCATCAGGTTTCTTTAATGATTAGTGTTGCTTTAAAAACGACATTCATAACTAACCGTTTCTAGATTTTGTCTTATTTGTTAAACATTACATTATTACGATAAATGAAAATAATGTAACATCTTGTTTCCTTAATAACCGAGCGATTGGAATTAAGTAGAAAATTTGACATACAACTAATTTGTTCTTGGTAACTAAATTGCAAGTAAAAATCTATAAAATTTCATTTTTTATAAAATTACGTAACAAAGGAAACATTTCCTAGCAACAGTTGTTTCAGATTGTATTTTATGGTTGTAATCACAAAATGGAAGTGCACCAACGAAGAAGATATTAATAGAAGAATGTGGTCTATATTTACACAGGAATGCTTTACATTAGAATAATTTATTTAGTTTTAAGAAACTGTGAGATAACATCTAGTTCCGGTAAAGGCTCTGACCGCAGGGCGGGACCAGTAAATTGTCTGTGGTGATCTCGGTTTATGAAGTGGAGCCATCTTCTTCCACAGAGGGGAATTAAACGCACCGCTGATGTTAATTTACACGTGTGGTGTGGGGATAGATGCTTATCATGAGATAGGGTTAGTTCCGAGTATCTGGCTGCTGTCATTGGTCAGTGAGTCCCCAGGATACAGTCAGTGATCTTGTGGTTATCTCAGCGCGTTAGCGCAGCCCACATATTGAGAGGTTCATGAAAAACAGTGACAGGCGGGCACTGCTGGGCCACAGATTGCGAAATTTCCCGGGTCTTGCCACAACAGGTCGGCCAGGAGTTTATATACTCGCGAGTGTTACAGTGTGCGTAAGTTAGGTTTACTACAGAATTGAGACAAGGGTTCAGGTTGTTATCTTAACAGTTTAAAATTGTTTTGGCTTAATTAAACATAAAATATTTGTTGAAATAAAAATTTTCCAAATTTGACGCTGATGTCGCTGAAGATAATAGAAACCAGCGACAATGACCAATCGGCGGATTGGGATACCCCTCCAATGTGAAATATCAACGGAGTAATACGGTTTATTTCTTGGTACTTGGTAAATGCCCAGGAATAAACCGGGGGACTGGGCGCACTACTATCTTCAAGCGACTTTCATAGAAATGTAGTAAACCCCAAAGAATATCACAGCAAAATGCTATTGCTTATAGAATAATATGGAAACTAAATTATTCTAATCAAATATGATTAAGAACTATATGATTGCTATTCATTTTTAATGGTGAATTTCTCCACTGTTTCAGATTTCATTACAATCTTCGTAACATAATTTTGAGAACTCCGAAAACCTTTTATGAATTCCTTTCTTTTTTTATCTTCATGCTGTTACGTTTCTTGAGACTTATTTTTAATTTAGTGGAACTTAATATTGCGATTTTGCACAACACATTTGTCTAAATGAAACTAAAATTGTATAGCCTAATTCGTTGCATATTTAAAATAGTATATATCAATGTAATATATTAAAATTATATTCATCTTGAATATTTTCATGCAAGTCCACCGCCGTGGTCTCGGGATAGCAGCAGGTGCGGACAAGTTTCTTCGATAAGGATATATATTTTTTTCACATATAAGACAAATGTCAGGAAACTGTAAAGGCCCAAACGGTCCTCGAATATCATCTGGTCATCATAGTCATCAACATATTCGCCATGTTTAGTATGAATGTGTGTGTTCGTCTTAATGTTGTGTTGATTCGGATCAGGACCTGACACTGAACTGATCACACATTCGGACAGGCCCTTCATGTCCTTGTGTTGTCAAAAAAGTATGTGTGTGATCCATAGATAAAACCCCTCACCCAGATGGCGATTGTCACGTAAAAGTACCTATAATGTGAGAGGTTAAACTGCGTCATTGGAATGGAATATAATGAACTAAACATTTACCAATTTTCAGATTCATTTCCACAATAAGTATCTTTTGGCAACGAAAATGGATTTTATACGAAGGGCAGCAAGAATTTCAAGAAGAGAAAAAAATAGAAACTCAGTTGTAAGGGAGAAAATGAAGATTGAAGACACTATTTTAGATTAAAACCCAGCAATTAAGATGATACTAACATGTCCAGCGAATGGAAATGGAAGAGGATTGGCTACCAAAATGTGTTTTGGAATGTAAACCTGAGGAAAGACGAGGCAGAGGAAGACCTAAAACCTCCTGGAGTCAGGGAATATATTTATACATGAAGGAGAAACATCTACAACCAGGAGATTGGATGGACCGACAAAATTGGCTATTAGGAATCGTACGATGTTAAAGTCATTAATCAACCGATTGATCTATCTATTTCCTCTTTATTACAACATGTGACAAATAATTTAAGAGGTTGTTGTTTTTTTCTATCTCGACTTTTGGGTCCAACGATCAGTTCATTAATAAAGATAAAATGGCTCACATAAAAATCAGCTGATGTCTGGTTACCACTTGAACACTGACCCCTTCCACACGGGGGTTAAGAGTTAGGCTGGTCTACACGTAACGTTTTGTCGTCAGTCTTGCATGATCATGTCGAGTTTGTTAAACAAAACGTTGCGTGTGTACGGCAAATTGGACGTTTTGCATGAACTAAATGAAACAAAACAAGCAAAAGACTGATGGGTTGGAACTTTGTGTACAAGCAAGACGGCGGACAAGTTGATGCATGTAGACGCATGTCAGTCTAATCGCTCTTCTGTCAATCTTTTCTCGGCGATACTAGAGGTTTTAACTACTGTGTATAGTGACGGAAAAAAAATGACATCAGATTTATGACACTGGTGTCATGAAATTTTCACCATTGGCCAACATATGTATATGTAAATTTTGGCGATGACAATTTTCGCTGTCTACTAGATAGATCAGTGAAGACATGTAAAAAAATAAAAAAATAGTTTCGTGTAGCCCTCAATTGCCTCATTACTTTGGAATTCGCTAAAAAAAAAATTCATGGATACGGCCTTAATAACTTCATTCCTTCAGATGTAAAGAAAGTCCCAAGAAGGAATACGACTGAGCCGAACGCCACGCGAGTCTAGGTTGTATTGTACACTTCTAAAACATAGTTTGGCACAGCGCTGTAGGCATAATTAAAAACTAATTTAACATTTAAAATTAATATTTATTCAGCATATTTTAATTTCCCTACCACAAGAAATAAGGGGCTGCCGGACATTGGCATCTTTTAAAAGAAATCTAAATTTATATTTGCTCTAACCTCGACTTCATCATTACCCAGTGTAAGGTATATATATATTAATTGGCGTTTCTCATATAATGTATTATAATTAGGCTATACTATTATTATTATTATTATTATTATTATTATTTTTATTATCGTAAGTATTATTATTGTTATTATAGTATAAAATGTTGTTTATACATGAAATTTACATTGCAACATTTAATGTATTGTTAACTCTTTGTAGTTAGTATAGTGTATATCTGGGGCACGCCGTAGCGTAGTGGTTAAGGCACTGAGCTACAAGCCAGAGGGTTGAGGGTTCAAGTCCCGTTGGGGTCAGGATTTTTAAACTGGCCCAAACCCTCTGGCGGCACTATGACCCTGAGGTCGACTCAGCCTCTAACTGAAATGAGTACCAGACGCTTGTTCTGGGGTAAAGGCGGCCGTCACGCAGGGCTGACAACCCGGCTGACGTAAAGTGCCGATTGTCTGGAAAAAGTGGGAGCCTTAACTTCCTACTACCCCAAGGGCTTCCGGGCCTGTTGTGGGATCACTTTACTTATAGTGTATATCTATATTTGTCAAATATTTATTTGTATTTGTGGTGGTTGAGTGGAAGAGAAGGCCTAATGGCCATAACTCTGCCAGAATAAATGAAACGTTATTATTATTATTATTATTATTATTATTATTATTATTATTATTATTATTATTATTATTATTATTATTATTAAATGTATACATCTACCTGTGCCCAATATTAAGTTTTGATTATTTTTCTCCGTTCATTTCTATACTTCCAGTCACCATCCTGCATTCCCCTGTCCTTCATCAAATTAAAACCAATAACACATGAAAGTAGCGTGACGTCATATGAGTGTAATAGTCAAATTAACACAATAAACCTTGTTCGAAACTGTATCAACTGATCTAATTTGAGGCGGTTAGAAGCAAAGGGGTGTAAGTAATATTTTTGCAAAAAAGGAGTGGAATAATACTTAATACAACAATGTGACCGCTAACATTTTTTTCTAAATTCGACATCACTACATCATGCACATACCACTATGGAATCACGGGACGCAGCAAACCTATACACTATATTTCAAACAATCCCCCCGCGTCTCCAAACACACGAAACCTAAAAACTAACACTAATGCAATTTAAGTACTCTAACCCTTGGAATATCAACCTAAAAGCTACCCTGAACCGCAATGTAAAAGTACATCCTACACCTGTAAAAAAGAGGAAACCAACTAAAAAACTACCCTAAAACGCAATTTAAGTACTATAACCTGTGAAAGACCAACCTAAAAGCTACACCTCAACGCAACTTAAGTACTCCAATAACACTGTGAAAGAGTTAAGTCAGCCAAGCACTGTGGCAGCAGAGCTGGCGAACTAATGCGCTCCCGTTCGGGTCTCCATGGGGGAAGAAAATGTTTTTTCTCATGGAATTTCGGCGCTTATGGGACCGGTGCTCACCTAGCATCGTGGAGGCCTTTTGGGTATCTCAAATAAGTAGCGACTCCAGGTTTAGAAAACCATCTCATACACGTGTTGGGGGGCGCGCACATGCTGACCACATGTCACCGATCCATATAACTGGATAGATTGACTTCGTCTACTTCCAGTGAGTAACACATGTGTAATCATGGAGAGCCAGCCAGCCGGCTGGTAGGTCACAGGAGCCTTCTAGGCCTATCGCGCTTGGGAATAACACCTGTAAAAGAAGCCACGCTGATTTTATTTAAACTGCGTAAGCACTTAACTTATAGTACATACTCTATGTTGGTTGCACCCGAACACAAAATATTCAATTAAAAATCAATATGGCTAGCCACAACTCTTCATGTAATTTCAATATCGGTAACAAAAAATCAAATAATCGTTAAGAACCACAATGTAAAAATCATTGTAAATGAACTGGAAATAATCTGGCGCGTAAAACCTAAACCCTAAGACGTACAATTTGACAGACAAGTTTATGAATGAATTAAAACGGATCACGTCCCACGGTATTTAAGTTTAGCCAAAGACGAGTTTTTGTTGCATAATTACATGCTTGAATCATAAAAACTTTACTTATGACTGTAAAAGGGATATAATTGATAGAGCGTTAGAAGTAAACTAAAATTATTGTTATAATTTTCAATTAAGTATGATTTTCTTATAAACAAAACTTCCCATATTAAATCTGCCTTTCCCAATCACTACAACACTCGCACATTGGTCAATCCCCTCATATGGCAATTATGTAACGTATAAAGGTATACAACAAACTCGCCACGTTATATACTAGACATTGGATATGTCGAGGAATTCACCTAACATGCCTAACTACAACAACCCCCGTTTCCGCTATAAACTGTCATTCATCACCCGGGGACTTACTTTCTCACATTTCCCCGGGAGTACAGTATAATGAATACAAATTGTTTGTTATAACGTGCTGGAATAATTATTTTACACGCTTTATATTAGCTTGACCTGTATCTATCTAATCTATCTATCTATATAACGGAATCTTTCAACGCGATTTTCACCCACTTAAAATCATCGGATCGACTTGAAACTTTGTATACTTGTAGAGGATCCGTGACAATACAATAATTTCATATTTATTTTCTAAAATCCTGGCCATAATCATCAGAAAATCAAAAAAAGTGTTTTTATATCAATGTAACGGAATCTTTCAACGCGATTTTACCCACTTAGAAACATTGGATCGACTTGAAACTTTGTATACATGTAGAGGACCCGTGACAATACAATAATTTCATATTTTGTTTCTAAAATCCTGGCCAGAATCATCCGAAAATAAAAAAAAATGAAAACTGGTATAATAGGTTGCGGACTTGTCGAGTTTTTAGTCAATCGTTGTAAGAGCTCAGTTGGTAGAGCAGTGAACTCTTTAAACTCCTGGCGCAACAGGCCTGGAAGGCCCTTAGCCTACCAGCCGGCTGCTGGCCTCACATCCACATGTGTCAATCACAGAGGTAGATGATCATCAGCCAGTGAACTCTTAGTGGTATATAATTTCAGTAATCCATACGTCGCTGGTTGAAATCCGGCTGGGAGGGTTTTTTTTTCTAGAAGAGTATTACTTTTAGCTCATACTACAATAGTATCGGATTTAAAGATATTTACATTTTTATCTTATTCTGTAAAATATTAAAAATAAAAAATAAATAATAGTTTTAAAAAACTAAAGGAACACGCTTTATTAGAAAACTAAAAAATGAAAAATAATTTTAATTTCCAATACGTTTGGGATAAAATAAAGTGGTCAACAAAAAAATCATCTTCAACACATATAGAATAAAATTAGAGTTATCAACAAAAAGAAAATAATTTCACCATCAAAAGCGTGGGTGCTTTTTATGATTTTTACATTTTCTTCTTAGAGAGCCTACTTTTACCAATATCTGTTTATTATCAAGTATATTAATTGATATAGAGCACCCCACACTTTTGATGGTAAAATTATTTTCTTTTTGTTGATAACTCTAGTTTTATTCTATATGTGTTGGAGATGATTTTTTTGTTGACCACTTTATTTTATCCCAAGCGTATTGGAAATTAAAATTATTTTTCATTTTTTAGTTTCCTAATAAAGCGTGTTCCTTTAGTTTTTTAAAACTATTATTTATGCATTATTGGCTTCATAAACAAATATGTATGCTTTATAGCAAGGCTGTTCAAAATGGCGCATGCTGCCCTCTAAAGCCATTTCAACTCTTGCGAAATTCTCGATTATTTTCATGTAATTTAATGTAATATTTTTCCATTTAAATGTATTTCAAAAGGATTTTAAGGGCAGTAATGCATTTTATGGCGCGTCTTTTTTTTTTACTTCATACATGTATGAAACTGTTAATGCTTTATATTTTACCTCTTCCGAGATAAGTTCCAGTTGTAATGTAAACAAACCAGGTGTATGACTGCATTTTCATTGTCCAATAATGGTTGTACCTTTAAGCGTGTAAGAAAATGTAGTTCCCTCTCTAACGCTCGAATTAAAGGAAATAAAAATAGATATTATCTAACATGTCTGTATAAGTTATATGGGAGAATCTTAAAATATATAATTAATTACAATTTTAATAGATTAAATAAGCATTGTTATATTCTTGCGCATGCGCAATGCTGAATACATTCGGATTTCTATTGTTACAAAATGGCCGCTTTCATAGAATTCATTAAAAAATTGGAATAGAAACGATTTAAAAGAAGAGAGAAACGAATTATTTTGAATGTTTTCAAACACTTTAGTGAAAAGTATCCTACATTAGCCACTGGGGATGTGGTGAAAATAACAGCAGAATTTACAGGTGAGCCAGGCATGGCGCGCATAAATTCTACTCGTCATGAAATTTGTAAATAAAGTATATTATAGACATCATGACAAAAAAGTGAACTTTCTATTAGGTATAGACCCGTATATAATTTTTGTCATAAATAAATAAATGGAGGAATTCCTAAATACATCTTACCTTGTATTAAGTCTTATTTCTCTTAAAACACGATGTTGCCTAAGAACAATGTTCCTATAGATGACAGTTCTGTACACAATTCAGTTATATGGCGGGTGAAAGTAGCACCAGGTTCTCTCAATAGACGAAGTCGGTAAAGTAAATACCTTATAAAAGTTTGTTTACAGTACAACTGGAACATAGCTCGGAATTAGTATAGTCATTGTGCATTTGAAATTAATTCTACATTTATCGTTTCTTTATTGTGACTATTTAACTCATGCCCCAAATGGGGAGTTAATGACCAATCATGTTTCAACGAATTCTGTTTTACAATCAATGACAGTCGTATTTCATCTCGCTCTTTATCGAATTCTCTTTACCAACTCCTGTTTTTGTGATAAAGAAAGTTCCTTCCTTTTAATATTCTGAACAGGTCAGAGCATTAATTTGCAAAGACTGACTCTCCAACAAATACATTGAATGTAGCAAACAATGAACAGATTCCTTCGAACTACACATTTCATAATTATGTATTCAATAATTGTGTTTTTAAATAATGATTTTACTAAAATATTAATTAATAACCTACGATAATGTTGGTTATAATATACAGATTTATGTGTTTCATTTTTTCTCCACTAGAGTGCATTTTTACAATATCGCGATCCTACTTTGGCAATAAATAATATGATCAAGTTGCAGAGGATGAACAAATAAAACATAACCAAACATTTATAATTTGTTTTCAAACATCGCCGTTTACATTATATATATATATATATTTAAGATAACTATATTAAAGTAGTCCACCGCTGTGGTCTCGAGGTAGCGTGCTGCCTTGTCACGCAGCAGACCCGGGTTCGATCCCCGGTCGGGGCAGTTTTTCTGGGTGAGGTTTTTATCGGGTTTTTTCCTCACCTGTAAGACAAATGTCAGGAAAACTTTAAGGCCCAAACGGTCCCGAAATCATATGGCCATCATCATCATCATCATCATCATCATCATCATCATCATCATCATCATCATCATCCTTCACCGGTGCGGAAAGCAACGGGAAGCTATCACACCTACAATTCCCTAGTAAAGCTGCAAAACATAACATGAAAATGCTGTGATTGCAGTGAAAGACCTGCCCTCGGGCAGAATTACTATGGATGGATATTAAAGTAAGTCCACCGCTGTGGTCTCGAGGTAGCGTGCTGCCTCGTCACGCAGCGAGCCCGGGTTCGATTCCCGGTTGGGACAGGCTCCTGGTTGAGGGTTTCTTCGGGGTTTTTCCTCACCTGTAAGACAAATGTCAGGAAGATTAGGGCCACCGGTCCCCGAAAATCATCCGGCCATCATCATCATCCGTATCATTATCATCAATATATTTTACCGGTGTGGAAAACAACGGGAAGCTACCACACCTATAATTCCCTAGTACAGCTGCAAAACATAGCATGAAAATGCTATGATTGCAGTGAAAGACCTGCCCTCGGGCAGAATTACTATGGATGAATAGATATTTAAATAATGATTTGTGAGTAAACAGCTTAATTTTATTCGTTAAATAGTCCTAACAAATGCCACTCTCGATTTCCAAATCCTCTAGATAAGTTGAAAAGCATTACTTATGATAAATATGTTCATCCACTGAAAAACCTTTAGTAGTGAGAGAAAGTGAACAAGGACATAAGCTAATTAGCTCACTGGCACTATCGAACCCGTAGGTTCATGGCCGCGCGGACGTAATGGTTAACGAAAATTCTTCTCCCTCCTCTATCCCTCTTCAATGGGATTGTGTGTTAGAATAGTCACATTGAATATAAATGCTATTTGTAAAATCATTATTTAAAAAATCGGAAATACTTTACAACATGTGACGCGAAAAATAATTAAAAAATAAATAGCAAGTTCTGAAATTCTGAAGTATGTGTGTACAGTTAATTAGTACATTAGTACATACTCTATGTTAGTTTGCACTGGAACACGTCTTTGTTGTTGTATGGAATAATCGTTAAAATCAACATGGCTGCCACGTCTTCATGCTATGTATGTAGTTAAAAAAATGTAAAAATCATTGTAAATGGTGGGAAATAATTTGAAAAATGAAACCCTAAGAATAAAATTTGACAGGAGTTTATGAAGGAATTAAAAGAGTCGCGTCACAGAAAGCCTAGAACCCATGGTTCCCGAACATCATATGGCCATCATCGTCATCCCATGGTGTGGAAAACAACAGGAAGCTACCACACCTATAATTCCTTAGTAAAGCTACATAACATAGATGCAGTGAAAGACGTACCCTAGGGCAGAGTACAATAGAATAGAATACTAATATGAGGCTTGACAACTTACCTCATAATTCTGTCAGATTATGAGGTAAAAGTCAAACACTCACATTAATATTAAAAAGAACCTCATAATTTCACTTAGAATCCTCTAACAACTCCCCGGCTCTACCTGGCAGTAACAATGTATTTTTTAAACTAGAGGGAAACAGTTGCCTTTGATGCCGCCTGTAAACTAAATGATTGAGCGGACTATAGCAGAATCACTTCAATTTGCAGCCGTCCACCTGATTAGAAAAACATATTTCTGGCCCCTAAGTTCATTATAATTGGACACCACTGGCTTTATAGGAAGTGGAAGTGGTCAAGGTACAAGCCCATCACTGCTTCCTAGTACCAATCCATGTGTTGTTTATTGAGGAAGATTGTCATATCAAAGTCCTTCGCCGTGGCGTAGTCGGTAAAGTCCCTACCTTCCACTCCGGCGACCCGGGTTCGATTCCTGGCGGGGTAGGGGATTTTAAATCTCCTCCTTGGGTCTGGGTGTGTGTGTCCTGTCCTTGTGTATATGTTAATGCTCAACCGAGTGCACATTTCCTATAAAAAAAGTCATATCAAATCGCACAGGACAAGGGGATCTTGGAACCTCGTTTCTTCATTCTCTCTCACTGGGAGATTCATCTTATCAGTGTCTTCAGAGATAAAATAAGATTTTTAGCAGATAAAAAGGATTTTCTTAATCTCAAAGATCGTTTTGAGGAGAGATGGTTATTAATAGACTGGGATTTTTAGGTTCTAAAATTATTATTTTAGGTGCCTAAAATAAGTTCTGTTCAAATGGAAAAATAGGTTTTGAAAATATATTTTAGGCAGATTTAGTACGCACATGTCAATTAAAAAAATATTAATTATTTTTTTATTAATTGATAAAGTTTCAAATTTATGAAATTATATTATATTAAATAGTCCACCGCTGTGGTCTCGAGGTAGTGTGCTGCCTTGTCACGCAGCGGGCCCGGGTTCGATCCCCGGTCGGGACAGTTTTTCTGGGTAAGGTTTTTATCGGGGTTTTTCCTCACCTGTAAGACAAATGTCAGGAAACCTTTAAGGCCCAAACGGTCTCCGAAACCATATGGCCATCGAAATCATCATCATTCATATTCATCTTAGATTAAGCTTAGGATTAAGGACTCTCCTGGCGCACCACCATCATCATCATCACCCATCATATCATCGTGGCATCGTAACCCCGCCTTCCAGGCGCCCCAATCTCAGAAGCGGGTTACAATTACGCCATTGCCAGGAAAGAACACCAGAAATATCCAAAAGGACAAACTGGGGCATTAAAAAAATATTATATTAAATATAGTATATTATAAAATCATTGTCAAATATTGACTTAAATATTCTTGATTTTGTGTATTTACAATTGTCAACACAGAAAAACAGTAGGACTACGTCACATTAATTACTCGACCGTGTTAACTTTTTAGCCGGTGAGGGGAAGCAATGGCGGTAGTGGTGAATATGAGGAAAATATCTCCTTCCAAGGGAATGACTGGGAAGAGTGGTATAATCAGTCGTAAAATATAGTGGTATACTTACTTCAAATAAGAGATGGAGTTATGAATAGAGACCGGATGTTAGGGAAAATGCCTACAGTTATTTATTACAGATATTGTAAAATCGACTTCATATAAGTTCATACCGACGACCCTAGAGTTGTTTTCCATTAAGTTGATTTTGCTTATAAATGCCTATTTCAGCTTACAATGCCTATAAATGCCTATTTGCCATTTTTCTCGAAATTAACTTAGCATTTCAATGAAATTAATTGAAATGGACAAACTTCATGACACATATCTATTATTTTTTATGTTGATAACACTGAATTCAGTCTGTAGTCCTCGTTCACAGACAAAGTTGTGCGACAAGTGTATGTGGCTTTTATTTTACCTTTAGAACAGTTGTTTCACGATGCCTAAAGAACTGACAACAATAAAAGACAAACTGACCAATTTCGTGAAAGAATTTGGTGCGGAAATATTCTCAAGTGACATTGTTTTGCAAAGTGTGTACAATTTCAATGAATTGTGCAAGGAAGTAGGCCTACCATGTTTTGCAGCACGTACACACTGCAAAACATAAGTATGCTCTTTGTAAAAAGAAAAAACAAGTTCCAAAATCATCTCTGATATCTTCGTATGGTATTGATGGCATATGTTTATATTCTTTACGTAAGGCTGTAAAATTTTATGTTGTAGTCAATTTTTGTAAGAACCTATTTTGATTTTTGAGTGGCTATATTAATGATTTTTAGTGTCTTTTTGCCTACCTATTTTGAAGTTTTTAAGTGCCTAACATCCGGACTCTAGTTATGAAAGGTCGTCGGAGTTTGTTACCTACGCCGTAGGATAATGTTACGTACAGAGAAATTAAATCAGCGCTGATTTCCAGCTACTGTCTGTCAGACTTAAATGTTTATATACTGTGAATATAGGGTCTAACTTTCGCATTTGACATACACTGACTAATGGAGTATAAAACTGTCATTGCAACCTAAGACAAGGGTCTACTACCTCCAACCCCTACTCAGCCTTTCCACATTCTTTTAGTTCGCAGTTTTTCCGCATTGAAAGTTAACCTTGCCCAGTAATAAATCCGCAGAGCTAAGTAAGTACTTTAGAGGGAAATGTGGAACAAAATTAACTCACCTGTTGTTGCAAACGTCACCAAATATAATTCTTCCATCCGATGTGAAATGGAGAAACTCGTATATCCACTGTTTAATTAGACCTAAAGACGACCTCGCCTAATGACATACACACACTATGGTGGTGTTTTCAGAAAATCCGGGAGTTTAACATAGCGTACCGTGATCTGGTTTCCTGAAAGGTCTTCTGGGGCGTGTTAATTGTTTTACAGCTTCTTGCTTAAAAGTCAGATTTTGTTTGAAAAGTATTTCAAAAGCATATTGTTCAAGACAGTGAAAACGAATATGTAGGCCTAAATATTGCAGTTTCTCGGAATGAAGTAAAGACTTTTCTTTAATTCTATTTAGTGATAAATAGGTAGGGCCTACAGGAATTTTAGGAATTTAGAAAAAAATAGGTTCTAACATTATTTTAGGCATTTTAGGCACTATAGGACCACCATTGTTGATCATAAAAGTGTATGATACTTCAGCGCCCTTAGCTCAACCAGTAAATTCAATATTTAGGAAAAACCTCTAGCCGGGTAAAGGGGGGGGGTGGCAAGTTGGAAGATTTCATTTTTGCTTTGGAGCTGAAACTGCAGCCTTCTAAACAACAAGCATGCGAACTTCTAAGCGTCGTAAAGAATCTACGGCGTAGATGGCTACAAAAAGTAGCGGTGAGAAAACCAGTTATAACGGCTAAGGGAACCAAACATTCTGACTATATGTCATCCATATACAGGCTGGATGATCGTCCACCTTTGTAATTAACACATGTGGATGTGAGACCAGTAGCCGACTGATAGGTCAAGGGCTTTCCAGGCCTGTCGAACTATGCAGTTAGTAAGAATATAGGACTATGTAAAAATTCCAACTCATATTTAGGCTCTTATAGGCATGATACTATGAGTTCCTGAATACAACTTATTCAAAAAATGAATGCGTACCTACCTTTTACTTAAGTTATTTCTTTTTTTCAATGACCCTTGGCCTACCAGTCGGCTACTGGCTACACATCGAGATGTGTTGATTACAAATATGTGGGATCGTACAGCCACTATAGGAGTTATATGTGGTTAGGATGTTAAATTCACCAGCCGCTATAAATGGTGACACTACATTGAAGCTGCCCAAATTCCTCATTTCAGTTAACATTGTCATTATAAGGGTAAAAAAAAAATGTCACCACCAAATTTTCCAGCCCCGGACCATTGCCTTTGCTTAAATACACCCCTGTTTTATATCCTCAATCATCTCTCAACATCCAATTAAAATATTCTCCTTGTATTCTCTATACAGCATTAATAATGCAAGTTATTTTATCTTAAAATAGTTAAAGGTTAATAATGATTAACAAAATTAATCGTATCTATCTCACCTCATAGCCTACTTCGTGTTCTTCAAGAACGGAAACTGCAGTTTTCAAGAGGAATCCTTCCCATCTTCAGCCATCATCACGACTCTTGAAAACTGCAGTTTTCATGCTTGAAGAACACGAAGTATGAGGTTAGATACGACTCATTTAATTATTTTTTAATTATTTTAAGAATACAATAGGAAATAATGGACAATTTTTCCTTTATACGCAGTGAGAAATTTTTCTAAGTCCCAGGCAGACACCACGCGCATGCGTGGTTTACGCTATAGAAGTGGTTTACACTATAGAATCACGGGATGCAGCCAACATATACACGATATTTAACGCGCCTAAAAGCTAACCTAATGGAATTTAAGTACTCTAACCTGTGAAAGACGAATCTAAAAGCTAACCTAACGCAATTTAAGCACTCTAATCTGTGAAAGAATGCAACACCCAAAAATAAATGGTAAGTTCTGAAATTCTGAAGTACTTACTCTATGTTGGCTGAACTGAAACATGTGTTGTTGCATAGAATATTCGTTAAAATCAATATGGCTGGCACGTCTTCATGTTACGTAGTAGTTAAATATCATAGAAAAATATATTGAAATAGTCGCTAGAAAAAATGTAAAATTTATTGTAAATGATGGGAAATAATTTGAAAATAAAACCTAGTTAACGCATGGGCGTGGTGTCTGCCCGAGACTTAGAAAAAAATTCTCACTGCACTTATGATAAAGTTTCCATTAAACGCAGTGAGACATTTTTTCTAAGTCCCAGGCAGACACAACATTAAGAGGTTTATTTAATAGTAAAGTTATTTGGTCTGTATATTCTAACCTCTTATGGGAGCAGAAGTCAAGAATCAGGACCGACAACTTGAGAAAAAATATTCTGTAACAGCTGAAGATGGGGCTAACAAGCCTTGAAACATATGTTCAACGAAAACAACCATAATAGGTAAGAATATACAGACCAAATAACTTGATTAATTTTTATTAATTGAAAATCTCATAATATTATTTCTCATAATTAATTAATTAATGAAGTTGATAATATGTAGAAATGTCAAACCTAAGAACTGATGTAGCCATTGGTGAGATTATAATAAACTTTTCAAATGAAATATTATTCCCCAATCAACTATACCTACTTTCATATATCCCGCCATGAATTTTCTCAGAACATTTGAGCAATTTTATCCATAGAGTACTTGTCATAGAGAACGGTTGTTTGTATTAAGATAACAGATTAAGGTAGGCCACGTAAATAAGAGAGTGGGAAGATAAATATGAATCACGCACTGTAGTGAAGTGAACAGGAAGAAAAGACAGTAATGCGTATGAGTAATGGAATGACAATGTTAGCTTAATTGTCAGTTAACTCATCAAAATTAATTTATTGTTTATTTTTCATTGTTTCTTTAATTGGAGTTAAATAGAATGGTGAGTACTTTATAACTGTGTAATATTGTTATTTCTGAAACTATAAATGTTTAATTTTATTATGCCGGTCCATTCAAACCAAATGTCAAAGTGAATTTATAGATCTCCTTTATGGACTGTTTTATAGATGTTAATCACTATTTGATAGCATTTTTCAATCACCAATTCACAAAACTGTATTTTACGTGGGTGTTATTTTTTTTTAAATTGGTTATCTTCAAAACTTCGCATTACGAATACGTTGAGTGAAAATTAATTAGAAACTATACGGTAATGGAAGATATATAAATATAAATAACCTATTGCTGAATCGTCCACTTATTTCTTACTTCATTTTGGCGAACGATAACTGTTAATTTTAAAGCTGAGGCCAGGAAATTGAGGTTAGAATTGTTCTAAAAATGTCACTGAACTTTTCCCACTTTTCTAGTTTAGTAATACAGACTATTATTAGGCCTATAATTTTTTTTCAAAGTATATTTATTGTTATCATTCTACACATTTAAGCTTAAAGATAGTTATTATTAAACTTAAAAAAAAAGAGCAATCATTTAGGAAATAACCATTGATTCAGCTAGACTACGAAAGCTAACAAAAATAATTTACCCTAGGGCTGAACTATAGATTATTCTACACTATGCAATATTCATGACATTGTTGTGCTATTTACCTTTTCCATTTCTACTAACACTTCATATTATTTAAACATTTTCTAACAATTCTTAATTTTTTTTACAATTCTTAAATATTTATCTATCTAGGTAAAATCTCTCAATCATTTCTTGTAAGTTCTACATAACTATTATTTTATTTAACAGTGCACTTTAACAGTTAAGGCCATTACACTCATTATCATCACAATTCAAATTGGGAGTAAAAGGACCATTAAGCTTTACTCAGATGCCTATTTCTTCAGGCCTGAGGTTCTTTTACTTGCTATACATCAATGATACAGGACCTATGGCTTTATTTATATTCCATAGGATCCCATACTAAGGGTTTTTATGCCTTGAAAAGTCCACCGATCTTGACCCGTTTGAATCTGTGAACCTTGGAACTAGACTTGAGCATGGTATCCACTAGTTTAGTGGGACTGACTCCATTGCAAAATTAATTACAAAATATGTCATAACTAAATCAGCTGTTCTGGTGTCACTGGAGATTCACATCAATTATTCTCTTCATGAGAATCTCATCTATTTTTACTATATGTGAAATATTTATTGACATTTAACTTTAATTGGATTTTTCTCAGTTCAGTTATCTTCTGACTTGCTTCCATTTTTGCAGAATGTGGTCAAATATTGAACTGTCAGAAGCACAAAGATTAATTAGTTTCATTAGACCGCTGTGGTCTCGAGTAGTGCACCGCCTTTCATGCAATGGGCCCAGGTTCGATTCCCGGTTGGGACAGGTTCCTGGGTGAGGTTTTTTCGTGGTTTTTCCTCACCTGTAAGACAAATGTCAGAAAGCCTAGAGCCCAATGGTTCCCGAACATCATATGGCCTCATCATCATCCCATGGTGTGGAAAACAACAGGCTACCACACCTGTAATTCCTTAGTAAAGCTGCATAGCATAGATTGCAGTGAAAGACCTACCCTAGGGCAGAGCACAATAGAATATCAAATTATGAGGTAAAAGTCAAAGACTCACATTAATATTAAAAAGAACCCCGTTATTTCATTTCCTATTGAAATTTATTAATACAATTTAAGTATACTTACATATCAACGAAGCCCCTCCCTTCAGCCACTAACATCAGAGATATATTGTGAACAATTATATTTCATTGGATTAACTGTCCAGTTAAAATATTTCTATAGGCAATTAAGTAGAAAGCAGTGTAATTTTCCATAATGTGTTTCTAACATTAGTGTCTATTGGGAACAGAGAGAAACCATTATGATATATAGCTGTGTGTCCAATTATAATGGACTTGGTGCCAGAAATGTGTTTTTTAATCAGGTATAGGGCTGCAGATTAAAAATAACAGAGGCTCTCATACCAATATTGTACAAGTATACTTTAGTTAGTACTTACGAAAGAAAAAATTATAATTATTTTAAAAGTATTCAATGCGAATATTCTAAAACATACACAGAGCAGAGTGATATAGGAGGAGAAGTCATTTCAATAATACTGTTCACGGACATGTGGCATGGTACCATAAATAAAGTGAGTCAAGATAATTTTTTACATCTCACCTCATAAAACCGAGGATGGAAGCAACAGCTTTTGTAACCGGTTCTGTGGAAATCACGGAGTTTTTTGAGATGAGATGTAAAAAGTAATTTTTGACTTACTTATATAAAATCTGCAGTAGCAATATTCAGACTGCTAACGGGACATGACTGCCTGAATAAACACCTACACAGACTTGGCATAACAGATTCACCTAAATGCCCATTTTGCAATTTAAATGAAGATATGGAAAGAAACCATCTTCTCCATTGTCCAACTTTTGTAGAAGAGACCAACCTTTCTGCTAAATATTGGAGTGCAAGAGAGCGAATGATTTCATTATCAAGTGCTCGACATTAGATACCAACCAACCAACCATATAAATTGTGAATTACCTCATAATTTTATTCCCATCGTAGCATTTTTATTAAACTTTCTCTTGCTACTAAGGGTTGTTTGGTGGATAAACGTGTTTATCACAGTACAGAATTTATAAATGCACAATTAATCTCAAATTTACAAAGACTAATATAATGCTTAACTGCTACATGTATTTTGCTATGAAATAAAAGGAAAAAAATCATTTTGAAACAAAAATTTTTATGGAAAAATACTTTAAATCACATTACAATAAGTGAGAACTTTGCGAGCCATTTAAAAAGGCTTGGAGAGCTGCCATTTGTTTAGCCTTGATATATGGGTTGTGTATAATGAATGTCAGGGATGTGTTGTGGAAAATTACTCATTAGAAATTTATTGTCTAGTGGAATGTAACTAAAGATTCTAGCAGGAATATGAGTTAGGATGTTAAGAGTTCCTGTGACAGATAATAAATTTACTCAATATCCACAAGTGATTAACTGGGCATTAATTAATTCATAGGAAAAAAAAAATCATTTCCATAATAAATTTTCTAACAGGGGAACTGACAACCATTGCATGCCAAAACCTACCTTGAATTTCTTCCAGAGAAATGTTATGATGTACCAAGGCCATGTCCAAAAAATCATCTGCCATTTTTAACTGCAAGGCACGGAAATTGAAGCCAGAATCCACTAATGGCAATCCACTGTGTAAAGCAGATGAATACTCTGCATGAGTAAAGTGGAATGTAGTGTGATGGGATGTGGTGTGTGGGGAGGTTGTCAGGGTTATCCATTCCACCAATTCAGGACTTGTATTATTTTCCCATACTTTAAATGAGAGTTTTGGTGCCTGATTTTAGTTTCTTGCAGTTGAAAAAGCACTTTTTTTTTACATGGTCTTGATATATCACAATGCTTCTCCGGGAGAAATTTCAAGGTAGATTTCGGCATGTAATGGTTGACATTTCCCTCCTAAGCCCTACAGAATATCAGTGTGCATGTGCAAACAATTATAGAGTTGACCACTTGGTGAAACCGCATATCTGTGAAGTCCTACAAAAAGTTTATAGAGTTGTGTGAAATTGATGTGACTATTTAACTCATGCCCCAAATGGGAGTCGATGACCAATCACGTTTCAATGATTTCTGTTTTACAACCAATCAGAGTCGTGTTTCACAAAATATTTTTATCAGTGTTATATTTACCATATTAAAGAAAGCTCCTCCTTTTTAATATTCTGACCATTATTTTGCAGTGACTGAGCCTATAAGAAATACGGCTACCAGATTGTATATATAGTGCATAGATGTCAACACATAGCGCTTGCAGGAGTTAATATAAAAATATTTGTAGCAATTGATTATACCACCAAAAAAAGAGACCACTGTTTGCACTTTCTTAAATGTATTTTTTTCCCAGGTAATAATCCAGAAAAATATAATTGTCATATTTACATCATACGACATCAGAAATGAATTAATATACAGTTTGATGTGTTTCATTTTTTCTCCACTAGAGAGCATTCTTACAATATTGCGTTCCTTTGGCAATAGATAGTATGATCTGGTTGCAGTGGTAAACAAAAGAAGCAGATGAAGCGTACCTATCGTTTCTCATTTGTTTTCAAACATCGCCGTTTACATTAAATATATAAATATTTTAAAATAACTATAGTTAAATAATGATTTGTGAGTAAACAGTCCTAACAAATGCCACTCTTGATTTCCAAATTCTCTAGATAAATTGGAAATTATTCGTGGAAACTTTTTCAATAAATTCCCAAACATTTATTAGAAATGGATGTACACCAACTTCCCTCTTTCTAACCTAACAAAATAAATAACATGCATATTATACCTATAATGAAAAATTTTACCAACAGGTTTCGGGTTTGTCAATGGGTAATCCGCTCTCACCATTTTTAGCTGATTTGTTCATGAGTTACTTGGAGTGTCAAATCACTAAAGCATACCCATGGATGTTTAAGACTTGGTACAGATATGTGGATGATATTTTTGCAATAATAAATTCTAAAGATATTGAAGATGCTCTTAAATTATTGAACCTTCAGGATGAATCAGTAAAGTTTACCGTTGAACTAGAAAAAGAAAACAAAATTTCTTTTTTGGATTTATGTATAATTAGGAATGATCAAACACTGAAAATTGAATTTGATATATTTAGAAAAGGAACTCATACAGATAATTACATTAAAATCATCAGGCTTCAATCACATTGCTCATAAGCATGCAATATTCAATAGCTTAATTTACAGATTGACAAATGTACCATTAAACGAAGAAAATTTCAATAAAGAGTTTAAACATATCTTAAACACTGCTAGATTAAATGGTTTTGATAAAGAATTAATTATAAATAAGTTGAAGAAATTCAAACACAATAAAAGACTTAATGAATATACTACTCTACAAAATTGCAAAGAAAGAAAAAATACAAGAAAATTACTTACCATCCTGAAATGCATAGGAAATTTCAAAAATTTTTTGACAAATACAACATTTCTTTGGCACCAATAAATAAATTTAGTCTGGGTAATCTTCTAAGTACCAATAAAAAAGTCAATGTTCCAGACAGTAAGAAATCTGGAATTTATCAAATAAATTGTGAAGATTGCAATAAAATTTATATAGGAAAAACAAAAAGGAATTTGGAAATTCGGACAAAAGAACATTTCAGAAATATTAAAAATTGTGAAATTGAAAAATCTGCAATTGCTGCACATAGTTTATTAGAACATCATAAAATTGGAAGAGAAGCTAAACTTTTAAAACAAGAAGAGAAACCTTTGGAATTGACAGTTTGGGAAAAAATATACATTCAGAAAAACAAAAATAGATCAATGAATTTTGATATCCCTAACGAAATTACATTGATTTCGAAGTTCATAAATTCAACCATAGATGGCAGCACTGAAGATGGCGACAATAGAATAGTTGACGGCCGAAGAATTTCATCAGTCGGAGTTATGGCTGACGATGAGATAACATGATTATGTTTGAAATCGTGATATCATGGAAGCATGAATCCTATGAGGTGAGTTGTTTAAACAATATGTTCTCCGATGAATTTTAACATGCATATTATTTAATTAAAGTTTCGCGCCGTAACCGAGTGGTTAAGGCAAGAAGCCTTGGTGCAGAGCTATGGGACTTGCGCTAGTTCGAGTCCCCACTTGGGAAAAATTTTTTCATGGAATTTCGGCCAGTGTGGGACCGGTGCCCACCCAGCATCATGAGGCATTTGGGTAACTACAATAAGTAGCGACTTCAGGTTGAGAAGAGGAGCTATAACGGCTGGGCTACACTGGCTAGATGGTCGTCTACCCGTATGATTATCACAATGGATGTGAGGCTAGCAGCCGGCTGGTAGGTCGTGCTTTGAGAAAAAAAAATTAAATTAAACATACACTAATCTGATGTAAACTAACTTGTCCCATCGGAACTTAACAAAATGAAGTGAGTGAACATCCATTTCTCAAATTATATAGGCCTGCAATAAAACTTGCTCAAAGCAGAATTGCGTGGGACCAATTGTTTTTCTGCATTAGACAAAATTCCGCATTATAAAAAAAACTAGAACTATTTAATAATCGTACATTATATAGTACATATATGTCTTCTTTAGGGTACCTTGGATTAATTAGAGTTCTGCTGCTATTGAAAAGTGCAGTATAGTGTGTGCGAACGACTTCGATGGTAACGTTAGAAAAAAAGTCCCATTTTGTCAGCGTTAAAAAAGTCTCTTAGGTGCGTATCCTAAAATTAAAGTATGCAGTTTCGGTTTCTGCTCACTAATTACACTTTTGTCCACATCCTTCGATTCCCTGCAAATTTAATTCCACACTACATTGTGTCGCCTTTTAAAACTGTCCATCAACCTGAAGATGCCTTGAAATTGTTATTCCCTAAGGATTTAGCAACAGCTAGAGCTTGACTTTGGAGCACTGGTCCGGAAATTTGAAATTTTTTTTTTTCATGCACTAGTAAAACACTCCCACAATAATTCCTTAATTTCTTTATTTCCTTTTTTTTTTTTTTTTTTTTAAGCTTTCTCTTCTTTTGACCATTTCCTTGCATCAATTTTTTCATTATTTTTTCTTTGTGTTTGTGTTTTAATGTCTCATAAACTCAAGTTTTTCCACATTTAAATTTACTCATTATTTTGGGCCTGAGTTTTTTTTATCTTCGATCACTTTCGCTTTTTCATTTAATGACAATGAAACATATGTTTTAGCCACCTTTATTCTGTAAAATCAGAATGCTACCTGTGAAAGATCCGTCTCAGAACTTAAATTAATTTAAGATTTTACAGTGCAATATTTATTTGTAAGACAGGTAGATATCTATATTTAGCATAATTGGTGTGCAGTGAGGCCGAAAAAAAATTTTAGGTACAGGTAGAATTCACCCAGCGGCAGAAATCATTCCTCATTGTTTTTTGGCCTAATGGGTATACAATGAAGTGGAAACTAATTTATTTCTCTCTATGTCATTCAACTTTATATTTTTTTTCGTGAATTGTATAGAAATATCCTTCCGTTTCTGCGTTGGACAAATTACGTTTTATGGAAAATAAATACATATAAAATTACTATTATTTTGCCGGGACCAATAAATTTGTTCATATTGGACAGGTTTCTGCATTATTCGCGTTCCGGATTAAACAAGTTTTACTGTATTTGAATGTTGGTCATTCCAATTTCACAGATATTTGTGCCATCTAATGGAAATTTCTTTGTGCTTGTGCACAATGATTCTTGAAGAAATCATTGCGTAGGCCTACATATAGATTAATATTTAATAATTGTAAAAGTATGTTATAATATTGTTGCAATATGTTTAAAATAGTATGAAATGTTAGTATAGACAGAAAAAGTACATATAGCAACAGTATTACAAGAATATTGTATGGTAAATCAAGGGGAAATTAATTTAAAGTTGAGCCCTGTTCCACATCTGAAATTAGAAAACAGCAACAAGAAACAGAGAAGAATGGAGGCAAGAAATTGGGGAGACTATGGTCCAAAATTGGGCTGAAACACCACTGATTGACTGATTGTGAAACTTGGTGCATCTTAATCTTGACATGTGGTTAGGAGATATGAGTAAAAAGACAGATTTTCTCATTATCATAGGCATGAAACATTTTTTATGCTTCCTGTAAAATTTGCTTTTCTGTACTCAATACAATTTGAATTGACATTCCTCATGTTATATTTGCGAAACTCAAATGTCTCATGTTGAAATAATCTAGCGGTTATTTCAGGAAAATATCTCTTATCTTAGTTACTGATAATGTATCTTTGCATAGCAGTTGTTGATGTTTACATTCAATAATCCATAGTAATTTGTATTTTTTTAGCTTGATAATATACAGGATATGAACAAGGAACAGAAAAAGAAATCAATAAATGCTGCTTGGAATTGAAAAAGCCAGGAGTGGAGATAAATTAAAAAAAAATATTGTAGCAATAAAAATTTGCAAGCAGTTCTTAGCTTAGAGGAGATTAAAATGTGATATGCTTGATAAAAGAAGTCAAGTAGTTTGGTATTTAAGTATTACATTTTATTCAGATGCAAGGTACCAGAAGGAACTAATCAAAGAATCCAAGCAAATGATAGATTATACAGTCTGTTATTATTTAATTAAATACATCCTGTGAAAATGGGAAATTAAAAAAAAAACATTCAAAAGTTTGACTCAACTTTAGATACTTTGCCCTATGATTTTCCATATTACATTTATGTTTTACTTTCTGCTCTCTCTACTTTTTCTGTCTTTACTAACATTTTATACTATTTTAAACATTTTGCAATATGTACATAATGTTCTGCCCAAGTGCAGGTCTTTTACTGCAAACTCAGCATTCTCCACTCTTTCCTTAACTCAGCTTTCCTTTTTGTATTCACATACAAACCATTTATTTTAATATTGTCTGTCATCTGATGTCTTTTTCTGCCTCTACCTTTCTTTCTGTTGACCATTCCTTCTAGGGCATCCGTCAGCAGGCAGTTTCTTCTTAGCCAGTGGCTAATTCAATTTCTTTTCCTCTTCTTTATGAGTTCCAGCATTGTTCTTCCTTCACCCATTCTGTCTAGTACATCTGTATTTTTTATTTTGTCCGTCCATTTTATACATCCCATTCTTCTCCATATCCACATCTCAAAAGCTTCCAGTCACTTTTTCTCATTCTGTCGTAATGTCCAAGTCTGTGCACCATACAATGCTATACTCCACACAAAGCACTTCACTAGCCTCTTCCATAATTCTTTTGCCAAAGATCCACAGAAAAAGCATGTTGCAATGATACTTATTTACTACTGTAATTATTACAGTTACTAAATATTTGTCTAGGAATGCAACTTGTAGTTCTACAAAATCATAGTGCGCATGTGCAGATACTTAAATAAATTTCTGCTGGATGGTGGACATATTTGTGAAATCAGATTGACGAACATTCCCCAATTAATTAATTTATTTATTTAGCAGGTTTCACAGTGTTTCACATCATCCTTTGACCAATTAATCTACTGTCATTCTCCTCCACATCTCTCTGTCATTTCAATCTCCATCGTCCAATCCTTTTTCTCTCGTGCTGCTTAAAACACATCAACCAAGTTATTTTTGACCATCTTCTACCAAGTAGCACCCATGAATGGAAATTCAATCAATTCCAAAATATATTTTAAGAAATGGATGTTCACTCACTTCATTATGTTATGTTCCGACAGGATAAGTTAGTGTACATCAAGTTAGTAGATAGATAGATCATCAGTTGATTAATGTCTTTGACATCATCCAATTCCTAATAGCCAATTTGTCGGTCCATCCAATCTCCTGGTTGTAAATGTTTCTCCTTCATTTATAAATATATTCTGTGACACCAGGAGATTTTAGGTCTTCCTCTGCCTTGTCTTCCCTCAGGTTTCCATTCCAAAACACATTTTGGATGCCAATCTTTTTCCATTCACTGAACATTATCCTTACCATCTTAATTGCTGAGTTTTAATGTAATCTAAAATAGTGTCTTCAATCTTCATTTTCTCCCTTATAACTGAGTTTCCAATTTTTTCTCTTCTTGAAATTCTTGCTGCTCTTCGTATAAAATCCATTTCCGTTGCCAAAAGATAATTTGTTGTTAATGGCCAAAGTTCTGCTCCATAAGTAATGATGCTTTTAACCATAAGTAATGATGCTTTTAACAATTGTATGATAGTCCACCGCTGTGGTCTTGGGGTAGCGTGCTGCCTTGTCACGCAGCGGGCCCGGGTTCGATCCCCGGTTCGGACAGTTTTTCTGGGTGAGATTTTTATCAGGGTTTTTCCTCACCTGTAAGACAAATCTCAGGAAAACTTTAAGGCCCAAACGGCCCCCAAAATCATATGGCCATTGCAATCATCATCATTCATATTCATCTTAGGTTTATCACAAAAGCAGGAGCTGATAAAGAGAAATCGATAAAGAGCAAGGTGAAACACGACTGTCATTGGTTGTAAAACAACATTCATTGAAATGTGATTAGTCATTGACTAGCATTTGTGGCATGAGTTAAATAGTCATAAGTAATGTCACGAGTGATTTTCAAATCATTGATAAATTCATGAGTCACTTCGTGACTCGTGAATTTATGTAGAGGATAATCGCATAATTGAAAGAATTGAGGAGAAGGAATTAAAGTGGTTAGGACATGTTTTAAGAATGGAAGATGAGCGATGGCCAAAGCAACTATATCAATGGCAACCGACCAGAAAGAAGAAAAGAGGGAGACCAAAGTTAACATGGAAGGAAAACGTGAAGATAGTAATGCAAGCAAGAGGGCTAAGCATTGAAGATGCCCAAGATCATAGGCTTTGGAGGTTTGGCATGGGAAGACGGCAGCAGCTGTAAAAACCCGAAGATAGATAGATGTGGAAATCAAGAGTAGCATTTGTTAGGACTATTTAACGAATACAATTAAGCTGTTTATTCAAAAATCATTATTTAAATATAGTTATTTAAAAATATTTATATATTTAATGTAAACGGCAGTGTTCGAAAACAAATCAGAAATGTTTGGTTATGTTTTATTTGTTCATCCACTGCAACTTGATCATATTATTTATTACTAGAGACCGGATTATATTCAACATAAGCTTGAAATATGCTTGCAAATATGCTTGAACAATGCTTAATATATGCATGAAAAAGTCAATATATGCAATATCAAATAATAAAAAACATAATAATTATTACTTTATTAGATATTTTACTTATAAATTAACATAATAATTAGCATTTTAATTATCTATTTATTAATATTATCATTTATCACTGATAAATGATAAATTATCAATCAGTATCAGGTAAAAGTATTGTTCACAAATTAAAACATTATACATTTAGCTACTATTGTTAACAGAAACAATCAGCTACTGTTCTAAATGTTCGATAGTATGGTTGAGTCTTCGATCGCTTAAACATATGTTTATAAACAGAAATGAACCATTCTACGTCAACTGAAGTAATCGGGCAATATTTGAATTTGGGTGCTATTTTGGCACTTATTATTTCTGACAAAAGCTCGCCCGTCCCATTTATAATACTATTAATTTGACACAAAGGTTCAAAGCCTTGGTTATCGTTCAAAATATTTTCAAACTTTTCTTTAAGTTTGCTTGGGAATACCTCCCGGCAATAAGGAGTTCAGTTGATGGATTTTATCCATTAAGTGAATAGATTCAATCAATGCCAAACCATGAGTTAGAAGCTTTTTAATAGTTGCAGGTATATGAGAAAAAAATTAGTGCTAATCTCAGCTATGCTTTTTTTTATTAAATACTGGAATTGTTAAAGGTTTCCTTGCACTGACAAACTGCCAAAGCCTATGCACTATCAAAAATCGTTTACTACACTTTTGATGGCCTCGAAAATGTTCATTACAAAACAACACAGATTTAAAAAAATGTTATAAATATAGCGCGAAAATATGCATTATAACTAGTTTTTAGTTAAAATATGCAATAACAGGTGAAATAGGGTCTAAATATGGAAATGCATATGCAACATGCAATTGCATATAATCCGGTCTCTATTTATTACCAAATATGATTGCAATTTGTAAGTATGCACCCTAGTAGATAAAATAATGAGACACATCAAACTGTTTATTATAACCTTCATTATAGGTTATTAATATTTTTTTTGGAAAAAACTCGGTAAAATCATTATTTAAAAAAACAATTATTGAACACACAACTATCAAATGTGTAGTTAGAAGGAATCTGTTCATTATTTGCTATATTCAATGTATTTGTTGGAGAGTCCGTCACTGCAAAATAATGCTCTGACCTGTTCAGAATATTAAAAAGGAGAAGCTTTCTTTATCACAAAAGCAGGAAGTGATAAAGAGAAATTGATAAAGAATGAGTGAAGCACGACAGTCATTGGTTATAAAGCAAAATTCATTGAAATGTGTTTGGTCATTGACTCCCATTTGGGGTATGAGTTAAATAGTCAAAGTAAATGCATCTTCCAGTGCCCAATGTTTGTGTGTTAAATATTGAACTTAAATTTCTTCTCCAGTCTTCCCTATTGTCCTTCATCTATTCTTCTTTCTCTCATTCTTGTATCCATGCATGAAACTCAGGAGTCATGATGAGGATAGCAACTTCTTTTTCGGTGCTAGTCTATTTCTTTAAAATTGTGATAGACATGCTATCATTTTAACCACTAAGCTTTTGTGAGATATTTATTTGAAAGTGTGATACTTCATTTTTAACAAATTTTAAATTCTGTTTGCAGGTGTACCATTGGCAGTCTCACAATGTCAAACTTTCAGGAGTCGATGACATGGTACTTCTTCCGAAGATATCTGAAGATGCTATTGTGGATAACTTGAAGAAACGCTACATGGATGATTACATATTCGTATCCTTTAATAAATTACATATTTGGCGTGGTGGTCTACTGGTTATGTTCCTTGCCTCTGGTCCCAAGGGATTTTTAAGATAAAAAATCCAAGGAGGATGTCCTCCAGGAAGGACTTTAAGCCATGGGTCCCAAGTTTGAAGAATTTCAGGCTCATAAAAAACCTTAAGGCTGAAAAAAGAGGCCTCTAAGCAAAATTTACTGACCATCATCCAAGTAAAAGCATAGTTGCCAACTAGATGTCTCATTGGGTTGGTAAGCTGACAACATGCCACTCATGACATCTGTAGGGAACTAAACATAACTAAATTAATAATAAAGTTTTGTCTGTTTAATTCTTACCTCATATCATTGTTTCTGTTAGACATGTTTCAAGGGTTGCTAGCCTCATCTTCACTAGTTACAAACTATTACTACTGAGTCTGTAACTATTGAAGATGAGGCTAACAAGCCTTGAGACATGTCTAACAGAAACAACGATATGAGGTAAGAATTAAACAGACAAAACTTATTATTAAGTAAAACATCATATTGTTACTTCCTATTGTATTTTCAAATACAAAGAAGAGGCTGTGGTAAGACTGAAAGAGCTGTAAAGCCAATAAATAAATAAGTAATAAATAAGTTGGGTCTGCCTTTATCTTACCTCATATTTAGTTGTTTCTTGTAAGACATGTCTGTACCAACTGAAGATGAAGCAAGAAACAATGAAATATGAGGTAAGATGAATGCAGACCCAACATATTTATTAAGTAGAACCTTGTAATGTTACTTTCTATTGTCTTTTCTTAAGTAATAAATTATATTAAATCTAATAAAAGAAATAAAGAAACAAGCTGATAAAGCAGCTCAAATATCGGGATATATAAAACATTTAATTTGGCACAACAAACATATGTCAATAAAAACAAAATCCGCATATACAAAACGATAGTTCAATCAGTTATCTTATATGAAGCAGAAACTAGGGCTGATACAACAAAAAACTAAACAAATAATAAACTTGTGTGAAATGAAGATCTTAAGAATTATTCAAGGGAAAACATTATTTGATAGGATAAACAATGCAGAAATTAGAGACAAATGTCAAATTCAAGACATAACCAAATTTATTATAGAAAGACGAAAATATTGGAAAGATCATGTAGAAAGAATGAAAGACAACAGATTTGCAAAAAGAGCTAAAGAAGATAGACCAATGGACGAGAAAAGAGCAAGAGGAAGAAGACCAGCTAAGAGAGATAGACAATGGCTGTACATTCAATTCTTCCTCTGAGGAATGATTTGGGAAATAAACAAGATGAAAATCCTACAACTAAAGAAGAAGAAGAAAGATAGCAGAACACATACGTAACTTATGCCAACTGTGAAAGCAAATTTAGTTACTGTCTAGTAATGGTCACCATCAGTAAGATCATGAATGGCCTGAATGATTCTCCCAGTAATACTTGTCCTTGACTGTCATTGATGACCTTAATTTTCGACAGTATCTCATACTCCCAAAAAAATTCTGTGCCATATATAAACTGGTATTTGGGATGATGGACTCACCAAACTGTGCTTGAAGTCTTCTCAAAATTTAATTTGGTTTTACACCTTCTGAAGCAAGAAACTTGATTAGGATACTTTGTGCAACTGATGCGTGTACCTCCTGCTTGGTCAAGGCATACTGACTATTGCTGAGGCCAAAAGATTTAGGTCAGTGATCAGTGCGAGATTAGACATCACCATTATTATCATCCTCAAGGTCACGTGGCAGTCACATTTGAAAATCATCATCATCCATGCAAGTATTAGGCCGTGTGGCCTGTTACGGTCTCAAAGAGAAATTTTCCATCCAGCGCTTTTTTGGACGTCCCAGTGATCTTTTGCCTTGGGGGCAGTAGCGAAGTACGGCTTTTGGAATTCTATTGAGATGGCATTCGTTGAAGATGAGCTTTCCAGTTGTTCTGGTAGTTTTGTCACATTTGAAAATAACTTATTAAAAATAAATTCCCATTTATATTTGATTCACTCTCATATTTCCACTCCCTCACAGTTTGTTTTACTTTCCTTAACTTTATCATACTTGTATTGGTCCCGTCCTTGTATCAATCAATCCATTCAAACAGATGCCTTACTTCGGAGAAAAGGAAATAGAAGTCTATCAAGGAGCTGTAAGTATACTGTCTTATCATATTCAGTAGAGCTTCTTTGGATGCTTTTATTATAAATTTAACACTTCTTACTGAAGGTCAAATTATATTTGAGAGAAAAATATACGCTTAAACTTGGGTTTGAACCCAGGACCTTTGGCTTTGTATGCCAATGCTCTACTGTCTGAGCTGTTCTAAGCACTCCAATCTACTTGAAAATTTTTCTTTTATCCATTATACAATGCAACAGTGAAAAACGTTTTTTGAAAATATACGCGGTCTTTATATATTTTGACCTCCTGAATTCGAAAATGATATTCAAAACATTGTACCCACAGTTTTTTCACAAATCACATATTTTTACAATATTTATGATATACACAAAAACATCATATGAAGCTCAGAAGCGGCGCTGCTTTCAACTGTTCAACACTTGCAGACCTAGCAGTAAAAACAGCGAACTGTCACATTGCAAATGGTGCTGCCTATCTGTCATTGTGTTGTGTTTGTGCAAGGAAGTATGTTTTAGTGTTAGTGTACAATGTTTACCTGAGGCTGTGTAAAACTCTCCTAACTGTTTTTGTTATATCTGTGACGTATTTGTGGTGAAAAAACCGAAGAAGCATTACTGCCTTCATGAGAAAGGTCTACCATGCCTATTTCGTAGTGAAAATAGGTGACATCAATAAATCAAGGGCTCCACAGATCCTGTGTTGTGTGTGTAGAAGATTTACGGTGGGTTTGTAGGAAAGAAGAAGTCATTATGATTTGGCATCCCTATGGTCTGGCGGGAGTAACATAATCATACTACTACATCTGCTCTTGTAAGGTTAAAGGTTTCAACAAGAAGAGCATTGAGAATTCGAACAACATTTGCTCAGCGATTCGTCCTGTTCCACATGGCCCAGATACATATGGACGACAGTGATGACACAGATACCCTGCAGGAGACGGATGATACTGATTTTGAAGTAGGTGCAGATGAGGACCCTCTTTTGTTCATTCAGGGAGATCTAAATGATTTAGTCCGTCATCTGGGACTACAAAGGATAAAGCAGAGCTGAAGGCTGTATGAAAGACACTTGTTAGTAGCTGATAGGTTCATAACATTTTACAGAAAAAGGGACTTGATGTTCACACAAAGACATGTTAATGTACTGCAGTGATGTACAAGGTTTGATGGGTTAGTTCAACATTCCGTATGTGCCAGGTGACTGGAGATTTTTTATTGACTCATCTAAAAGAAGCTTCAAGGCAGTTCTTCTGCACAATGGTAACATGTGCCTCAATACCTGTCGGTCATTTTGTGCACCTGAAGGAAACATATGACAACATTAAAGCACTTCTTGTAGCCATTAAATATGAGAATCATAATTGGATGGTGTGGTGATTTGGAAATGTTGGATATGATTCTAGGACAACAATCAGGATATACAAAATTTTCCTCTTTCATCTGTGAATGGAATAGTTGGTTTGTGACAAACATTTGGAGCAAAAATGTGGCCCTGAAGGTTAGAATTTATATCATGGGACAATTACGAGGGCGGATCGGAAAGTAACTAACAATAATTTTTTTCTGCCTTGGTATTGCAGCTAGAATGTTGAAATTTCACAGAGATATAGTTTGAAGTTTTCACTACAGATGGTATTTTTTTCTCAGGTGCACCTCTTGCGAGAGAAGCTTGAACTATGCAACAAAGATGGCGCGCATGCTACAGTCGTCCACCTGTGAGGAACAGAGAAGTGTTGTTCGATTTTTGTGGGCCAAAGGGCATAAACCCAGTGAAATTCACAGGGACATGCGTGGCGTGTATGGGGATGATTGTATGGACCGTAGCAATGTCTCCAGGTGGTGCACATTCTTCCAAGAGGGACGCGTGAACCTTAGTGATTCGCCACGCTCTGGCCGGCCGACAACAGCAGCAATCCCGCAGAATGTCAGAGGCATTGAGGCGGCAATTCTGAACGACCGGCGTTTGCAACTGCGAGCCTTATCGCAGAAGTTCAACATTTCCTATGGTGCGGTGTACGATATTGTTCATGAAAATTTGAAATTCCGTAAAGTTAGTGCTCGCTGGGTGCCTAAGAACCTGACAGACGACCACAAGGGCCAGCGAATGATGGCAAGCTTGGACCACTTAACGCGGTACACCGCACAAGGACATGACTTTCTGGAAGGAATCGTCACAGGTGATGAGTCGTGGGCGTACCACTACACGCCCGAAACAAAGCAGGCATCAAAGGAGTGGAAACATGCTGGTTCCCCAGTAAAGAAAAAATTCAAAGTGACTCAATCTGCCAGGAAAGTGCTTGTGACAGTGTTCTGGGATATGCATGGTATTTTATTGGTGGACTTTGCTGAACACGGAACCACTGTGAATGCTGCGGCCTACATTAAAACTTTGGTGAAGTTGCGTCATGCCATTCGTGACAAACGTCACAACATTAACGTTAAAACTTCTTCATGACAATGCTCGCCCCCATGTTGCTGCTGTCATTCGTCAGAAAATCGCCGAATTTGGTTGGGAGGTGCTCCAGCATCCACCATACAGTCCGGATCTTGCACCATCGGACTTTCATCTGTTTGGTCCCATGAAGAAATTCCTGGCCGGCAAACGCTTTGAGACATGTGGAAGTGAAATCAGCAGTGCGCAGATGGCTACACTCCAACCAAACGGACTTCTACGAACAGGGCATATTGAAACTGGTAACACGATGGGAAAAATGTGTTGAGAAAGTTGGTGACTATGTCGAAAAGTAGGTAAAAGATGTAAGTTCATTTGTGATTTTTTCCTTTTTTTTACTATTAAACTTTTAAAAAAAAATTATTGTGCGTTACTTTCCGATCCGCCCTCGTATATCAAGTATGACCCTCTATTGGAAAGAGACAGAATATTCCTGCCTCCTCTGCACATCAAACTGGGCACGATGAAGCAGTTTGCAAGGCATTACCTAAGTGTGGCAACTGTTTCAAATATCTATATGCAACAAGTTCTCCAACATGTCAGATGCTAAGTTGAAAGAGGGCATGTTCACTCAACCCAATATTCAGAAACTAATGCTAGATTAAGATTTCCTTCATTCAATGAATGTCGTGGAGCGAGAAGCCTGGTCTGCCTTTAAGTGGGTGGTTCAAAACTTCTTGGAAAACAATCATAGCCCAGAGTATATCAACATAGTTGAGATCATGCTGACAACATTCGAAATGCTGGGATGCTCAATGAGTTTAAAGCTACATTTTTTTTTAATTCACACCTTAACTTTTTTCCTCCAAAGCTGGGTGCTGTAAATGAGAAACAGGATGAAAGATTCCATGATTATATCAAGGATATGGAACGACGATACCAGGGTATTTGGGGTGTTCGGATGATGGGCGACTATTGCTGGATGCTTCACCGTGAACACATGGATATTT
The DNA here is from genome assembly GCA_030220185.1 of Diploptera punctata. NCBI lineage: Eukaryota > Metazoa > Arthropoda > Insecta > Blattodea > Blaberidae > Diploptera > Diploptera punctata. The sequence goes on along the minus strand of JASPKZ010000424.1, from coordinate 226,905 downwards.
CTCATAAGAGGAAAAGCAGGAGCCACATCATGACAACTAAGAAAGCACAGAATGAATTATTTTAGTGCTTCTTTTGTACCACATTCTCTGCATGCATCTGTTCACTGTGTGTATATTTCAATATGTTGCTGTTTTAAAGTTGTATTCTACTTCTGTATGATTCATGTTCCATATATATACAGGGCAAGTCAAAATGTTGTGCAGGTTTTCAGAAATTTATTATGTGAAATGTAATGAACATATAATATTGTGAGACATATTGTATGAAAGGTAAACTCTCAAAGTTTTTTCTTAAATATTCACAGATGTTCTATGTGAGCGCCTTTTGTTACACGACAGATGTCAAGCCGATATTCAATCTCCTGCCAAACTTTCTGTAGCAGTCCGCGGTCGATATCAGCAATGGCTGCTGTGATGCGGGCACGCAGTTCATGCAGTGTTGTTGGAAGTGGTGGTACGTAAACATGATCCTTTACAAGACCCCACATGAAGAAATCTCACGGGGTTAGATCTGGTGAACGAGGTGGCCAATGAATGAGTTGTTGATCACCCTGAGATGCACGGCCTATCCAGCGTTGTGGTAAAGCCGTATTCAAATGGTCTCGAACACTGCCATGGTAATGTGGAGGGGCACCATCCAACTGCAGAATGAAATCTGGACTATCCGCTTCAAGCTGCGGAAGGAGCCATTGTTGTAGCATGTCCGTTCACAGTACGTTCATGAAAGAAAAAGGGCCCATAAACCTTTGCATGGGAAATGGCACAAAAGACATTCACTTTCGGAGAATCGCGTTGATGTTCCAGAGTTGCATGGGGGTTACCAGTTCCCCAAATCCTTACATTGTGTCTATTCACTTTTCCTGAAAGGTGGAAAGTCGCTTCATCACTGTAAACTACCCTCTCATGGAACTCATTCTCTTCCATTAATGCGAGAAAATCAACACAGAAGGACGCTCGCAAAGCATAATCGGCGGGTTTTAAGGCTTGAGAACCAGTTGCAAGTGGTAGGGTTTCATCTGTAAACGTTTCCGGAGAATCCGCCATACAGTTTTTTGTGGTAGTTGAAGTTCTGTCGCTCCCCGGTAGGTGGATTTCTGTGGACTCCGCACGAAGCATGTGCGAACGCGTTCGACTGTCTCTTCACTCGTCGACGGACGGCCAGTCGATTTTCGTTTACAGATACAGCCTGAATCCCTAAATTGTGTGTACCACTTACGAATGGATCTCCCATCCGGCGGGTCTTTATCGTATCTGGTACGGAAATGTCGTTGAACACTAGTCACAGAGTTGTTTACATGGTAATCAAGCACACAGAAAGACTTCTGATCCCCAGTCAACGCCATTTTCCTTTACTGCTCTGCTGTTGACATCTTGCGGGTGAACGCGGAACTTTAGAAGTGGACAACTAAACTTTGAGAGTTTACCTTTCATACAATATGTCTCACGATATTATATGTTCATTACATTTCACATAATAAATTTCTGAAAACCTGCACAACATTTTGACTTGCCCTGTATATATGTACTATTTCTATATGTGACATTATTGCAAAATATGCAATTTGTGCAAAAACTGTTGGTGATACAATGTTTTGAGTATCATTTTCGAATTCAAGAGTTTGAAATACATAAAGAATGCCTAAAAAAACTCCAAGCGTGACAGGCCTAGAAGGCCCTTGGCTGACCAGCTGGCTGCTGGCCTTACATCCACATGTGTTAATCACATAGGTAGGCGATCATCTAGCCAGTGTAGGGGTGACATGTGGTCAGCATGTCGGATTCCCCAGCTGTTATATCAGGTATTCTCAACTTGGAGTCGCTACTTATTGTAGCTACCCAAATGCCTCACGATGCTAAAGAATGCTACTTTTAAGAAAAAAGTTTTTGTAACTTTGCAATTTCTTGAACTGTGATTTATTAATTCCTGAGAGCACCAAATGCTACGAGGGGGCACGCTGTAGCGTAATGGTTAAGGCAGGTCGAGGGTTCAAGTCCTGATGGGGTCAGGATTTTTAAACTGACCCAAACCTTCTGGTGGCACCATGGTCCTGGGGTCGACTCAGCCTCAGCCTATAACTGAAATGAGTACCAGATGCTTGTTCTAGGGGTACAGGCGGCCGTCACGCAGGGCTGACAACCTGGCAGACATCAAGTGTCGATTGTCTAGAAAAAGTGGGAGCCTTAACATCCTACTATCCCAAGGGCCTCCCGAGGCCTGTAGTGGGAACACTTTACTTTACCAAATGCTACGAACCATTGCTCGAAAGAGCTCTACTGGCTTTATAAAGTAATGTTAAAATTCTCAATAAAATATCTTAAATAAGAATCTGCCATTTGCGTGCTTGAGGAATGGTTTGTAACATTTGGCCCTCTTGGGAATTAATAATGTTGCACTACGCTCTGCTTGCATTAATTGCAACCACTCGCGTGTTTGTGTGCGATCGTACCAATCTTTTTATAATTACCTTGAGTTTGAAAGTGTTGAGTGCTTAAATCAACATACCTTTGCCTGGGCCCATAGAAGGCAAAGATTAATCCATCTTTCCTTAATAAATTATTAAACTTAAAGTACTGTAAGCTACACAGTATTACAATAATGGAAGCTAGATGGAAAAGAGAGATTAAATACGTTTGAGAAAGCTTTGGAATTTATATCAATACCTGACATGACTAGCTACGCAATCAATAAACTGAAGTTAACTAAAAATAACTTATCTTTAATAAGAGTCAATAGTCAGATATAATGAAATACAAATAACAAAAGATAGTTTTCTTGACCATTGAAAAATAAGTTAAGAAAGAAATAATAACATTATGGGTCATCCAAACAAAAGTCTATAACGATAATGATAATAATAAACATACGTACACACTTCCACTCACTCCAGTCCCGCCAAGGGCTAGGGTACACGGTCCTAGTGGCCCTACCCTGGCTTAAGGAACCGATTAACCAAGCAGGCTCCTTCGAGCCACTATTGACTTGACTCCGCCGAAACCTAAAAGATGATGCCACTGATATTCACGCATACAGCTTATTTGAGGACTTCACTAGCGAGGGGAGGATGCTCAGTAACACGCGGTGCATAAAGGAGAAAGGGGGGGTACGTACGAGAAGACAAGGAAGATAGGAATTTAGCACTGTTCAATAAGATCACTGAAGAATGAAGACACGATGACGTATGCGCAGTATTACGTAGTCTTATGTACCGAAAACATGATTTTGGTACAATGTATAAGAGAAAAATTTGCATTTACATTGTAGTGCTTAGGATAGTTTAGATTGTAGAGCATTAGCATAGAAAGCCAAAGGTCCTGGGTTCAAACCCCAGTCTAAGCGTATATTCTTCTAATGATGTTTTTATTATTGATTTAACATTTCTCACTGAAAGATAAATTATATTTGAAGAGAAAAATTTTTGCCTAGACCGAGACTCGAACCCGGGACCCTTGGTTTTCCGGGCCAAGTGCTCTACCAACTGAGCTACCGAGGCGAGTTTTTTCTCTTCAAATATAATTTATCTTTCAGTGAGAAATGTTAAATCAATAATAAAAACATCATTAGAAGCCTTACTAGCTTTATAAAGTAATGTTAAATTCCCATATAAATGTCTTCTTAACTAAGAAGCCGCCATTTGCAAAGATAGAAGCAATGGTTTCAAAAACATTTGGCGATAGGGAATTACAACGTATATAAGAGAAAAATTTGCATCTAGATCGTAACTCGCCTCGGTAGCTCAGTTGGTAGAGCACTTGGCCCGGAAAGCCAAGGTTTGAGTCTCGGTCTAGGCGAAAATTTTTCTCTTCAAATATAGTATATTCTTCTCTTCAAATATAATTTGCTTTTAGTGAGAAGTTTTAAATTTATAATGAAAACATTGATAAGTATAATAGTTTGTAAGTTTACATATGTTACTTATTTTAGGAATTCTCACTATGAGGTATATTCATTAAGGTAAATATGAGGTGAGTGATAAACATATTCTACCTTAATTTACATATGTTGTTTGCTATTAATAATATGTATGTAATGTTGCAGGCACCGTATGAAAATCCTCCTCACATATATGCTCTAGCTGATGACATGTACAGGAACCTGTTGATAGACAATGAAAATCAATGTGTTATAATAAGGTACGTTAAAACAATGAATACTCAAATTAGCATCATCATTGATGTCACAGTCCTTGCAGAACCATAGCCTCTTTCATAATTAGATGCCATTCCTCTCTATCCTCGTCCCTTTTTTCTACTTTTTTGCCTCCCAATTTTCTTAAATCTTCCTCCGCAATGTTCAACCATCTCAATCCTGGCCTTCCCACCATTCATCTTTCTCCTATTCTACTTTATAATAAATTGTTTACAATTTTATTTCCATTGACTTAGGCTTTCATAGCCGGATCAAGTTTTTTTTGAGACTGAAAACATCTTACTTCAATTTAATGTTCATTTGTTCTCGAACATGTTTCGATATAATCTTTTATATCATCTTCAGCTTGCCCAAAGATTTCTTTTAGTATCTCAATCTCTTCGAGAATGAGACACTAAAAGAAACCAGAAACATTCACCTGCTTAATGAGAACTCGCCCAGTGACGTCAACCCACTATACAAAATTCTCACAAACAACCAGTACTGATTTACAAGCTGAAGATGAAGCATATGCTTTGAAAGTACTCCACATCCTACATCCAAAGTTGAGGAAGACAGATCTCAGGTATTACATAGTAACCTCAACAGTGATCCCTTGCAAATTTTAAAAGTATAAATTGAAATGTTGAGTAAATAAAGCCCACTAAAATTCATTGTTTGATTTGAACTTTTATGGGAAAAATCACTATGAGGTTTAATTTAAGATTTAAATTAAAATTCTCTATACTTCACCTCTTATCCAATCTTAAAATTATATCAGTTTCAAAACCTATGTGGTTAAATCTTCAGTAATATTTTGACTGATGTTATGTCATTCAGGAGAACTGCTTCTTACTCCATCTGTTGGTGGATGAATGAACCTCCAAATTAAATCAAATTCCCCAGGAAAAAATCCACAACACCAACAGTCTGCCAACAGATGGAGTAAGAAGCAGTTCTCCCGAATGACATAACATCAGATGAGATATTACTGAAAATGAAACCACCTAGGTTTTGAAACTGGTTTAATTAGAAGACTGGATATGAGGTGAGATATAAAGAATTTAATTTAAATGTTCATTGTTTTGTAGAAATATAAATAAAATACACATAAATAGAACTCATAATGCAAAGTGAATGGGATAATAATTAACAAACTCACTGGCACTTTTGAACCTGTAGGCTCATGACCACATGGACATAAACTCTCCATACATGAGCTAATGTTTTCTAATCATCTAATATATAAAAATTAATGTTTGTTTGTTTGTTCGTACTTTATGTGCGGCCATACCGTTGATCCGATTGTGATGGGGCTTTTTGCAAAATGTTCAGGAAATTCCCAGGATGAACATAGGCTATAAGAGAGTTGTGATACTCAACTCCTACCTTTGTAGCGGAAAATGTGAAAAAAGTAGCTCTTATGCTTATGCTGCCTAAACCATAAGAAATACACAACATTAATGTATGCAGAATTGAATATCTCAAAAAGCTCTACAAAAAAGTCCGCGACAGCATATGTTTATCTCTTACGAATAACTCACAATGACCATTTTTGTCTTTCATTGATACCAAGAAGATGGAGACAAGTATGTAGATTCCTGTGCAAGCATAGCAGCACAAGGCTGGTATTCTTTTAAGGATAACTCACAATAATGAATTTTGTCTTTTAGCTCATTTATACCAAGAAGTTCAAGATAAGTAGATTCCTGGGCAACACCGGGTAATCAGCACGGGGAATCTTAAAATAATAATAATGATATACATTTATAATTATTTTTCATTTTACTTATTCAACTAATCGTAACAAGTACAAATTAATTTTTGTCTTTCAGCTCATTTATGCCAAGAAAATCGGGATGAGCAGATCCCCGGACAATGCCGGGTAAACAGCATGGGTTATCTAAAAATAATTACGATATAAATTTTTCCCTGTACTTATTTAACTAAATATAAAACACATTGATTTTTGTATATCAGCTCATTTATGTCAAGAAGGTCGGGATAAGTAGATTCCTGGGCAACGCTGGGTAATCAGCATGGGGTATCTAAAAAATATGAATTTATAATTATTTTTCCTTCTATTTATTCAATTAAACATAAAAACACATTAATTTTTATTTATTTAGGCGTAGGAGCACACAACGGGTATTATCTAATCTCTTATATAATCTACTTCTATCAAAGCATGGTTAATGTTATTCTCCCACCTCATTCTTGGCCTGCCTACTGGGTGCTTCTCCTCTGGTTTTCCTACTAGGAGCTTCAATTCCCTCTTTCATTCCCCATTCATGCAACTTCTCATGTCCATTGCAGTTTATGAGACTTAACTATTCTTATTATATCTGGTTCCTATAAAGATTGCATAGCTAACTGTTTTGTAATCTTTTCTATTCATCTGTCCGTTCATCTCTCTTTGGTCCAAAAATGTTCCTAAGAACTTTATTCTCAAATATTTGTAATATTTTTTTCTCCCTTAAAATAGTCCATGTTTTGCATTCATATAATATAATAGGATCGGCCGCGGTTGACTAGTGGTTATGCTCCTTGCCTCTGGTCCCGAGGCTCGCGGGTTCAAACCCGGCTGGGGTCGATGGATTTTTTAGGATGGAAAAATCCAAGGGGCAAGTTCTCCGGGAGGGACTTTAAGCCGTGGGTACCGAGTCTGGAGATTTTCAGGCTCGAAGAAGATCTTTCAGCCTGAATGAAAAGGCCACTAAGCAAAATTAACCGAATTTTCCCGTCCTAGTACTACCTTGGTTTCCTAGATGTCAGTATGAGGTGGAACGCTGACTACGGACGACTCAAATTACATCTATACAAGTGTAACTAAATTAGTATGGTTCAAATTCTTCCCTGTAGGGGGAGAGCGCCTAAATCTCTGTTAAGGGAAACATGGGCTTACAAGATACAAGAAGAATAATATAATAGGGAGAATAACAGTTTTATATATTATCAGTTTAATGTTTTTGAGAGGAGTTGGGATGACAAGAGTCATAATGCATGCTTATTCCAGAATTGAGCCTGTGTTTAATTTGTTTTTGGACCTCATTGAATGGGATAATACACAGTATTAATATTGTGCATTGATGGTTGCTTATAGTGGAGAGTCAGGAGCTGGCAAGACAGTGGCTGCCAAATACATAATGTCTTACATTGCAAGAGTTTCTGGAGGTGGAAAAAGAGTACAACGTATAAAAAGATGTGATCCTAGAATCAAATCCACTTTTAGAAGCTTTTGGAAATGCTAAAACTGTGAGAAACAACAATTCTAGTAGATTTGTAAGTATTCTATTTACATTACTTTCTATTCATATTTTCAGATTATAAATCACCTACAAAAATATCGTTAATATTTAAAAGGAAGTAATACTATGAGGTTTATTTTAATTAATGATTAGTAAATTATATTTGAAGAGAAAAATTTTCTCTTAGACCGGGACTCGGACCCGGGACCCTTGGCTTTCCGGGCCAATTGCTCTACCAACTGAGCTAATGATTAGTGTTAGATTTAACACCTCACCTCATTGTATATTTCTTGTAGACTAGTTTCAGTACTCCTTTGTATCATTTTCAGTTCTATCAAACTATTGAATTGGTGGTTGGTGATCCTATAGATTGCTTCCTGATTCCTCTGTTGGTTGACTGATGAACTTTCAAATTAAATCTTTTTTCCCAGGAATTTCAAAACTTATGATGTTATGATTCTTTTATTTTTGTGAATGTGAATTTTCTTCCAAACTGTGAGTTCCTTGGATTTATCTGTTTCAATAATTTGGTCTTTATTTAATATTTGTAGAAATGAATGCTATGAGGTTTCTCTTAATTATTATGGGTTATTTATTTTGACTCACCTCATATTCCCGGAGAAAAGGAAAAAAAGAAATTGATTTGGAAGTTCATCGGTCAGCCAACAGAGGGAGCAAAAATCAACCTACAGGATCGACTACTGCAAATACAATAGTTAAGATGCATCGACAATGTCGTGTAAATGTGAAGAAAGCTATAGTCCACAAGAAAATTAAAAAAAAAAGTGAGATGAGTCAATATACCTAACTCATAATAATTTGGTCTTTGTTTCAGTTCTGTGTTTTTCTGACCATGCATGTGCAGCTATTGCAGATTTATCAGTTTTCCCATTTTTAACATTTCTAAGGTGTTCTTTGAATTCTGTATTCCGATCCGATTGAGGGTCTTTCCACTTTTCAGCAGTTGCCCTTTTACCAGCCGGCTGCTGGCCCTTCACATCCACATGTGTCAATCACAGAGGTAGATGATCAACAGCCAGTGTAGGGGTGACATGTGGTTAGCATGTCGAGTCCCCCAGCTCAATTCTGTATTCAAGTACCTTTTTATTTTTCTTATATATATTTTTTCACAATCTTTGCAATCAATTTGATAAATTCCTAATTCATTGCCTTTATTATTCTCTTAATTTTTGTAGATATTATGAGTAATTAATCTATTCAGGCTATAATCATTTTTTGGTACTAATTTAATGTTAAATTTGCTGAAAATTTTCTAAAACTTGTTAAATACTAAGAGGTGGTATGTAAATGTCTTGAAATTTTTACCAATTTCTTTATCTGTCTGAAGAGTAAAGTAAAGTAAAGGAATCCCACTACAGGCCTCAGGAGGCCCTTGGGATAGTAGGAGGTTAAGGCTCCCCACTTTTTCTGGACAATCAGCACTTGATGTCAGCCGGGTTGTCAGCCCTGCGTGACGGCCTTTACCCCCAGAACAAGTGTCTGGTACTCATTTTCGTTAGAGGCTGAGTCGACCCCAGGGTCATAGTGCCGCCAGAAGGTTTGGGTCAGTTTAAAAATCCTGACCCCACCTGGACTTGAACCCTCGACCTTCCCGCTTGTAGCGCAGTACCTTAACCACTATGCTACGGCATGCCCCTGTCTGAAGAGTACTTTCATTTATCAGTTTTTGTTTTTTGAATCTATTTATTTTTTTATGAATCATCTTATTTCAAAACCATTCTCTTGCTATCTTTAATATGCATTTTTTTCTATGTATTAAAATTGTCTCTGTTCATGGGGACATTTACAAGTCTATGTGTTAAACTATTAAAGTGTTAATTCCTAAAAAAGTAATATGGTTGGTTGGTATCTAATGTCGAGCACTTGATAATGAAATCATTCGCTCTCTTGCACTCCAATATTTAGCAGAAAGGCTGGTCTCTTCTACAAAAGCTGGACAACGGAGGAGATGGTTTCTTTTAAAAAAGTAATATTAAAGACTGCTTGTTTGTGTGCAATGTGGTTGAAACCTGTTGCTTTAATATAATTATTAGTGTATGTTTCTTTCCTGTGAATTCCAAATTCTGTTTTTCATTTTTCTTTATTTCTGATCAATTTTAGGTCCAAAAATGGTATATACTGGTTATTTTTAACTTCCTTAGCAAATTTAATTGTTTTATTATGAATATTGAAAAGTTTTACAGCATCTTCCAAGTGTTTGTGATTGACTATTGAAATAATATTGTCCATATATCTACACCAAAACTTAAACATGAAAGGGTGTGCTTTGATTATTTGACTGACGCCTAACTCACTGGCGATATCGAACCCATAGGTTCTTGGTCACAGGGACATAAGCTATCCATACATCTATATCCTAAGCTAATATTTTCCATTTATCATCATAATCAGCATCATTGTTCCAATCTCATGTTGTCATGTTGAAATAGCTGTGTCAGTCTTTTACTGGGTCTTCCTACATTTCTTCATCCCTGTGGTCTGTAGTGAAGAATCCGTTTCGGTGTTCTGTTATCCATTCTATTGATGTGGTCCATCCATTCGTCTCTGTATTGTGCAATCCTCTCTAATAGCTTGAATATATTTAGTTCTTATTTAATATTTAATAATCAATTGAGTTGGTGTTTACTTGATGAAAATCCATATTTATTAATTAAATAAAAATAAAACATAGTTTTATTTGATTTTCATAATTATATAATAAATATGAAAATCAAATAAAACTACGTTTTGTTTTTATTTAATTAATATTTAATTTTTAAATGAAGTGATACTACGAGGTATTATTTTAAATAATACAAGTTAGATATGCACGACTCACCTCATGTTTGTAGTACAAATATGAGGTGAATTGTTCATATCTAACTCATTATTTATATTTAGCTCTATTCATATATCTTTATTTCGTTTCCATTCTCCTATTATATAGCAAGCCACACCCCTCAAAATCCTTATTTCTGAAGTTTTTATTTCTGGTTTTTGGTTAAGACCCAGTGTTCTGATCCATATAGCAGCATTGGAACCGCCATTGTTTTATAAAATTTTAAAAGTTTCTCCTTTCTAGTTCCCTTGAAAAATTTTAAGGTGTCACACATATAATTAAATTTATTTATTTTATTTGCATTGTCTTCACTTTTTCTGTAAGGCACATTGTATCCCAGATAATTTAAATTGCTCACCTGTTCTATTGTTTTATTCACTGAGATTTTTACTCTTAATGGCTCATAACCTTGAAAAGCTGAAACTTCTGTTTTTAGAGTAGATATTTTCAAATTGTATGTTTCATATATTTTACTCAATTTGAAAAATGCATGTTATAAGCAATCTTCTGCCTCAGATATCACAACTTGATCATCTGCAAAAAGTAAAGTATCTAATGAAATATTGTTAATTTTAAAATGTTCAGTTAAAATAATTTTCCAATTCTGTATGCATCTTCAATATGTATATATATTAAAAAGTGATGGCGAAAGTGGCCATTCCTGTTTTACTCTGCAGTCAATTGTTGCTGTTTTATTTTTTTGTGTTTTATGATCCATTCTAATTAATATTTTACTATCTACATATAAACTTACAATAATTTTAAATAAATGTTGTGGAACGCCCCTATTTATCATTATATTCCATAATTTCTTTCTGTTCACCCTGTCAAAGGCCTTCTGAAAATCGATAAATGCCATGTATGTTGGTAATTTTACTCTCTACACTTCTTTATTAATTGTGTTATATATACAGTCTGAACAAGTTTTTTCCAATCATCTCCTGTATAATTCACTTTCCTCAAATCATGGATAATGTCATTCTCCAACCTCATTTTTGGCCTACCTATTTTATGATTTCCCTCTTGTTTTCCTAAAAGGACCCTCTTTCATTCTCCATTCATGCTACGTATCCTGTCTGTTGCAGTCTATGAGACTTAATTGTTCTTATTGCATCTGGTTTTCCATAAAGATCATGTAGCTCATTGTTTTGTAAGTCTTCTCCATTAGCCTGTCTGTTCATCTCTCTTTGGTCCAAACATTTTCCTAAAATCTATAATAATAAATATATAACAACAACGAATATTGTTTTAAATTTGTGTGTTATTTTATAGGGGAAATATGTAGAAATTCTATTTGGAAGTGGAGGTCAGCCTGAAGGTGGTCGTATTTCAAATTTTCTTCTAGAAAAGTCCAGAGTAACTACTCAGAATCATGGTGAAAGGAATTTCCATATTTTCTATCAGTTGTGCACCGGAGCTTCCAGTAATATGCAAAGTATGTACAAAAATAATTTAATATAATAAATTTGGGAATTTTAACATTATGAGGTTTTCTTAATAAGAATTCATGATTCATTTGATTCTTAATAATAATAATTTAATAATTGTCCATCACTGTGAATGTTAAAATTTAAATTGATACATAAAAATATAATGCTTAACTGCTAAGAAGGTTATGTAATTTTTCATTAAAAATTGTCTTCTTGAATTAGAAGCCGCCACACAGCGGTTCTGACAATAGAAGGAATTGTATATAAGGAAGAAGAATTAATATTTATTTAACTTTCACAGGGAAAGAACACTATGAGGTTTAATTTAATTATTAGAATTAATATTGTTTATTTTTTATTATTTCACTCACCTCATACTTCATGAAGTATGAGGTGAGTGAAATAATAAAAAATAAACAATATTAAAGAACCTCATAGTGTTACTTCCTATCTACATAACTTAATAAAGTTGGCTATCAAGTCATAGGAAAACAAGAATAACGTAAACAACTGGAACAAGATGGCGGCTTCAAACATACAACATTTCAACGAACATTTTTCGAAAACTAAGATAGAAATTAAAAGATATTTGAAATTAAAAGAACTTAATGAAGTATGAGGTGAGTGAAATAATAAAAAATAAACAATATTAAAGAACCTCATAGTGTTACTTCCTATCTACATAACTTAAGAAGAATTAATGTTTGTTTCAGAAGCCTGAAATAGTGTAATGATTAAGACACTAGCATACAGAGCTAGAGGCTTCGGGATCAAATCCCAATTCGGACATTAATTTTTTCTTTTAAAAATAATAAGTATAATGTATCTTCCTTCTTGAAGCTATTACGTGCAGTACAAGTGGAAAAATTGACAATATGACTTTAGGATACAAGTTGTATTTTGTACTTGTTTACAAAAAAAAATATTCATTTTCCTAATATGTTACATTTAGGGGGCATGCCATAGCGTAGTGGTTAAGGCACTGAGCTACAAGCTGGAAGGTTGAGGGTGGGGTCAGGATTTTGAAACTGACCCAAACTTTTTGGCGGCACCATGGCCCTGGGGCCAACACAGCCTCTAACGGAAATGAGTACCAGATGCTTGTTCTGGGGGTAAATGTGGCCGTCATACAGGGCTGACAACCCGGCTGACATGGAGTGCCGATTGTCCAGAAAAGTTGGAGCCTTAACCTCCTACTATCCCAAGGGCCTCCTGAGGCCTATAGTGGGATCACTTTACCTTTACTTTTAATATGGTACATTTATCATGGTTAATAAAGTGTCCTTCATTTCCTCTGGCAAATGTGTTTTCTTGATTATTGTATGAGTATTCTCTTGGCCTGGTTAATTTTGGAGTGATAGTTCCTTCTACAAAGGTGAGATTTGGAAAGTAAGTTCCAGTTTTTTTTTCTTTTCAGAAAACATTCTATTGTAGAATGTTTCTTACATACCAGTGAAAGCTAACTTATCAGTTATTTTTCATAAGTAATATTATGAGTGATTTCCAAATTTATCTAGAGGATTTGGGAATCAAGAGTGGCATTTGTTAGGACTATTTAACGAATAAAATTAAGCTGTTTACTCACAAATCATTATTTAAATATCCAGCCATAGTAATTCTGCCCAAGGGCAGGTCTTTCACTGCAATCATAGCATTTTCATGCCATGCTTGCAGCTTTACTAGGGAATTGTAGGTGTGGTAGCTTCCTGTTGCTTTCCACACTGGTGAAGGATAATGATAATAATGATGATGATGGCCATATGATTTCGGGGACCATTTGGGCCTTAAAGTTTTTCTGACATTTTTCTTACATGTGAGGAAAAACCCCGATAAAAACCTCACCCAGAAAAACTGCCCTGACCAGGGATCGATCCCGGGCAGCATGCTACCTCGAGACCACAGCGGTAATTATTTAAAAATATTTATATATTTAATGTAAATGGCGATGTTTGAAAACAAATCAGAAATGTGTAGTTATGTTTCATTTGTTTATCCACTGCAACTTGATCATATTATTTATTATCAAATAGGATCGCAATATTGTAAGAATGCACCCTAGAAAATAAAATGAAATGCATCAAACTGCATATTATAACCAACATTATAGGTTATTAATTTATGTTTTTAGTAAACAACTCAATATAATCATTATTTAAAAACACAATTATCAAGTGTGTAGTTCGAAGGAATTTCTTCATTATTTGCTATATCCAATGTATTTGTTGGAGAGGCAGTCACTGCAAAATGATGTTCTCACCTGTTCAGAATATTAAAAAGGAGGAGCTTCTTTCATCACAAAAGCAGGAGGTGGTAAAGAGAATTCGATAAAGAGCGAGGTTGTAAAACAAAATTAATTGAAACTTGATTGGTCATTGACTCCCATTTGGGGCATGAGTTAAATAGTCAACATCTTCTTCTTCTTCTTTGGCTTTCCCCCACTTATAGGTTTGCCGTCTTCAGTTTCCATTTATCTCTATCATTCCAATCTCCCTCTTCCAAATTCCTATCATCCATTATAGTTCTGACATAGGTTTTCCATTTCCATCTTGGTCTGCCATGTTTATTTCTTCCAGGGGTAACCATTGGTATATATTTTTTGGCCATCTTTCATTTTCCATTCTTTGTACATACTTACTTACTTACTTACTTACTTACTCACTCACTGGCACTATCGAACCCGTAGGTTCATGGCCGCGTGGACATAAGCTCTCCATACATTCTTTGCACATGGCCATACCATTTAAGTGTTTCATTTTCAATCCTCTTAACAACAGATGTGGTGACATTCATTTCTCTCCAAAGGAATTCATTTCTTATTTTATCCTGTCTTGTTTTTTGGAGGCTTCTTCTAAAATAATCAAATTCAACTGTTCTAATTTTATTGTTTTGTAATTCCGTCAAAGACCAAGTTTCACTTCCATATGACAAAATATTCTGTATTATGCTCTTATAAATTTTCATTTTAGTTTTCTTTGTAATATTTTTGTTCCAAATTATTCCATGTAATGTATTAGTTGCATTTTTTGCCATTGCAATTTTAGTCTGTACATCTCTCTCACAGGTACCTAAACTTGCAATTATTGACCCAAGATATTAAAAAAATTCACATTTTTTTATTTTCCCTGTTTCAAGTATGAGGTCATCCACATCCTTTCCCAAATACATATATTCTGTTTTCTGTAAATTTTATTCAGTCCCCATTTTTTATATTCTTCCATTAGTTTATTTATCATATCATCTTCATTCCCTGCAAAAATTATTTGATCATCTGCAAACAACATTGAATGCAGTACTTTTCCTCCTATAGGAATACCCATTACAGAACATTTTTTAACCATAAGTTAAGAACCTGGTCTAAATAAATGTTAAAAAGAATTGGTGACAAACTGCATCCCTGCTGAAGGCCTTTATTCACTGTGAATTCCTCTGTTAAATTATTCTGTATTTTTTCTTTATCTTTTGTATTACTATAGATCCTCCTAACAATATTAATCCATTTATCACTGATATTCATATTTCTCATTGCCATCCATAACAATTGTCGAGGTACACTATCATATGCCATCTCTAAATCAAAGTAAGTGATCCCACAACAGGCCCGGAGGCCCTTGGGGTAGTAGGAGGTTAAGGCTCCCACTTTTTCTAGACAATCGGCACTTTATGTCAGCCGGGTTGTCAGCCCTGCATGACGGCCGCCTTTACCCCAGAACAAGCGTCTGGTACTCATTTCTGTTAGAGGCTGAGTCGACCCCAGGACCATAGTGCCACCAGAGGGTTTGGGTCAGTTTAAAAATCCTGACCCCAACGGGACTTGAACCCTCGACCCTCCGGCTTGTAGCTCAGTGCCTTAACCACTACGCTACGGCATGCCCCCCCATCTCTAAATCAATAAAGGTCATATGTAGTTCTTAAAATAGTCAACATAATTTCCTTTTTAAAAAAGTCAGAATGCTTCATATGCTTCGAAATCTCTTTTGTGTAAATCTCTGCTGGCTGTGACTGTAGCCATTGAAACTCTCCTTGAGCTCCTTATCTGTTTGAAACCATTGCGAAACAAGCCATTTCTTCATGATTGGGAAAAGGCAGAAGTCATTTGGAAGCCATGTTAGAACTGTAAGGTGGATGATCAAACTTCTTCCACTGGAACTATTTCAAAAGGGCTCCCAGTTTTGGGCTTCAGACAGAATTTTTTGGCACCCATTAAATATAGGATTTTTTTGAGTAAGTGCTTTGAAAACATTTTAATAATAATCTATTTCTCTCCCCTTTCAAAGTTTTTCCTTTCCGATGTTTTAGAAACAATTGAAATTCCAACATATTCTGCATTGTACATAGATATGAATAAAACAATGCTTATATTAAATTAATGTTGGGAAGTAAACATTATGAGGTATTTTTGGTCTGGACATCTAAATATAACTTCCTAAAATTAAATATTAATTATGAGGTATAATCATTAAAATTCATTGGAGAACATTTTGTTTAAAGAACTCATCTCATAGGATTCATGCTTCATGCACTGAAGATGGTGACAATAGAACAGTTGACGGCCGAAGAATTTCGTCAGTAGGAGTTATGGCTGAGGATGAACACGACTGTGTTTGAAACCGCGGTATCATGGAAGCATGAATCCTATGAGGTGAGTTGTTTAAACAAAATGTTCTCCGATGAATTTTAATTAAAAACAATGCTTATTTAATCTATTAAAGCTGTAATTATATATTTTAAGATTCTCATATATAACTTATATAGACATGTGCTGGATAATATATATTTTATTGAACTTTTTATAGGAAAAATCACTATGAGACTTAATTTAAGTTTTAAATTAAAATGCTTCACACCATATCTTATATCCAGTCCTCTAATTATACCAGTTTCGAAGCTTAAGCAGCTTCATCTTCAGTAATATCTTGCCGACTGATGTTATGTCGATCAGGAGAACCAATGTCCATCAACAGAGCGAGGAAGAAGCAGTTCTCCTGATCGACATAACATCAGTCGATAAGAAATTACTGAAGATGAAGCTGCCTAAGCTTTGAAACCGGTATAATTAGAAGACTGGATATGAAGTGAGGTATAAATCATTTTAATTTAAATCATATATTTTATTTCCTTTATTTTGAGAGATAGAGAGGGAACTACATTTATTTACACACTTAAAGGCAAAATCATTATTCGACCAATAAAAATGCAGTCATAGATCTGGTTTGTTACATTACAACTGGAACTTATCTCGGAAGAGGTATAGAAACAATAATAGTAATTAATGAAATGTTTAATATTTTATTTTAGGAAGTGATATTTTGAGATTATTTTAATTAAATTATTTTTAGTCTGATCACCTTACCTCAATATTAATGTTGATTTGTTCTTGAACATGTTTCAATTAGATCCTAATCATCATCAGCATCTTGCCCAGACTGGTTAGGTTTATGTTGCACACCCTGGATGTCGATGTCAGCTCCATCCTGTGGTTGGCCAAAGAACCTCCAAACAAGGTCACGCTCAGTCGGTATTTCAAAATTCATAACTCTGTTTTCGTTCTTCTGAATATAGATTTTTTTCCAAATAGTCAGCTCTTTTTTTTTCTAACTGTTTCAATAATTTAGTGTCCGAATTTATATTATGTTTTTCAAACCAAACATGAGCAGCAACTGTAGATTTTTCTATTTCCCCATTTTTAATATTTCTTATGTGTTCTTTGGTTTTAATTTGTAGGTTTCTTTTTGTTTTTCCTATATATATATTTACACAACCCGTACATTCAATTTGATATATTCCTGATTTTTTAAAATATATCAAATTGAATGTATGGGTTGTGAAAAGATATGTATAGGAAAAACAAAAGAAACCTAAAAATCAGAACTAAAGAACATATATGAAATATTAAAAATGGGGAAATAGAAAAATCTACAGTTGCTGCTCATGTTTGGTTTGAAAAACATAATATAAATTTGGACACTAAATTATTAAAAACAGTTAAAAAATACAAAAGAGCTGACTATTTGGGAAAAAATCTATATTCAGAAGAACAAAAACAGAGTTATGAATTTTGAAATACCAATGGAGCGTGACCTTGTTTGGAGATTCTTTGGCCAACCACAGGATGGAGCTGACATCGACATCCAGGGTGTGCAACAAAAACCTAACCAGTCTGGGCAAGATGCTGATTATGATATAATCAAAATATAATGTTGAGTGATTCCGGGTTATGTGGCCATGGTCCATAGTTGGTGTTGATACCAGACGTTTCGCCCTCAACTGCGGAGGGTATCTTCAGTGGCGAGTGCTTCTAGGCATGTTTCCTGGTCGGAAGATCTACTTAGAGTGAGCGCTGTGGACGTTGTATTAGTGGTGGGTGCAGGTTGAGTGGGCGTGGCTCTTGCTGATTGGCTAATGGTCGTCTCCTTGTTGTCCCTAGTGTTAATGCATTTATTTTCTAGTGTATGATACCAGGCCTTAGCCAGTTTGATACCTTCCTCTTTTCTGTTGATATTTCCCTTATGCTTGTATATTTCTATAGCCTCTCGGTATAATCTAGGGAAATAGTAGGAAGTAGTGGCTAAAACTTGTGTATCGTCGAATAGAATCTGGTGTCCATTCATAATGGCATGTTCTGCTACAGCTGATTTATCCATTAGCAGACAAGGAGAAATGGATAAATCAGCTGTAGCAGAACATGCCATTATGAATGAACACCAGATTCTATTCGACGATACACAAGTTTTAGCCACTACTTCCTACTATTTCCCTAGATTATACCGAGAGGCTATAGAAATATACAAGCATAAGGGAAATATCAACAGAAAAGAGGAAGGTATCAAACTGGCTAAGGCCTGGTATCATACACTAGAAAATAAATGCATTAACACTAGGGACAACAAGGAGACGACCATTAGCCAATCAGCAAGAGCCACGCCCACTCACCCTGCACCCACCACTAATACAACGTCCACAGCGCTCACTCTAAGTAGATCTTCCGACCAGGAAACACGCCTAGAAGCACTCGCCACTGAAGATGCCCTCCGCAGTTGAGGGCGAAACGTCTTGTATCAACACCAACTATGGACCACGGCCACATAACCCGGAATCACTCAACATTATGATTACCGGCCGTGAAAGCCTGCATTCAACTAATCAAAATATGTTCAAGAACAAATCAACATTAATATTGAGGTAAGATGATCAGACTAAAAATAAATTAATGAAATATTTAATTTTGCAGAAGACTTTGGACTTACGCAGTTAGATTACTATCAGTACCTGAGTTATGGTGGCAGCCATAAAGTGGAAGGAACCAATGATGCTCATGATTTTCAAGAGACTTTGAAAGGTAAGTGATAAAAAAAATATCTTTATCATTAAGAGATTATTGGTAACCTGGGGAGACCAAGATGTCATATCTCTTTTAATGGGTGTGGGCCTTCTAGGCTTTCTAACTCATTTTGATGTTAAATTTAGTTTAACATATTCCAGTCCTAGACAAATTTATTTTTTGAAATTAAATATTAACACTTGAACCAGGAATGGAATCCTGGTTAAATTTTACAACTTGTGACGTGACTTTTTTAATTCCTTCGTTAACTCCTGTTAAATTTTATTCCTAGGGTTTCATTTTTCAGATTATTTCCCACCATTTACAATGATTAAAACATTTTTTCTAACAGTTATTTCAATATATTTTTCTATGATATTTAACTACATGAAGACATGACAGCCATATTGATTTTAATGAATATTCTATGCAACAACTAATACATGTTCCAGTGCAGCCAATATAGAGTATGTACTAATTAACTGTACACATGTACTTCAGAATTTCAGAACTTACTGTTTATTTTTGGGTGTTACATTCTTTCACAGGTTAGAGTGCTTAAATTGCGTTAGATTAGCTTTAGGTTGGTATTTCACAGGTTAGAGTACTTAAATTGCGTTAACTTACCTTTTAGGTTTGTTAAATATCATGTGTATGTTGGCTACATCCCGTGATTACAAGGTATAAACTGCTTTGCATTTATATTTGAAGAGAAAAATTTTCGCCTAGACCGGGACTCGAACCCGGGACCCTTGGCTTTCCGAGCCAAGTGCTCTACCAACTGAGCTACCGAGGCGAGTTACGATCTAGACGCAAATTTTTCTCTTATGTACGTTGTAATTCCCTCACGCCAAATTGTAAACTGCTTTGCATTTGTTGGTGCATGTGCATGGTGTATGATTGGAACTTAGAAACTTTTTTGCGTCACATATTGTAAAGTATTTCCAGAACCTCTGACTCATTTTTTTGAAAAGAAAAATTAATACTTGAACTGGGAATCGAATCTCGGACTTCTATTTTTTGAAAAGAAACAAATTAATGCTTGAATCAGTATGTTTAACTCTGGTGGATTCCATTCTCTGAATAATGTTGTGTGTTTACTATATCCTGCATAGGATGTCCTACCTTTTGGTAAATGTTTGGCGTAACTTGTTTTACCTTCTGCATATTGTACTATTATAGGAAATATCACTATGAGGTTTAATTTAAAATTTAATATAAAATTATTTTTACCTCGCTTGATATCCTGTATTCTATTTAGACCAGTTTCAAAACCTAGGTGGTTTCATCATCAGCAATTTTACAACCAGTGTTCTATTGTAAAATAAAGACCTTGGGGGTAAATAATGATAACACACATTTATAAAGTTCAGAATTATGAGTATTTTATTTTCACTAATTATTTACTATTACAAGGTTGTTATAAAATCGAGCCTGCAATATGCTGCCATCTCCCAGTAGATTTATATGCTACATGAAGGAAATGAAAATTGTGTTGAATACAATTATTTGCACCATAAACATAAAAATGTGGGTTGTCATTATTTATCCCCGAGGTCTTCATTACTGATGATATAGATCCATGATCTAGATGGAGTAAGCGGCAGTGCTCCTGGATGACAGAAAATCAGTTGTAAAATTACTGATAAAACTGCCTTCGTTTTGAAACCGATCTAAAGGAAAGACATAATTTTAGCTCAGGTAAAAAGAATTTTATTTTAAATTTTATCTTCTGCATGTTTAAAGTATTAAAAATATTCTTTAAAATAGACACTGGAATTGTAGGAAGGAAGAAATGTATTTTAGGCATCTAAAATAGTCAAAATATACATAAAAAATGCTGATAAGAATAAAAAAAATAGGTCAAAATACATTTGAAACATAACCCTAAAAAAAAAAAAAAGAAAATTGGTTCTATAAATAATATTTGAAGAGAAAAAATTGCATCTAGATCATAACTCGCCTCGGTAGCTCAGTTGGTAGAGCACTTGGCTCGGAAAGCCAAGGGTCCCGGGTTCGAGTCTCGGTCTAGGCAAAAATTTTTCTCTTCAAGTATAATTTATCTTTCAGTGAGAAATGTTAAATCAATAATAAAAACATCATTAGAAGCCTTACTAGCTTTATAAAGTAATGTTAAATTCCCAATAAATGTCTTCTTAACTAAGAAGCCGCCATTTGCAAAGATAGAAGCAATGGTTTCAAAAGCATTGGCGATAGGGAATTACAACGTATATAAGAGAAAAAATTGCATCTAGATCGTAACTCGCCTTGGTAGCTCAGTTGGTAGAGCACTTGGCCCGGAAAGCCAAGGGTCCCGGGTTCGAGTCTCGGTCTAGGCGAAAATTTTTCTCTTCAAATATAAGAAAAATATACGCTCAGACTGGAGTTTGAACCCAGGACCTTTGGTTTTCTATGCCAATGCTCTACCAACTGAGCTACCTGAGCGCTCAATATAAACACAAATTTTTCTTGTATACATTGTTAATTCCCAAGTGCCAAATCCTACGAACCATTGCTCGATCATGCAAATGATGTTTCTTTTTTAAGAAGACTTTTATTGGAAATTTAAACATTACTTTATAATAATTATGAGTTAGACTGTTTTTTTCTCACCTTATATTTATAGTTACATTGCAGACTACAAATATGATGTGAGAAAAATAAACCTCATAGCGTTACTTCTTTTAAATGTTGAATTACTCTATAAACTCTAAGTAAATTAAAAAAAAAATGATTAACATAATAAATTTGGGAATTTTTACATTATGAGGTTTTCTTAATAAGAATCAAATGAATCGTGAATTTTTCCTACCTTGTACATCTATTTTTTTTTTAATGAGTCACGAGTCATGAAAACAGCTAAAGATGGGAATGATGTATTTCCCGATACTGCAGTTCTGTTTTAAAAAAATAGATATATGAGGTAAGAAGAATTCACAATTCATTTGATTCTTTTTAAAAAAAATTATTCTTAATATGTTTTTATTATGTTTGTTTCAGCAATGAGTGTAATGGGTTTGACTGAACAAGAACAGAGCAATATCTTGAAGGTTGTGGCGGGTGTTCTTCACTTGGGAAATGTCTCATTTGTGGAGAAAGGCAATTATTCAGAGATCCAGGACCTAGACAGTAAGTTTTTAGTTCATATTTTGATGTTATATATATATATATATATTTTTTTTTTTCATTCAGGATTGTTTCTGTTATTTACACAGGTATCCTCAACCAATATATATAATATATAATATATTTAATTTAACACATTCCATTCGCGGACAAATTAATTTTTTGAAAAGAAAAATTAACACTTGTCCCAGAAATCGAACCCTGGACCTCTGACTCTAGAGTTATTGTGCAGTCCGTTTCATCATCCAAAACCTGATACAAATTTTCTTTCTACTTATATAATTGTCTTATGTCCGAGGGCAGATAGTCAGTGCTGTTAACAATGCCATATGGCTTCCATTCAAAGTATTTCCTTTTAAGTGGTAAAGCTTATTATTTTGATGTTATATTTAATATAACACAGTCCTGGACAAATTAACTTTTTGAAAAGAAAAATTAAAGTTGAACCAGGAATCGAACTCTGGACCTTTCACTCAATGCGTCAGCTACACTAATCAAGACTCAAGAGGAAAGAAAATTTGACGTTTGTTTAAGGTCTTCAATAAAGAAAATTTGACCTTTAGGTCTTGAATGGTGTAACAGAGAAAAGAAATGTATTCACGTAGACTTTCACGGCCGGAGTTGCTATGATGATCTTGATGAAGATTTTCGGGCTGTAGGCCATGGTCGTGAGGCTTGCAGTTTCCTGACGTTTTGCCAAAGACTGCGTCTTTGGCGAAACGTCGGGGAACTACAAGCCTCACGACCATGGCCTACAGCCCGAAAATCTTCATCAAGATCATCAGAGAAAAGAAAATTTGACATTTCTATTAGGTCTTGATTGGTATAAGACTGCGTGCTAACACATAGAGTTAGAGGTACAATGTTCGATTCCTGATAATAGTGTTAATTTTTCTTTTCAATAAAAATTATTTCATATTCAAAGAGAAAAATATATTTTCGATGTTTCTTTTTTTAATTAACATTTTCCAAACCTGGATAGAAAAGTATATGCTTGGACCGGGGTTTGAACCCAGCACCTGTAGCTAATGCTCTGCCACTGAGCTATTCAAATCCTCCAATCTAAATGCAAATTTTTCTCTATACATTTCAATTCCACATAGCACCGAAGACTTGTGAACTATTGCTAAACATACACAAATGGCAGCTTTTTATTTAAGAAGACTTTTGATAGGAATTTAACATTACTTCATAAAGCCAGTAGAGCTTCTTTCTTTTATTTCATATACTTGATAAAATGGGCACACTTTGCGTGTACTCTTTAATTACAGTGATGACTACTGGACTAAGCTCTGTAATCTCTTGGAAAATATTACTGAAATATGACTGGTCTTTAAAGACATGTGTTTCAAGGCATGTTTGCCCCATCCTCAGCTAGTACGAGGGTGGATCAAATATAAACCGGAATTTGTATCTGGAGGCTCTGGTAGCGAACTGCAAAGGTTGCAGTTTGGAGGGGAAGTTGGTGGGAGTGTCTGGAGTAGGGATCTTGATGTGTCGCACTCCGAAGAGCGGCCGCTTGCTTCAGTACGCCATGGGTGAGCGCGAGCAAGAGGTACACAGTATGTTTCACAATGCATTATTATTAAGTTTTTGGCGAAAGAAGGCACTAAACCTTCTGAAATTTTGAGAAGGCTCCATGCACAGTTCGGGGAAGCAACCCTATTGAAGACGCAGGTGTATGATTGGCGAAAAAAAAATTTAGCGGGCCAGGATTCAGTGGAAAATGAGCCCCACCAAAGATGGCAATGAACAAGCATCACTGCAGACAGCATTCGTGCTGTACGGGACCTTATTGAGGAGGATCGGCGCATAGCAATTTCTGAAATTGCTTCACACATTGGAATAAGCTTCAGAAAGCAGCATATCGCAACAAGCGCTGCCGGAAACCGATCCAAAATGTGATTGTGCTGCATGACAATGCAAGGCCACACACTGCTCAGTTGACACAAGAAAAACTGACAAAAATACATTGTACACCTCTGGAACATCCTCCTTACAGTCCAAATTTGTCACCCTGTGACTACCATTTGTTTGGGCCACTGAAAGAAGACCTGGGAGGAAGGCGGTTTGGTGACAATGCAGCGGTAGAGAAGTTCGCGCACAACTGGCTGACTACACGTCATCCCTCATTCTTCGTGGACAGCATCAAAAAGTTGCCAACTCGATGGCAAAAGTGTGTTGGAAATGAGGAGACTATGTAGAAAAATGAGGTGGTGGTTTTACATTTTTTTGTTAATTCAATAAAATGTTGTTGTTTTCAAATGCTGGGCCTTGGCAATGAAGCCATTAGCGTTCTTGCTCTCCAATATTTCTCTATGGTGGATCCAGCAGGTAATACTTCACAGGTTTGTAGGTGTTCTTCATTCATTTCTTCGTCTTTATTGCATAGAGGACAATTTGGATTTGTGTAGATTCCTATTT
This sequence comes from Diploptera punctata, assembly GCA_030220185.1. Taxonomy (NCBI): domain Eukaryota; kingdom Metazoa; phylum Arthropoda; class Insecta; order Blattodea; family Blaberidae; genus Diploptera; species Diploptera punctata. Next base: position 202,394 of record JASPKZ010000424.1, on the reverse strand, counting down.
TATATAAATGTTTGGCCAAATAGTCATGTTCTATAAGCAGTCTAAATTTTGCTACTGTAGTTTTACGTGGAATTTCTGGAATAATATCTGGCTTCTTTACTAAAATATTCAATTTTTTGTCTTTGGCTTTATTACATAGGTCTTGGTTTTGTTTGATTTTATATTTGTTTTTAATTATTCTTTTATGGATGTGAAAGGTAAGCTTTTAGTATATAAAATTGTAAACAATAATTCCGGTTTATATTTGATTCACCCTCGTACATACTGATTTTTCCCAAGTTGTTGGCCCTGGATCTCAACTCATGCTCCCTCTTTTTGTGGTCCAAAAAACTTGTTAATTAGGTTCCTCAGACCAAACTTATTTATTAAGTAAAACCTCATAATGTTACTTCCAATTGTATTTAAAAAAAAAATGAAGCCTAATTAGCATATAATTATTTTACCATTTGAATTAAATGACACTCACCCCCCCACCTCTAGGTCCTGGTTTATTTTCTCAGTCATTCTGTATGGAGTTTGTGGTGATTGAATCGGAGTCAGGCAGATTTGTTTTGGTGTTTCAATAAATCCATTTTCCTTCTAGCTTCCCAATATTTAATAAAAACGTCTGAATGCATGTTCAAAGTTTGACACAATTTTAAATGTTTTATTTTAATATTCTCTCCTCCCTTACAAAGTAGGCAGTTTGGTGATTGTGAGTCATATTAAATATCACATATATATTAGGCAGCCAATAAATAAAAATATATTCTAAAAATCAATTAAGTTAATTAGAACAAACCAATGAAATAAATAAGGTGAATCTGGAGTCATCTTATCTCATAACTTACTGTGTTCTATTTGAACTAGTTTTGATATGTCATATATACCTTCGTCAGCTTTTCCAGACTGTTGAAATTTATGTTGTCGGCCCTGGATGTCTGCTCCCACTCCATCTTTTGGCTGACCGAGAACTTGTAAATCAAATTATTTTTTCTGGGAATTTCAAAATTTAGAAATTTAAAATATGGTGAAATAGAAAAATCTGCAGTGGTTGCTCATGTTTGGTCAGAAAAGCATAAAATCGACATAAACACAAAATTGTTGAAACAGTTGGATAATACAAAAGAACTTGCCATTTAGGAGAAGATCTGCATCCAGAAGAACAAAAACAGGATTATGTATTTTGAAATTCCTGGGGGAAAATATTTGATTTACAAGTTCTTCGGTTACTCAAAAGATGGAGTGGGAACTGACATTCAGGGCTGACAACATAAAAATTTCAATATCTGGAAAAACTGACCGAAACTAGTTCAAATAGAACACAACAAGTTATGACGTAAGATAACTCCGGATTCACTTTATTTATTAAGAAGAACCTCATAAAGTTTCTTCCTATTGTAATTTATTAATAAACCAATGAAAATGTTTTATGTTTTTATTTCAATTTGTCACTTATATAAAATGAGAAATTAATAATTTAAGAGATATCTCATTGAGGCAATATGCTAACCACATGTCACTCATTGACATCTTTAGGTAAATAAGCATTTATATTAAATTAATGTTGGGAAGTAAACATTATGAGGTATAATCATTAAAATTCATCGGAGAACATATTGTTTAAAGAACTCACCTCATAGGATTCATGCTTCCATGATATCGCGATTTCAAACATAGTCATGTTCATCTTCAGCCATAACTCCGACTGATGAAATTCTTCGGCCGTCAACTATTCTATTGTCGCCATCTTCAGTGCTGACATCTATGGTTGAATTTATGAACTTCGAAAATCAATGTAATTTCGTTGGGGATATCAAAATTCATTGATCTATTTTTGTTTTTCTGAATGTATATTTTTTCCCAAACTGTCAATTCCAAAGGTTTCTCTACTTGTTTTAAAAGTTTAGCTTCTCTTCCAATTTTATGATGTTCCAATAAACTATGTGCAGCAATTGCAGATTTTTCAGTTTCACAATTTTTAATATTTCTGAAATGTTCTTTTGTCCGAATTTCCAAATTCCTTTTTGTTTTTCCTACATAAACTTTATTGCAATCTTCACAATTTATTTGATAAATTCCAGATTTCTTACTGTCTGGAACATTGACTTTTTTATTGGTACTTAGAAGATTACCCAGACTAAATTTATTTATTGGTGCCAAAGAAATGTTGTATTTGTCAAAAATTTTTTGAATATTTCTATGCATTTCAGGATGGTAAGTAATTTTCTTGTATTTTTTCTTTTCTTTGCAATTTTGTAGAGTAGTATATTCATTAAGTCTTTTTTTGTGTTTGAATTTCTTCAACTTATTTATAATTAATTCTTTATCAAAACCATTTAATCTAGCAGTGTTTAAGATATGTTTAAACTCTTTGTTGAAATTTTCTTCGTTTAATGGTACATTTGTCAATCTGTAAATTAAGCTATTGAATATTGCATGCTTATGAGCAATGTGATTGAAGCCTGATGATTTAATGTAATTATCTGTATGAGTTCCTTTTCTAAATATATCAAATTCAATTTTCAGTGTTTGATCATTCCTAATTATACATAAATCCAAAAAAGGAATTTTGTTTTCTTTTTCTAATTCAACGATAAACTTTACTGATTCATCCTGAAGGTTCAATAATTTAAGAGCATCTTCAATATCTTTAGAATTTATTATTGCAAAAATATTATCTACATATCTGAACCAAGTCTTAAACATCCATGGGTATGCTTTAGTGATTTGACACTCCAAGTAACTCATGAACAAATCAGCTAAAAATGGTGAGAGCGGATTGCCCATTGACAAAGCCGAAACCTGTTGGTAAAATTTTCCATTATATTTAAATATTAAAAGAATTTTAAAATATAAAATTATTAACTTTAACTTTCATATTTATTATGATATTAAAATCCTGCTATAATATACTTACTTCATTCTGTCCATAAAATAGTCTTGATAGATTTGAAATTAGTGATTTTGAACTTCCCTAGATAAATTCCTTCACAAATTTATTTTTTGTGAATTTATGAGTAGCTTAAAAATGATGTCAGCCATTGTGGACTAGTGATTATGCTCCTTGCTTCTGGTCCCGAGGGTCGCAGGTTTAAAACTGGCCTGGGGTCGATGGATTTTTTTAGGATGGAAAAATCTAAGGAGCAAGTCCTCTGAGAGGGACTTTAAGCAATGGGTCCCAAGTCAGGCTCGTAGAAGATTATTAAGCCTGAATAAAAAGGCCTCTAAGCAAAATTTACCAACCTCATATTCCTAGTAATACCTTAATTGTCTGCTAGATGTCTCATTGAGTCTGTGCATTGACCACATATCATTCATGACATCTGTGGTCAAATAAGCTTAACTTGATTAAAATTACGGTGGGAGGAAACACTATGAAATATTTACATTAATGAATGAGTTTGAAAAAATTGGCGAAATTTCGAGTTTGAATTTGACTGAAGTTGGAAGTAATACTATACTTTTGAAACCGGTATTGTGAAGACATGCAACTTTATGAGGTGAGATGTTAAAGCATTTTTCCAACTCATTCATTGAAGCTTAACTTGGTTTAGTAATTCATGAATTAATTATGGGAATTAACATTATGAGGTTTTCAAATTAATAATCAATAAGAACTGAGTCATATCTCACTTCATATTTTGTGTTCTTCAAGCATGGAACCATGGTTTCTGAAGACATCCCTCTCATCTTCACCCACAATCATGATTGTTGAACCATGGTTTGAAGATGAAGATGTATATTCTTAAGTTATGTAGGTAGGAAATAACACTATGAGGTTTATTTTAATATTGTTTAGTTGTTTCTTTACTCACCTCATACTTCTTAAGAAGTATAAGGTGAGTGAAGAAACAACTAAACAATATGTATATACTTATCTCAATCATAGTATCAGCTTTAACTTCTTAATATTAATTTAATGTAAACCAGAGTTTAACAGTTGTGGTTATGGCTAAAGATGGGAGGGATGCCTCCAGAAAATGAGGTTCTGTGCTTGAAGAACACGAAATATGAGATATGACTCCGTTTTTATTAATTATTGGTCTAGTAACTGCTAACAAAGGAGAGGATAAAGCACAACATTGGTCTATGCCATTGTAGTAATAGTAGTAGTTGAAAATTATTATTTGCTTTACTTTATTTGACAGGTCTTGGATACCCTTCATTTTTGTTCGAGGTGGAGCAGAACCACCTGAAGAGCAAGTTGACTAGTCGTAGATTTGATAGCAAGTGGGGATCTCAGTCTGACACAATAGATGTTACACTTAACGTAGAACAAGCTTTATACACTAGGGATGCTCTGGCTAAAGGAGTATACGCCAGGCTATTTGATTACCTTGTCAAAGTAAGTATTATTTCAATGTTTTTATTATTAATTTAATATTTCTCACTGGAGGACAAATTATATTTGAAGAGAAAATTATATTAATAGTGAGTGGAGAACATATTTTAATCGACTCACCTCATACATTTTCAAACTTCTTTGATACCGACGGTTTCAGACAATATCATGTCCTTCATCGGTCATGGCGTCCACTGATGAAATTCCGTGATTGTTGATTTCTTTAGTGACATCACCTCTTGTGCTGCCATCTTTTGTTGGGATTATAAACTTTGTAATTAAATTTTTATCCACCGGAATATCGAAATTCATAGATCGAATAAATATCATATTTTTCTATAAAAATGAGGTGAGTGATAAAAATTCTACTTACATTAAGAGGTTTGTTTAATAATTAAGATATTTTGTCTGTACATTCTACCTCTTATAGTTGTTTTTTGTCAAACATGTGTTTCAAGGCTTCTGAACCCTATCGTCAGCAGTTACAGACTGAATTTTCTCAAGTTGTAGGCCCAGATTCTTGATTCCTGCTCTCTCTGCCTCTGGTCTAATGAATTTACTAATGAGATCTGCAGTGGCTGCTCACGTTTGGTCAGAAAAACACAAAATAGACGTAAACACAAAATTATTAAAAGAGTTAGAAAACAAAAATGAACTCGCCATATGGGAAAAAATCTACATACAGAAGAACAAGGAAAGAATTATGAATTTTGAAATTCCTGGAGAAAGGAACCTCATTAGTAAATTCATTGGCCAGTGTCAGAGAGAGCAGGAATCAAGAATCAGGGCCAATAACTTCAGAAAATTCAGTCTGTAATCGCTGATGATGGAGCTCAGAAGCCTTGAAACATATATTCGACAAAAACAACCATAAGAGGTAAGAATGTACAGACAAAATGTCTTAATTATTATGAAGTAATATTCATTTAAAATTGGTCAGATTATATTTTAATAACTTGCCTCACAAATTTTGCGTTTTTCACAATACCATGGTTTGAAATGGGATCCTGTTCATCTTCAGTCATGACTCTGACTCATGAGTCATGATGGGATCCCTTTTGAAATCATGATATTGTGAAAAACACAACATTTGTGAGATGAGTTATTAAAATTTACTCTGACCAATGTTAAAACTATGAGGTATTATTTATTTAAGTAAAATTTGATCACCTCACCTCATTCTTTTTTCTAGTTTCATATCCTTTTTCGGTTCAATCATCAGTATTTTTACGACCATTGTTATGTCGTCTTGAAGAACCTCTTTCTTCTATAATTTTTTCACATTTTTTTTCCTAATTACCATTTTATCTTCAATGTCTATATTTTCAGTTAAAATCTCTATATCTGCTATGTAGTCTTCTACCTTATTGAAAAAATTTATGCATGTTTTCAAACCACTTTCTAAAAGCCCCATTTCTTCTACCTTATTGGAAAAATTTACGCATGTTTTCAAACCACTTTCTAAAAGCCCCATTTCTTTTTCATTAAAAGTCTTGGATGATAAGTTGACAACATTGTTTCGGAACATATTTTTATGTTCATTTCTTTTATGTTTTGTGAGTTTTGGTTCTTTCCGATTTTTCTCTTATTTCCCCTGATTCTATTTTCAAATTTTCAATTTTATTTATATTATTTTTAGTCTGGACATCTTACCTCAATATTAATGTTGATTTGTTCTTGAACATGTTTCAAAACAATTCTGTTTTATCGTCAGCTTTCCCAGACTAAAAAACGATAAAACAGAATTGTTTTGAAACATGTTCAAGAACAAATCAACATTAATATTGAGGTAAGATGTCCAGACTAAAAATAATATAATTAAAATAACCTCAAAATATAACTTCCTAAAATTAAATATTTCAATTTTATTTTTCTGTTTAGCAATTTTTTGTTTAATGATCTTATTATCTTCTTGTATCTTGTATCTTGTAAGCTCATGTTTCCCTTATCAGAGATTTTAGGCGCTCTCCCCTACAGGGAAGAATTTGAACCATACTAATTTAGTTACACTTGTTTTCGTATAGATGTCACTTGAGTGGTCCGTGGTCAGCGTTCTGCCTCATACTGACATCTAGGAAACCAAGGTAGTACTAGGACGGGAAAATCGGGTGTAAATTTTGCTTTGAGGCCTTTTCATTCAGGCTTAAGGATCTTTTACGAGCCTGAAAATCTTCAGACTCGGGACCCATGGCTTTAAAGTCCCTACCAGAGTACTTGCTCTTTGGATTTTTCCATCCTAAAAAATAAATCAATCCCGGCCGGGTTTGAACCCACGACCGTCGTGAAGACAGAGGCAAGGAGCGTAACCACTAGTCCACGCGGCCCGGACGATTTGATTTTTTTTCTTAATTTTTAAACGCTTTTTTTTAAAAACTTTTTCTTCTTAAATTTTCCCAACAAATATAACCTACAATTTTTTTTTTTTAATTTTCAGACGGAGAAAATATAATTCAGTATCAAGATTACTTATTTGTTATACAGTTTATTTTTATCCATTTTCAAAATTTTCCTCTCAACTGTAATTTGCTGTTTACTTCCATTAACTAACTAACTAACCCACTGACTCTATTGAATACCCGTAGGTTCATGGCCATGCAGACATAAGCTCTCCGCACATCCCTATCCTGAGCTAATATCTGTATAATCTACTTCTCTCAAATCATGGTTAATGGCCATTTTCCATCTGGTTTTTCTACAGGAAGCTACCATGCACCTCTTTCATTCCCCATTCATGCCACATGTCCTGTCCATTGCAGTCTATGAGACTTAACTTTTCTTATATCTCGCTTCCTATAAAGATGATGTAACTTACTGTTATTAAGTTTTCTTCATTCACCTGTCTGTTCATCTCTCTTTGATCCAAAATTTTTCATAAGAACTTTATTCTCAAATACTTGAAATCTTCTTTCCTGCCTTAAAGTAAGAGTCCATGTTCACATCCATATAACATGACTAGGAGTTTTATATATTTTCAGTTTAATGTTTTTTTGAAAGAAGTTGGGACGACAAGAGTCCCTGTATGTATAATAGCATGCATTTCCAGTATTGAGCCTATTAAATTAATATAATATAATAAATTTGGTAATTTTTACATTATGAGGTTTTCTTAATAAGAACAATTGAATCATGAATTCTTCTTACCTCACACATCTGTGTTTTTTTAACACAGAACTGCAGTATCGGGAAATATGATGGGAATGATGTATTTCTCGATACTGCAGTTCTGTGTTAAAAAAACATAGATGTGTGAGGTAAGAAGAATTCATGATTCATTTCTTATTGAGCCTATGTTTAATTTCTTTGTGCATCTCATTCTCATCTCTTCCATTACTTCCATTATTGTCTTTAATTATTCTTCTTACAAAATTTGGAACTAAGTTTAAATCTAAACATTTGATATTGAATTTAATGTATATTATTCTTTTTTTTCTTTTTTCATGTAAATTATTATTGAATCTTTTTATTTTTTATTTAGATCAAACAGATGTTTTGATGATCTTGAGGAAGATTTCTGGGCTGTAGGCCATGGTCCCGAGACTTGGTGTTCCCCAACGTTTCACCAGACTCTGCATCTGGCATCCTCAAGGGTTGTCTTGAGACTGGCAATTTGTCCACTGTCTGTCCTATTTATACTGTTCACCGCGATGTGTTCATAGGTTACATCTGCCTTCTGATTGGTCAGCGGTAGGGACTTCCATTGCTCCAATGAGGTTGCTGTTTGATGGTCTAATAGACTGTTCTTGTAGAGGTTTGCATTTTGCGTTTTTTAAAACCGGTATTCATATTTTGTTGACTTTTAATGGTTCTTCTTTTCTATTGAAGCTGTTTTTATGTTTGAATATTTCGATAGCTTTTCGTTGTAGATGGGTAAAAAAGTGTGTGCAAACATAAAAACAGCTTCAAAAGAAAAGAAGAATCATTAAAAGTCAACAAAATATGGATACCGGTTCTAAAAAATGCAGAATGCAAACCTCTACAAGAACAGTCTACTAGACCATCAAACAGCATCCTCATTGGAGCAATGGAAGACCCTACCGCTGACCAATCAGAAGGCAGATATAACCTACGAACACATCATGGTGAACGGTATAAATAGGACAGACAGTGGATAAATTGTCAGTCTCAAGACAACCCTTGAGGATGCCAAACGCAGTCTCTGGCGAAACGTTGGGGAACTTCAAGCCTCGAGACTACGGCCTACAGCCCGGAAATCTTCCTCAAGATTATCATAGCAACTCCGGCCGTGAAAGCCTAAGTCAAAACAGATGTTTGTTAAAATTTGATTTTGAGGCTTTTTTGAGTATGGGGATTATATTTAATTTTGTTTAGTTGTTTCTTGACTCACCTCATACTTCTTAACTCCCGTGCATATTTAGATTTCGTTACTGTATTTATGACATTCTCAATGCTGTTCACGTTCACAACAGCGTTGAGAATGTCACAAATACAGTGACGAAATCTAGATATGCAAGGGAGTTAAGAAGTATGAGGTGAGTCAAGAAACAACTAAACAAAATTAAAATAAACCTCATAGTGTTATTTTCTACCTACATAACTTAATGGGGATTATATATTTATTATTTTTAATTTCAGCGTGTGAATGATGCTATGGAGACAAATATACCAGGGTATAACATAGGAATCTTAGACATATATGGATTTGAAATCTTTGAACGCAACGGTTTTGAACAATTCTGCATAAACTTTGTGAATGAAAAATTACAACAGATCTTCATTGAACTCACCTTGAAAGCTGAACAGGTAGGATCAAGATATTTCTGTTATTTATTATACAGGGTGATTCTATACAATTGGTTTGGTTAATATAATACATTTGAGAATTTTTACATTATGAGGTTTTCTTAATTTCAAGTTTGATTACAAAGTTCTTCAAAAGTACACCAGATGGCAGTTTAGAAAATTACCGGCAAAAGAAAAAGTTGACAGTCCTGAAAACAGCTGAAGATGGAAAAGATGTTTTTTCCGATACTGCAGTTCTGTGTTAAAAAAACATAGATGTATGAGATCGGTTTGGGTTTTTTTTTACAGAGAGAGTAGTATACTCAGACAAACTTTATATACATAGTTATATAGTGAAGTACAAGTTTTTTTTTTTTTTACGTACCTTATAGGTGCTTGATATGAGCTCCCCTCATGACCTGCAGTATTCATGCCAGTAGTTCAATTCCAATATTACAAATATACAGTTCAGCACCAGTCATCATTTCTGTAAACTCAAGTCCTCTACCAGTAGAAAGTGGAACTATGCCAGGCAGATAATTTCCAATAAAACTTTGATATTCTGTGATGTATTATTAGTTCCATTAAATATTTATAATTTATTGCTTCTCACCGAATGACAAATTTTATATGAAGAGAAAAATATACTTATTTAATATTTGTAGGAAGTAACACTATGAGGTTTCCTTTAATTATTATGAGCTAGAGATTTTAACCCACCTCATATTTTTGGTTTTCTTGCAGACTGTAGTTTCGTCACATTTATGAGACATTGTCGATGCATCCAAACTGTAACAAAACTATAGTCTGCAAGAAAATTAAAAATATGAGGTTAGTCAAAATCCCTAACTCATAATAATTAGAAAAATATATGCCTGAATTGGGATTTGAACCCAATGTCTCAGCTTCTGTACACCAGTGCTCTCTCTACTAAGCTACCAGGCATTCAAATGCTTATTACTTCTCTCTTTTATTATATGAATTCTCGCAAACTGAGGTATGAACTATATGCATCTAGCGACTTCTTCAACAAGAAGACTTTAATGGGAATCACACCACATTTATAGCCAGTGAAGCTTGTTTTCATGTTTTTATTTAAGACTTCAAGCACATGAGATTGTATAAGTAAGAGAAAAATTTCTTTGTAAATCAGGAGCCTAAGATTAATGGATAAAGTAATGGAAAGTAGATCCACAAATCCTGGGTTCAATTGCTAGTTTAGGTGAAAAAAAAGTGTCTTAAAATAATAATTTGTCATATTTGAAGAGAAAAATTATATGCTCAGACTGGGGCTTGAACCCGGGACGTTTGGTTTTCTAGACCAAGTGCTCTACCGACTGAGCTACCGGAGCAAGTTTCGATCTAAATGCAAATTTTTCTCTATATATGTTGTAATTCCTGCGCACCAAATGCTATGGAACCTTTGCTCCTATCTTTGCAAATGGCAGCTTGTTTATTAAGAAGATATATATATATATATATATATGGTTGGTATCTAATGTCGAGCACTTGATAATGAAATCATTCGCTCTCTTGCACTCCAATATTTAGCAGAAAGGCTGGTCTCTTCTACAAAGGCTGGACAACGGAGGAGATGGTTTCTTTCCATATCTTCATTTAAATTGCAAAAAGGGCATTTAGGTGAATCTGTTATGCCAATTCTGTGTAGGTGTTTATTCAAGCAGTCATGTCCCGTTAGCAGTCTGAATGTTGCTACTGCAGATTTTCTTTGTAATGTAGTAATGTCATAAGCTTGTAGATTTTCCCATTCCTTTCCAGATGTTTTGGTGGTGTGTTCTTCTCTAAGTTTATTGATGTATTTATTTGAGATGATTCTTTCGATAGAGTGAAAGGAAACTGGAGCAGAAGTTGGGTTTGAAACAATTTTGCTACCCTTCTTGGCTAGAAAATCGGCTATTTCATTGCCTGTCACTCCACAATGGGCCGGAATCCATTGAAGTACAACTTTTTTATGTAGACGGGATAAATGTTTTATCATTTTGTGACATTCGATAATTTTGATGCTTTTGGGTGTTGTGTCTCGTGTTATAGCAAGAATGGCTGCTTTGGAGTCACATAAAATTACAACTTTTGTAAATTTTTGGATGTGATATAAAAGATTTTGTAAACTTAAGAAAATAGCTGGAATTTTGCCATCAAAGTTTGTTGAATTTGTGTTTAGTTTACGATAAAAGGAAAAAAGTGGACATACTGCACCAGCACCAGTTCCACCGTCATTTGGTAGGCTGGAGCCATCTGTAAAAATATGTATCCATTCAGGAGCTGGGTATCTTAGATTTATTATTTCCAGTGACATTTGTTTTAAAATATATGGAGGAGTTTCAGATTTCTTGATGTCTTCTGTTAAATGAAGGTTATATTCGATTTCCAAAAATTCTAGAGGGTTGTTTCTCATCTGCATATTCTCTTTTGAATGTGGAAGTTGCAATTTCTGTTTGATTTCTTGCACAGTGCTTAGGAAGCTTTGCTGAGATTTTAAACATACTTGTGGTTTATATATATATATATGAGAATTATACATTATTACTCGACCGCGTTAACTTTTTAGTCGATGAGGGGAAGCAATGGCACTAGTGGTGATGGTGGGGAAAGTGTCTCCTTCCACTGTTTCATAAGCGAATGACTGGACAATTGGTATAATCAGCGGCAAAATATAGTGGTCCCTCCATGGTATCTTTACCTTGTCGTGATGGAGTGGCTTGCGTGCTTAAATGATCCTGAGAGCTATGCCGGCGGTAGCATTGCTGCCGATAGTGTTACCCATGCCGGACTGGTCGAAGGTGATAAGCCAGACGAAATAAGTACCTTGGTCGAAAGAGTGACGATCTTTCTCCGTAAAAATACAACCGTCAAGAAATGCGGACATGGGTTCTACTGGGGTAAAATTTTCCGGAGGTCAAATAGTCCCCCATTCGGTTCTCCGGGCGGGGACTACTTCAGGGAACCCATGCCAAAGGCTCAAACACAGGGACATGTTCCTAGGAACATGGAATGTTAGGACTTTATACAATAGCGGGGCACTAGAGATATTAACGCGGGAATTAGATAAATCGCCCTTGGATATAGTCGCTGTACAAGAAGTTAGGTGGCCAGGAGAAGGTAGTCAGGAATCAGGAAGTTTTGCATTATACTACGGGGGTGCAGAAAGACCTGCATTTGGAACGGGTTTTTTAGTCAGAAGGAGGATCCTATCCGCTATCCGAGATATTAAGTTTGTTAGTGATAGGATATCATACATAATTCTAAAGGGTAAACGACATGATTTTATAATTGTAAATGTACATGCCCCCACAGAAGATAAAGATGACAAGATCAAGGATGAGTTCTATGAAGAATTAGAATGCTTATTTGATAGCCTTTCACGATATCATATGAAAATTGTCTTAGGAGATTTTAATGCAAAAGTGGGGCGGGAAGATATATTCAAACCAACAATAGGCAAATTCAGTCTTCATGAAGATAGTAATGACAACGGGGTTAGATTAGTCACATTTGCCACATCAAAGAATCTCATTGTTAAGAGCACAACATTTCAGCATAAGGATATTCATAAATACACCTGGACATCCCCAGATGGAGAAACTCGGAACCAGATAGATCATGTATTAGTGGATAAACGCTGGCACAGTAGCATCATTGATGTTAGATCAGTTAGAGGGACAGACTGCAATTCGGATCATCATCTGGTCAGAGTGAAAATCAGACAACGGCTATCGCTTATGAGAGGAACAAACGCTAAAGATGATTCTGTAAAATATGAATTAAAAAACTTGAAAAATGATGAAATGCGGCAAGAATACCAAATCAAAATTGCTAATAGATTTGAAGTACTGGAATCTTCAGATGACAATGTGGCAAACGAAGAAGAAACTGATATAAATAAAGAGTGGGAGGCTATAAGAGATACTATTAAATTGTCAGCATCAGAAAGCATTGGTTGTTTAAAAAAGAGACAAAACAAGAAATGGTTTGATGAGGAATGTGCCGACATTGTAAAGAAAAGAAAGCTAGCAAAAATGAAATGGTTACACGAGCCAAATGAGGTAAATTTAGAGCAATTGGGTAGTGTTAGACGGGAAACCACCAAGTTACTAAAGAGTAAAAAGAGGGAATATCTGAGAGAGAAGATTAATGATCTTGAAATGAATGCAAAAAATAGGAACCTAAGAGAATTATATGAGGGAATTAGTATAGAGAAGAAAGGGTTTCAGGCTAGAACAAACATAATTCGGAATGAAAATGGGGATATGATTGCAGATTCCAGGAGTATATTAAATAGATGGAAAAGTTACTTTAATCAGCTATTAAATGTACATACAAAACAGGACATTGAGGAGGATAAGTTACAGACAGCAGAAATGCTAGTCGCAGAACCAAGTTCATTAGAGGTTGAAATGGCGATTGAAAAATTGAAGATGTATAAAGCATCAGGTTCAGATGAGATCCCAGCAGAACTGATAAAATCAGGGGGAGAAAAATTAATGGACAAGATACGTTGGTTGCTTAGTATGATTTGGGAAAAAGAAGCTCTTCCAGATGAATGGAAAGAATCAATTATCGTACCAATTTATAAGAAAGGAGATAAAACTGATTGCAACAACTACAGGGGCATCTCATTACTTTCAACTTCGTATAAAATTCTAACAAATATATTAGTAAGCAGACTTACTCCCTATATTGACGACATTCTAGGAGATCATCAATGTGCATTTAGAAGAAACAGGTCTACAACAGATCAGATTTTTAGTATAAGACAGATTTTAGAAAAGAAATGGGAATATAATGGTACTGTACATCAACTATATGTAGACTTCAAAAAAGCATATGATTCAATTAAGAGGGAGAAGTTATATAGTATCCTGCTGGAGTTCGGAATTCCTAAAAAGTTAGTTAGACTTATACGAATGTGTCTAAATGGCTCAAAGAGTAGGGTGCGTGTAGGCAAACAGTTTTCAGACACTTTTGAAATCCAGAATGGGTTGAAGCAAGGAGATGCACTATCTCCTCTACTATTTAATTTTGTACTAGAGCATGCCATTAACTATTTAGAGAATGAGGAAGGCCTACAACTGAATGGTATTAATAAGCTGTTAGTTTATGCTGATGATGTAGTACTACTGGCCGATAGCGAGGAGATACTAAAGGTCAACACGCACACCCTATTGAGTAACACTAAGAAATTGGGACTGGAAGTAAATATCAGTAAAACTAAATATATGGTCACAAGTAGAAATTCAGTATATAATGGAAATGGACAGCTAATGACAAATGAGGGAAATTTTGAGGAAGTGGCTGAATTCAAATACCTAGGAACAATAATCACAAATAGGAATGAGATGCACAAAGAAATTAAACATAGGCTCAATTCTGGAAATGCATGCTATTATGCATTGCAGAGACTTTTGATGTCCCAACTCCTTTCAAAAAACGTTAAGCTGAAAATATATAATACTATTATTCTACCAGTTTTATTATATGGGTGCGAAACATGGACTCTTACTTTAAGGGAGGAAAGGAGATTACGAGTATTTGAGAATAAAGTTCTTAGGAAAATTTTTGGACCAAAGAGAGATGAACAGACAGGTGAATGGAGAAGACTACATAACAATGAACTACATGGTCTTTATAGGAAGCCAGATATAATAAGAACAGTTAAGTCTCGTAGACTGCGATGGGCAGGACATGTTGCACGTATGGGGAATGAAAGACGTGCATGGAAGCTTCTTGTAGGAAAGCCAGAGGGAAAACGCCCAGTTGGTAGACCAAGAATGAGGTGGGAGAACAACATTAACTATGATTTGAGGGAAGTAGATTATACAGGGAATGATTGGAAAGCATTAGCTCAGGATAGGGACATATGGAGAGCTTATGTCTGCGCGGCCATGAACCTATGGGTTCGATAGTGCCAGTGAGTAAGTAAGTAAGTAAGTAAGTAAGTAAAATATAGTGGTAGACCTACTTGAAATATGAGATGAAGTTAATGAAAGATCATCGGAGTTTGTATGTCTACGGGTTTCTAGATAATGTGATATACAGAGAAATTAAATCAGCACTGATTTCCAGCTACTGTCTATCAGACTCAAATGTGTATATACTGTGAATATAGGGTCTAACTTTCGCACTTTACATTGTCACTAACAACTGACTGTACACAACTGATGGATAATAAACACTGTCACTGCAACCTGAGACAAGGGTCTACTATCTCCAACCCTTACTCACCCTTACTCACCCTTACCACATTCTTTTAGTTTGCAGTTTTTCTGCATTGAAAGTTAACATTGTCGAATAATACATTATAAAGCCAGTACGGCTTCTTTTGATTTTTTTATTATTTATTTCATACATCTCAATGGTGGATTTCAAATATGATTTATCCGTCATTGAGATGTATGAAATGAATAATAAAGACATTGTAATAATTTGTCCTTCAATATAAGTGACAAATTTAAATAAAACATCGAAAAATATATAAGTTATTTGACTGACTGTTGTTTGGAACTTTGAGAACTTCTTGTGCTGTTAATTTGGTGCTGCGACTTCTATCAGCACAGTATTCTATTGTTGTTCCTTCAAGAGATGCCATTAAATATAATGAATATATATTAGAAATTTATTGTTCATAATACGAGTAAATTATATTTTTATTTATATTTATTAGATTGTGTTATAAGTAAAGTGGCTCCATGGTGCAAGCAGTTAGATACATGCCTCTCACTGGTGGTTTCTCGAGTTTGTGTCTTGGTCACTCCATGTGTCTTTCATAGTGGACAAGTCGGAGTCTGGCAAGTTTTTCTCCGAGTTTCTCCTGTTTTCCTTCTTCTTCTTCTGCTTCATGAAATTAGGCCTTTTGACCTGTTTTCACATCAAGTGGGATTTAATGAATCCTCCCATCTAGTAAATGGGTGTCCAACATTTCTATGTCCTATTGGTTTGTACTTTAGTAACAGCTGAGGGATTCTATCTGTAGGCATTCTCTTGACATGTTCTTACCAGTTGTTTCTCATGTTGTCAATTCTATTTGTTAAATTAAAAATATTTAAGTCCTACCTAAGGGGCACGCCGTAGCGTAGTGTAGTGGTTAAGGCACTGAGCTACAAGCCTGAGGGTTGAGGGTTCAAGTCCCGTTGGGGTCAGGATTTTTAAACTGACCCAAACCCTCTGGCGACAGTATGGCCCTGGGGTCGACTCAGCCTCTATCCAAAATGAGTACCAGACGCTTGTTCTGGGGTAAAGGCGGCCGTCACGCAGGGCTGACAACCCGGCTGACATAAAGTGCCGATTGTCTAGAAAAAGTGGGAGCCTTAACGTCCTACTACCCCAAGGGCCTCCTGAGGCCTGTTGTGGGATCACTTAAAAAAGTCCTTCCTAATATCCTCACTTCTTTTCTTGTCCAAAATTGTCACACCCGCTACTGAACGTACAAACTGTTTTCCTCTGTTACAAATTTATTCCATCATTTCTCCACACTCTTCTCATTAATTTTGTTTAATTTTATTCATATGCCTCTGTTATGGTCGGTCATTTATGATCGGCTGGCATCTTTGTAATTTACAGATCTTCAATGTAAGGGCTTCATTTCATCTCATCCCTCAATGTGGACATGAGTCAGACACAAGTTGAGAAGGAGGTTTCTCATAACTAATGTCGGTTTTTAATTTAATGTTGTGTGTCTGGTGGAATTTTGAAGGTGTGATTCACTGGGAGTTTGTTCTAAACATGCGTGCAGTCATTGTGAATGTTTATTCTCAGCAACTCTTCAGATATTGTTGTAGTTTACTACAACCTAAAAGTGAATACACTGTCACTTCAAGCAAAAGGTTTAGGTTAATATTATCATTGTGAAGCATTAATGGACAATGGTAGCTATATGAAAATTGTTTATAATTAAGGGGCTTGTGTGCAAAAATTATAACTGAAATTTTGGTGTTTTTAAGCTTTTAGTTTTATATAGACATGCAGCAGTTTGTAGATATCAGAAAAGAAAATCTGCAGTAGAGCCGGTGTAAAAACCAGTAGCAAATCACATGACGTATTTTGATCAGTTGACTTGTTGCTTCACTAACAGTGGTCATCAAGGTTACGGGAAAGCAGACACACACAGAATGTTACAAGTCTACCCTTGTACTACTACCAGGGTTCTCTCGCTCTTTTTTGAAATAATCTCTAATGTTAAGAATTGTTTCACTGCTTTGCAAATTGATAGTCTTCTGACTCCTCCGCGACATTATGTCACTTAAATTCACAGATAACATCACACTGTAATAATACTCCAACTGATTCGTTCACCACACAAGACTGTACTGACTTGACAACGCTGCTTTGTTTTGTAAACTACCTGCAGCGATCCCGCAAAACTCAGTATATGTGGCCATGCCGGATATTATAATGGCTCGACTGTAAATACTTTGGCCATCTATTTATACATTGAAAAAAAAATAAGCCTACTGCATTACACTCAGAATACAAGATCATCATATTCACTTCAAGGTTTAGGCGATTCACCTGTGCTGAATTCACAATGATTCTTTCCATCTCTTCCTAGGTCTTCCTACATCCCTTAATCCTTTTGGTTTATAATGATATGCTATCTTGGGCAATCTTGTTTCTTCATTCTCTGAACATGCTGTACCCTGCTGATGTGGTGTTGTTGAATTCTATCATTTATTGAATATATTTCTAATTCTAGAATACAAGATTCTATATTATAATTTAACTAGTCCACTTTTGTGGCTCAGGTAGTAGCATGTCTGCTTCCAGACTAAGCGGGCACAGGTTCAGTACCCAGTGGGGTTGAACATTTTAATTATTAAATTAATTATATTAAATTTATTTATTTGATAAATTTATTATGAAAAATAACATTATGAGGATTTCAAGTTAATAACTAATAGTGAGTTATGAGGTCAGATTTCACAACTCACTATTTATTAGTTATTAAATTAAGTTAGTTGTAAAATTTTCAATTTTGGGCCAGGAGAGGTGGTAGTGTACAATTTTTAATAGCTAGAATGTGCATCAGATTCTTGAATTAAATTGCAAACCTCTCCACAGTACATATGTTGAAAAGCCATGTGGTGCTGTTGATAGCACGGTAAGCCTGGTGACCTTGATAGTTTTTGATAGGAGTAGGCTATGTGCTAGCTCCAGGTTTCACCTTCTCCCTTCTCTTCATCATCATCCCTCATACAACACACTTTACACTGCACAAACATAAACATACACTCATCCTACACTCCTCTCTGTACACAATGCAAGAATACATTATCATAAGTAATGCCACGAGTGATTTCCAATTTATCTAGAGGATTTGGAAATCAAGCATGGCATTTGTTAGGAATATTTAACGAATAAAATTAAACTGTTTACTCACAAATCATTATTTAAATATAGTTATTTTAAAATATTTATGTATTTAATGTAAACAGCAATGTTTGAAAACAAATGAGAACTGTTTGGTTATGCTTCTTTTGTTTATCCACTGCAACTAGATCATATTATTTATTGCCAAATAGGATCGCAATATTGTAAGAATGCACCCTAGTGGAGAAAAATATGAAACACATCAAAACTATATATTATAACGAACATTATAGGTTATTAATTTTTTTAGGAAACAACTCAGTAAAATAATTATTTAAAAACACAATTATTGAACACACAGTTATCAAATGTGTAGTTCGAAGGAATCTGTTCATTATTTGCTATATTCAATGTATTTGTTCGAGAGTCAGTCACTGCAGAATTTAAAAAGGAGGAGCTTTCTTTAATATGATGAACAGAAATAGATAAATATTGAGTTGAAACATGACTGTGATTGGTCGTAAAACAAAATTCATTGAAACGTGATTGGTAATTGACTCCCATTTGGGGCTTGAGTTAAATAGACTACGTAAAGTGGTTTGCAAAAGTAGTTCATAATTGAAAATAGACCACGTTAATGCCATATATCCACCCAGTATGGAACCTGTGCAATGGGTGGCATTAGAACACACACACACACACACACACATATTATAAGTTAACTTAAATATCTCATTTTTGCCCAAAATATCAGTTACCATGTTTTGAACTCGAGCTTCTCAGTTGTCTCCTCTATCATCCCTAAAAGTTTCTAACACAGTCACGAAATCACATATATTCAATTCAATATTCAATTTTGGTACATTTAGATAAAATTAAAATTATACACAATTTAATAAAATATATTTTAGAACAATTTACTGACACTTTGTTGTATACAATAAACTGAAATATCACTTGTTGTCTTCTTTGGTCTCTTAATACACTTTATATATTTGTGCTTTTTGTACCTGAAAACTCACTCCACAGACTTTTTGTCATCACATTGGCATCTGGTAATTACTGTTTGTCAATTCAAAAACTTGTGTATTTGCTATTCAACTAACTAACTTGTGAAAACTTGTGAAAATCATAGTATGACATGATAGCAAGGCACCAGTATTTACAAGAGAGTTCTCAACTAGCATAGTGTAATTCCAGGGTAAAAGTTTGTTGGATTTTTAAACATATGTTGGAATATACTCGTGTTCCTGATGATTGGAGAATAACACGAGTGATCCCAATATTTAAAAGAGGAAATAATGTGTTAATTATTGTGGGATTAGTTTGTTAAATCTTATATATAAAAACTGTTTGTTTGTATATTTGTTTGTTTGTTCGTACTTTATGCGCAGCCATACCGTTGATCCGATTGTGATGGGGTTTTTTGCAAAATCGCCCTTTGTAGTGGAAAACGTGAAAAAAGTAGCTCTTTGGATGCTTAAATGGCTTACGCTGCCTAAACCATACGAAATACACAAAATTAATGTACACAGAATTGAATATCTCAAAAAGCTCTACAAAAAAGTCTGTGACAGCATATGTTTATCTCTTGCGGATAACTCACAAAAACCATTTTTGTCTTTCATTGATACCAATAGTCCCTTATCTCTTATGGATAACTCACAATAACCATTTTTGTCTTTCATTGATACCAAGAGTCTCCCGCCGTAGCTGAGTGGTTAAGGCAAGAAGTCTTGGTGCAGAACTACGGGACTTATGCTGGTTCGAGTCTCTACAGGGGAAGAAATTTTTCTCATGGAATGTCGGCCAGTATGGTACCGGTGCACAGTGGGTCAGAAATTAAAACTAGCTGAAAAAAAAACTGTTTTGACTCACTCTCATCAATTTATCTTTTTCTTTTTTTCACTCTAATGTAATTGTTATATGACGGTTCTTAACTTATCTGCAAAGGAGGGTACAATTCTAATGTTCATGACTGTGTGACCTCATCATTCACACTTCTTGAGCCACAACAGAAGGCTGTAAGAGGTTTTCTTGCGAACTTATTTAATAATATCTAATATGTCCTAATTGCTGAATTTTATGGTAAAAAGTAACATATTTTTATCGTTCGCCCATGACATGAGAATTGAACGTTCGGGCAGGACAACTTCTGCCGGGTACGCTAGTAATTGTTATAAAAATTATGTATGTATATTAAATCAGAGACTTGTGAATATTTTAGAATGATTATTATTTGAGGTCCAACATGGTTTTGGAAAAGGGAAGTCCTGTGCAGATTTGTATTTTTATTGATAATCAAGTAGCTAATTGAAAAATGAAGAGAATTTAATCTGCCAATGTATATGTGTTTTATTGACTATAAAAAAGCATTTGACAAAATAAATAGAAGGAAATTAAGGAACATAATGTAAAAGAGAGGAATTCCACAGCACTTAGTAAAGGCCATTCAGAGTATCTATACTGATAATAAAATTGAAATAGAAATACAGGATTCCCACAAATGCTCTTTGGGTTTTGAACACGTGTAACTTGCATTTAAATAAACTTACAAACATGAAACGAGTACTAATGGAAAGAGGAACTCAAAAAATTTTGGTTATAGTATCACAGTTGGCAACAATGACACATAATTACATACAACATTGCGTATTGTTGAAAGTGAGAAAATGGCTGGTATAGAGGATAGGCGAGCGTTCTGTGTTCTCGATTATCCTGTTCATCAATTTGTAATTGTTGTTCAATGACATTTTGAAACAAGATTTGGTGAAGATCCACGCAGTGGTCCTTCAATTCGTAAGTGGTACTCTGATTTTACGACAAGAGGATGCATCTGTAGCAGGAAATCTTCTGGATGCCCGGCTGTAAGTGAGGCAACTGTAGACAGGATTCTGAATCTTTTACACTTGGTCTTCAAAAATCACCCATTGCAGCTAGTAGGGAGCTGCAGATCCCTAAATCCACCATATGAAAAGTTCTACATAAACGTTTGAAATTTCATCCATAACGATTGCAGATGCTGCAGTTCTTAAAGGAAGAAGATAAAATGGTGAGTCGTACTTTCTGCGAGAATATGCAGACTCTCATGGAAACTGATGGGTTTTTTGAATCCATAGTGTTTAGTGACGAGTGACCTTCCATCTTTCACGTAAAGTAAACAAACATAACGTTAGAATCTGGAGGTCGGAAAAACCCAATACCTACGTGCAGCATGTCCACGACTCTCCTAAAGTGAACTATTTGTGGGAACCCTGTATATAATACCAAATATAATGCTAAGGAAATCAGCTGTGGAGTCAGACATTGTCACCAGCACTTTTTAATATATCTATTAACAATATTGTAAGAATGTTTTCAATACTCTTTTTAAAATAAAAAAACGCTATTGTTTAATACTGTATTATTTTTGAACAATCAAGTGGTAATTACTGATAGTGAAGAATGCTATGCATAAAGTACATGATCAGCCTCATGGGCTGGTGGTCAGCGTAGTTCATGAGGTCCTGGGTTAATTTTCGGTCAGACCATAAGTATTTTTCCTTTAAGGGAATTATTCCTGTGGTTGCCCATGGTCTGGAATTTAGGTTAAGTTTAAGTTAAGGACTCTCCTGGCACTTCATTATCATTTATCACCCATCGTATCATAAGGTAATGTAATTCCACCTTCCAAGTGCCCCAAATTAAAAAATGGATTACAATTATGCCAATGCCAGGGGAGAAAGCCAGACATGTCATAAAAGACAATCTGGTGGCATTGGACAAAAAAAAAGTTATTTGCTATCTCAAAAGAATATGGTCTGGAAAATCTGTAAATGAAATAAAGTTATAGCATTCAAAGGACCTTCACCGCTACTTGTAAAAATATGTATAGGAAGCAGAATAATAGATCAAGTAAACAATTTTAATTACCTGGGATATGATATAACACGTTAAAAAAGGATAACGAAAATAAATTTAATAAAAATTCAGATTTATGTGTGGAACAATTGGAAATTGTTTTTAAATACACGGGGAAAGAAACAAAATTAAAATTGTATGAGGTTATAGCAGCTGCTCCTGTGTTGTTATATGACTCAGGAAACTGAACTTTGACTATAAATCAACTATAAAAATAAAATCTGCAGAAATGAGTTTCCTGAGACATGTAGCTGGATATAGTTTACAAGATAAAAAATATAACAAAGATATTAGGAATGAGTTTAACAAATAGAATCAAAGTGGACAAACAAAAGTAGTTTATCCACATTCAAAGAATGGATCAAGAACGTATAAAAGTAAAGTAAAGTAAAGTGGTCCCGCAACAGACCCGGAGGCCCGTGGGGTAGTAGGAGGTTAAGGCTCCCACTTTTTCTAGACAATCGGCACTTTATGTCAGCCGGGTTGTCAGCCCTGCGTGACGGCCGCCTTTACCCCCAGAACAAGCATCAGGTACTCATTTCAGTTAGAGGCTGAGTTGACCCCAGGGCCATAGTGCCGCCAGAAGGTTTGGGTCAGTTTAAAAATCCTGACCCCAACGGGACTTGAACCCTCGACCCTCCAGCTTGTAGCTCAGTGCCTTAACCACTACGCTACGGCATGCCCCCTCATCAAGAACGTATAACAAAACAGTTTTTCACATATAAGCCAGTGGGGTATAGATGTGTGGGATGACCAAGAGCACGATGGAGAGATCAGTTTTCTTCATGAGACTGGAATGAACCTTTTGCAGCTCAATCCACGAAGAAGAAGAAGAAGATGATAATGATGTTTTGTCTCCAAAAAGGTGGATAATGTGGTTCATATAAATAATGAATTGGAGCGGAGAAAGGATACAGCCTTGTCTTACTCGTTGATTGAGAGCAATAAACTGTGTGTTTTACACTGAGTCTGTTAAAGTACAGAGGACGTTAGTTCTTCATCACCATGTGGGTCTGTTGCATCAACTCTCAGTCATGGGTCCACAAGCGCTCGACAGATATAATGAATTTCAGGTTTACTCTAGCGTAATTCATCATAAGTAATGCCATGAGCGATTTCCAATTTATCTAGAGGATTTGGAAATCAACAGTGGCATTTGTTAGGACTATTAAACGAATAAAATTAAGCTGCTTACTCACAAATCATTATTCAAATAGAGTTATTTTAAAATATTTATATATTAATGTAAATGGCAGTGTTTGAAAACAAATGAGAAATGTTTGGTTATGCTTCTTTTGTTCTTCCACTGCAACTAGATCATATTATTTATTGCCAAATAGGATTGCAATATTGTAAGAATGCATCCTAGTGGGGAAACAATGAACACATCAATCTGTATATTATAACCAACATTTTAGGTTATTAATTATTTATTTTGGAAATAACTCCATAAAAATATTATTTAAAAACACAATTATTGAACACACAATTATCAAATGTGTAGTTCAAAGGAATCTGTTCATTATTTGCTGTATTCAATTTATTTGTTCGAGAGTCAATCACTGCAAAATAATGCTCTGTACTGTTCAGAATATTAAAAAAGGAAGAGTTTTCTTTAATATGATAAACAGAAGTAGATAAATATCGAAGTGAAACACGACTGTGGTTGTTAAACATAATTCATTGAAATGTGATTGATCATTGACTCCCATTTGGGGCATGAGTTAAATAGTCAGTGATACGCCAGACCGACTCAGTTTGAGATTACAGCTTGGAGTAAATGTGTGTATTATTGATTTTTCAGTGTGTTCATATAATAGTAAAGTTACTCACTTGCAAATATGTGTATATTTAAAAAAAATATTTTTGTAAATAAGATATAAGATTTCATGTGGAAAAACTTGATGAAAATTTAGATACAACTGACTGCAAAATTATCATGTAGCACACGACAGGAACTATCTCAACACTGATACAAACAATAGAATCAGCGTTTTCTTTCAGGTCTATACTAGGGGTTAGAATGTAGAGTGAGAGGTGGCCCTTAGCCTATAAGATGATAAATAAGTAATAGTTCTACCCGCCAGATAAGAGTGCACGAGATATATCTTAATTTTTTTGCTACAATAATCTTTATATACAAAAATGAGTGTGAGTCTGTTTATCTTTTTGTCCTTTATAAAAAAACTATTTGCCAATTTAAATGGGGATTTTTCCATTATTTAGATAGTGTTTCTGAGACAACATATATAACATATTACCTTTCGTGCTATAGGGCTGGAGCTTAAAAAAAGGGCATCAGTACACTAAAAGTCACTTTTTGGACATTTAAGTGGCTTATGCTACCTAAACCATAACAAATACGCCAAATTAATGAAAACAGAATTGAATATCTCAAAAAATTCTACAAAAAAGTCCACGACAGCTTATGTCTATCTTTTACAGATTTCTCACAAAAACCATAAAGTCTTTCAGCTTATTGATGTCAAGAAGTTTGGAATAAGTAGATTCCCGGGCAATGCTTGGTAATCAGCACAGGGCACTTAAAATAATTACAATTTACTTATTTAACCAAACATAAAAACACATTTAATTTATTTAGGTGTAGCAGTGCATGCCGGGTATTAGGTAGTACTTGGTAAAAGAACTGTGAAACTGTGGTGCAAATTTTCAGGTTAAAAAAATGTTAGAATGCACTTAATAAGTTCATATCATGTTTGGTAGAAGATCTGTCCTCTGTGCAACACTTCTGTGGGACGGAGTATGTCTGACACTCGAGTCCATCTCCCTGGTGATCCACAATAACTTGAACTGTGGCAGTGCAGCTACTTGTTGTTCCACTTCGTGGTACTGAGGTGTGGAACTATGTGTGAGGGGTTGCGTTGGCGCAGGAATCTGCTTTGGCAGTTCACTAGATGTAACAATTACTAAGTTCACACTGTTTTGCCCTCGTACTTCAGATGAAGGTGGTCTGGGAAGAACCACAGCTCCCAGTATCTTGCATATGCCTAATAAGATCACTAGAAGCCATGTGTGGTGATGTGCCATCCTGTGAAATACAACATTTATTTAAATTAGAAATGTGCTAATATGAATAAAGAATTAAAACAAGCATAGAAAACTTTCATTAGATTATTAAAGTGTAAAAAGAGGGAGATTAATTATCTCAAAATGAATGCAAAAGTAGGAATATCAGAGAATTATATCAGGGAATTAGGATAAGGAGGAAAGGGTTTCAGATTATTAGAACAAACCTAATTAGGAATGAAAATGGGGATATAATTGCATATACAAGGAGTTTATTAAATAGATGGAAAAAGTTACTTTAATCAGCTATTAAATGTGCATGCAGAACAGGATATTGAAGAGGATGATTTGTAGACAGCAGAAATGTTAGTCACAGAATCAACTGCATTAGAGGTTTGAAATGGAAATGGAAAAATTGAAGATGTATAAAGCATTAGGATCTCAGCAGAACTGATAAAGTCAGGGGGACAAAAATTGATGGATAAGATACGTCAAAAGAAGTTATTCAAAATTAATGGAAGGAATCATATATTGTACCTCTCTATAAGAAAGGAGATAAAACTGATTGCAACAACTACAGGGGCAATTCATTACGTTCAACTTCATACAAAATTCAACAACTAGAAGTAACTAGAGTTACTTCCTATATTGATGGCATAGTAGATCATCAATGTGGATTTAGAATAAACAGGTCTACAACAGATCAGAATTTTAGTCTAAGACAGATTTTACAAAATAAATAGGAATATATGTACATCAGCTATTTGTAGACTTCAAAAAAGTTAAGAGGGAGAAGTTATGTAGTATCTTACTAAGTTCAGAATTCCTAAAAAGTTAGTTAGACTTATACGAATGTGTCTAAATGGCACAAACAGTAGGCAAACAGTTTTTGAATACCTTTGAAATTCATAATAGGTTAAAACAAGGAGATGCACTATCTCCTCTACTATTCAATATTGCACTAGAGCATGCCATCAAATGTTTAGAGGCTGAAGAAGGTTTGCATTGCAACTCAATGATATTAATATGCTGTTGTTAGTTTATGCTGATGATGTAGTATTATTAGGCCGATAGCAAGGAGATACTAAGGGTTAAATCTAAAACTCTATTGAATAACAGTAAGAAATTGGGAACTGGAAGTAAACGACAATAAAACTAAATATATGTTCACATATAGAAATACATTATATAATGGAAATGGACAGTTAATGACAAATGAGGGAAATTTTGAAGAAATGGCTGAATTCAGATACCTAGGAACAATAATTGAATCACTGAGTTGAAAAGGGAATAAATTCCAAGTACCCTACTTTTGAGAAAATCTTAAAAACTATATAATTTCTTACAGCTTGCTCTGATAAATTTTTGACCAATTACAATTACTCTGCTTACAAGGATTGCAAATATAACAAGAATTCATAATCTGTGTTGCATACGTGTTTTATCGCTCTTCGAAGGCAGTAGAGTTTCTTCCCCTTTCAATTCAGCGATTCAATTACAAATAAGAATGAGATACACAAAGAAATTAAACATAGGCTCACTTTTTGAATTGCATGTTATTATATATTACAGGGACTCTTGACGTCACAACTCCTTTAAAAAAAATGTTAAAGATAAATTATATAAAAATGTCTCGCAGTTATACTATACGTGTGCGAAATTGAACTCTCACTTTAAGGGAGGAAAGAAGATTACAAGTATTTGAGAATGAAGTTCTTAGGAACATTTTTGGACGAAAGAGAGATGAACACACATGCAAATGGAGACAACTACATAACAGTGAATTACATGGTCTTTATAGGAAGCCAGATATGATAAGAACAGTTAAGTTTCGTTGACTGCGATGGGCAGAAAATGTGGCACGAATGGTAAATGAAAGAAGGGCATCAAAGCTTCTTGTAGGAAAACCAGAGGGAAAACGTCCACTTGGTAGACCAAGAATGAGGTATGAGAATAAGATTAACCATAATTTGAGGGAAATAGATTTTACAAAGGATGATTGGAAAACATTAGCTCAGTATAGGGATGTATGGAGAACTTATGTCCGAGCTGCCGTGAACATACGGGTTCGATGGAGCCAGTGAGTTAGTCAATACCCGGCGTGCGCTGCTACGTCTAATTAAATTAAATAGGGATTTTTAAATTTCTACTTCAGATCAATTCTTACATCTAATGGTATTAGAGTGTATAATAGAAAGCGGCTAAAAAGTCGTTGTACCTGAAAGGCTGTATGTAAAAGGTATACATTACGATAAAACAATCACGGCGGTTGCTAGAGTAATTTTTAAAAACCGATTTCAGGTAAATCCCCATTTATAATGGTCTGATTTTACTATTTTTTTTTTGAAAATGTCTAACTCGGTTTATTTTAATAGAATATACCGAGTTTCGTTGTGAAACATCGAAAATTGTTTGAGGTGAACTCGTACACCTAATTGTTTTAGAGCATAATATATGGCTGCTAAATACTCATCGTACTTTAAAACCTGTATGTACAAAATTTCAGGTCAATCCACCGATTACTTTTCGAGTTTTGGTAGCACAAACGTACGCAAGCTGAATATATGTTGACAGAAACAACAGATCGAAGCACAAGAAGAAAAGAAAGCGCTGTTTCCCGCTATTTCGCTTGTCATTAAGGCATTGTTAGAGACAAAGAAGTTGTGTTAAACGGTATGAATGTTAAATATTCAAGCGTGTGCGAATCGTGCAATATTTAGAGGGTTATGGTGAACACACAGGAACTTAGTTGGTGGTTATTTGAACACCACAGTACACGGAGTGTAATTAGGATGCAGCGTGCGTTGGGACGGAATTTTCATCATGAGGCACCTACTGACAAAACGATTCTGAATTGGTATCGAGATTTTGTACAGTGTAGATGCATATGTGGTAAAAGGAAAGACCATTGAGGAAACGGCCTGTGAGTGCGGAAAGTGTAGAACTATTACGGGAGATGTATTCACGTAGACTTTCACGGCCGGAGTTGCTATGATGATCTTGATGAAGATTTTCGGGCTGTAGGCCGTGGTCGTGAGGCTTGTAGTTCCCCGACGTTTCGCCAGAGACTGCGTCCGGCATCCTCAAGGGTTGTCTTGAGACTGGCAATTCTGTCTACTGTCTGTCCTATTTATACGTTCACCGCGATGTGTTCGTAAGTTAATCAGAAGGCAGATATAACTTACGAACACATCGCGGTGAACGTATAAATAGGACAGACAGTGGACAGAATTGTCAGTCTCAAGACAACGTCTCTGGCGAAACGTCGGGGAACTACAAGCCTCACGACTACGGCCTTACAGCCCGAAAATCTTCATCAAGATCATCATATTACGGGAGATGTTTGTATGTAGTCGAAAGCCTGTGTGTAGAGCTAGCCAGCAGTACAATTTTTAAATCCACTGTTTCTAAAGTTCCATGTTCGCATCGAATGTCTCTGAAGAAGGAACTAAGTTTTTTTTTTTTTTTTACTTTCTAATTACACCAGTTTCGTATAAATCCAACAACTGACTACGGCGCTATACCAGGTTTGTAACGACGGAATGTTCCTGCTGTATCAATTCTGAGCTAAGTTCCAGTTGTACTGTAAACAAACTTGCATAAGTTACTACTTTGCTGACACCGTCTATTGGGGGAACCGTGGTGCTACTTTTACCCGCCATATGACTGAATTGTGTACGGAACTGTCATCAATAGAAATATTGTTCTTAGGCAACATCGTATTTTACAGGAAATAAGACTGGATATCAAGTAAAATCGTCAAGATTTTAAAAATACATTATGAAACTCCGTTGAGGTCACTATGTTAAAATTTTAGGAGATATAAAACAGTACCTGAAATCTCAGGTACTGTATTATATATCTTAAAATTTTGAAGTATGATCGTACCAATAATTAGGAACATCCTTTTCTTATTTATGACAAACAATTTATATATGGGCCTACCTAATCACACGTTCGCCTTTTCCATGCTGTCGATTGATATCCTTTATTTACAATTTTACTAATAGCAGAATTTATGCTCCATGCTGAGTTACCTTTACATTCTGCTGTTATTTTCAACACGTTCTCAATGGCTAATGTAGGATATTTTTCACTAAAATATTTGAAAAAATTAAAACTAATTTGTTTCTCTCCGCATTTTAAATTCTTTGCTATCCGATGCTTTAGAAATTCTTCTACAGAAACTGCATTTTGAAACAGCTGAAATTTGAACTTATTCTACGTACATTGCGCATGCGCAAGAAAAAACTCATATTTAATGTACTAAAATTATATTTATATATTTTAAGATACTCCCATATAACTTGTATAGGCATGTGATAGATATATCTTCGAGTTTTTACAGCTGCCGTCTTCCTGTGCCAAACTTCCAAATCTTGGGCATCTTCAATGCTTAACCCTTTTGATTACATTACTATCCTCATGCTTTCCTTTCATGTTAACTTTGGTCTTCCTTTTTTATTCTTTCTGGTCGTTTGCCATTTATATAGTTGTTTCGGCCATCGCTGATCTTCCATTATTAAAATGTGTCCTAACTAACTAACTTACTGGCACTATCGAATCCATAGGTTCATGGTCACGCGGACATAAGACCTCCATACATCCCTATCCTGAGCTAATGTTTTCTAATCATCCCTTGCATAATCTACTTCCCTGAAATCATAGTTAATGTTATTCTCCCATCTCATTCTTGGTCTACCAACTAGGCGTTTTTCCTATGGTTTTCCTACAAGAAGCTTCCATGCACGTCTTTCATTGCCCATTCGTGCCACATGTCCTGCCCATCGCAGTCTACGAGACTTAACTATTCTTATTAATATCTGGCTTCTATAAACGCCATGTAGTTCACTATTATAAAGTTTTCTCCATTCACCTGTCTGTTCATCTCTGTTTGGTCCAAACAATTTTTCTTCTTCTTCTTCTTCTTCTTCGGCTTTCCCCCACTTATAGGTTTGCCGTCTTCAGTTTCCATTTATCTCTATCATTCCAATCTCCCTCTTCCAAATTCCTATCATCCATTATTGTTCTGACGTAGGTTTTCCATTTCCATCTTGGTCTACCACGTTTATTTCTTCCAGGGGGCGACCATTGGAATATCTTTTTTGGCCATCTTTCATTTTCCATTCTTTGTACATGGCCATACCATTTAAGCGTTTGATTTTCAATCCTCTTAAACAACAGATGTGGTGACCTTCATTTCTCTCCAAAGGAATTCATTTCTTATTTTATCCTGTCTTGTTTTTTGGAGGCTTCTTCTAAAATAATCGAATTCAACTGTTCTAATTTTATTCTTTTGTAATTCCGTCAAAGACCAAGTTTCGCTTCCATATGACAAAATATTCTGTATTATGCTCTTATAAATTTTCATTTTAGTTTCCTTTGTAATATTTTTGTTCCAAATTACTACATGTAATGTCTTAGTTGCATTTTTTGCCATTGCAATTTTAGCCTGTACATCTCTCTCACAGGTACCGAAACTTGTAATTATTGACCCAATATATTTAAAAAATTCACATTTTTTTTATTTTCCCTGTTTCAAGTATGAGGTCATCCACATTCTTTCCCAAACACATATATTCTGTTTTCTGTAAATTTATATTCAGTCCCCATTTTTTATATTCTTCCATTAATTTATTTATCATATATTTCATATCATCTTCATCCCCTGCAAAAATTATTTGATCATCTGCAAACAACAATGAATGCAGTACTTTTCATCCTATAGGAATACCCATTTCAGAACATTTTTTATACCTCAAGTTAAGAGCCTAAATAAATGTTAAAAAGTATTAGTGACAAACTGCATCCCTGCTTAAGGCCTTTATTCACTGTGAATTCCTCTGTTAAATTATTCTTATTTTTACTTTAGCTTTTGTATTACTATAGATCCTCCTAACAATATTAATCCATTTATCACAGATATTTAGATTTCTCATTGCCATCCATAACAATTGTCGAGGTACACTATCATATGCCATCTCTAAATCAATAAAGGTCATATGTAGTTCTTTATTTTTTGCTAGGATTTTCTCTTGTAATTGTCTAATACAGAAAATATTATCAATACATGATCTTCCACTCCGGAATCCACATTGTTCTTCTCTTAAGTTATCTTTTATCTCCTTAAGTTTAAAATTTATAATTTTACTAAAAATCCTAGCTGTTGAAGGTATAACGCTTATACCTCTGTAATTGGAACACAGTTTTTTATCACCTTTTTTAAAAATAGGAGTAATGCACGATAAATTCCAGTCTTCTGGGTTATCGTCTCCAATTTCAATTTCATTAAAAAGTTTTGTTAAAAATACTACTAAAATATCTCCCCCATATTTTAGGAGTTCCGTCTGAATATTTCCTGGTCCTGGTGCTCTCCCATTTTTTCTAAGAACTTTATTCTCAAATACTCGTAATCTTCTTTCCTCCCTTAAAGTAAGAATCCATATTTCGCATCCATATAATATAACTGGTAGAATAATAGTTTTATATATTTTCAGTTTAATGTTTTTTGAAAGGAGTTGGGACGTGATTTATATGTATGCATGTATGCAATTTTTATTTTATTTATTTCAAGTCTTAGAATAGGAATTGCATTTACTTACATGCTAAAAGGTAAAACCATTATTCGACCAATGAAAATTCAGTCACACGTCTGGTTTGTTTACATTATAACTGGAACTTAGCTCTGAAGAGACTTAACAAAATGTGCCATTCTAATAAATAAATATACCAATAGAGACTAGAGGATACTTAAAATAGCTTTATCACGTAGTGCTGGAGGCAGAATGCGAAGTATATCCTTGATACAGATTGCCTTGTGGCGGAACGAGTTAAAAAAAATAAATAAAATGAAAAGTTGACCCGCCTCGGAGCTAGACTATTATTATCAGCACAGCCACATTCGTGACTGACTTAACGGTCACTTTCGCCGACCTCCACTTGATCTGCTCCTAACATACTATTAGTAGGAGGAGTTGGTCAATTTGTTTATCTCAAACCGTGTTTTATTTCACCACCATACATTACCATTTTATAATTGTATTTTACAGTACCATATTTTGTAACGTTCGCAAAAAAGGACTCCACTTTCTCCACATTGACATAATTAACTCACCGGCACTATCGAACCCTTAGGTACATTGCCGTGTGGACATAAGATCTCTATATGTCCCTATCCTGAGCTAATGTTTTCCAATCATCACCTGTATAATGCACATCCCTCAAACCATGGTTAATGTTATTCTCCCATCTCATTCTTGGTCTAATACCTGGGCGCTTTTCTTCTGGTTTTACTACAGTGAGTTTCCATGACCCTCTTTCAATCCCAATCCGTGCCACATGTTCTGCCTATCGCTGTCTATGAGACTTAACTCTTCTTATTTTAATTATCTGGTTTCCCATAAAGATCATGTACCTCACTGTTATGCAGTCTTCTTCATTCACCTATCTGTTCATCTCTCTTTGGTCCAAAAATTTTCCCAAGAACTTTATTCTCAAATAACCATATTCTTTTCTCCTCCCTTAAAGTAAGAGTGTCCACCGCTGTGGTCTTGAGGTAGCGTGCTGCCTTGTCACGCAGCGGGCCCGGGTTCGATTCCCGGCCGGGACAGTTTTTCTGGGTGAGGTTTTTATCGGGGTTTTTTCCTTACCTGTAAGACAAATGCCAGGGAAACTTTAAGGCCCAAACGATCCCCGAAATAATATGACCATCATCATCATCATCATCATCATACTTCACCGGTGTGGAAGGCAACGGGAAGCTACCACACCTACAATTCCCTAGTAATGCTGCAAGCATAGCATGAAAGTGCTATGATTGCAGTGAAAGGACCTGCCTTCGGGCAGAATTACTATGGATGGAAAGTAAGAGTCCTTGTTTCACATCCTTATAATATAACTGGGAGAATAACAGTTTTATATATTTTCATTGTAACTTTTTGAGAGATACTTCGACGACAAGAGTCCGTGTAAATGCATAACAACATGCAACCGAAAATTACAATGATGATTTAACTCATGCCCCAAATGGGATTCAATGACCAATCACATTTCAATTGATTTACAGCCAATCACAGTCGTTTTTCACCTCGATTTTATCAATTTAATTTTTATGATATTGAAATCAAGCTCCTCCTTTTTAACATTCTGAATAGGCCAGAGCATTATTTTGCAGTGACTGATTCTGTAAGAAATACGGCTACCAGATTGTTTATATAGTGCACGAATGTAAACAGATACTGCTTGCGGTGATAAAATAGAAAACATTCGTAGTAATTGATTATACCAATAAAAATAAACCACTGTTTCACTTTCTTAAACGTATTATTTCCCAGGAATTTACGTTCCAGAAAAATATAATTTACATCATAAAACATCAGAAATTAATTACTATGTTGGTTATAAACAGTTTGATGTGTTTAATTTTTTCTCCACTAGGGCGATTCTTACAATATTGCGATCCTTTGGCAATAAATAATATGATCTGGTTGCAGTGATGAACAAGTGAAGCATAACAAACGTTTCTCATTTGTTTTCAAAAATCGCCGTTTACATTAAATATATGTCCACCGCTGTGGTCTCGGGGTAGCGTGCTGCCTTGTCACGCAGCGGGCCCGGGTTCGATCCCCGGTCGGGAGTTTTTCTGGGTGAGGTTTTTATCGGGGTTTTTCCTCACCTGTAAGACAAATGCCAGGAAAACTTTAAGGCCCAAACGGTCCCCGAAATCATATGGCCATCGCAATCATCATCATTATTCATATTTACCTTAGGTTAAGCTTAGGATTAGGGACTCTCCTGGCGCACCATTATCATCATCATCACCCATCATATCATCGGGGCAACGTACCAACGCACCTTCCAGGCGCCCCAACCTCAGAAGTGGGTTACAAGAACGCCATGCCAGGAAAGAAACCAGGAATGTCGAAAGACAAACCTGGGGCATTTGAAAAAAAATCATTAAATATATAAATTTTTTAAAATAACTATATATAAACAATGATTTGTGAGTAAACAGCTTAATGTTATTCGTTAATTAGTCCTAAGAAATGCCACTCTTGATTTCCAAATTCTCTAGATAAATTTACTCCTCACGGTTTGGAAATCACTCGTGGCATTACTTATGACAAGAATTTATATACTTTTGGACAAATCTTAAGATATTTTCTTCCAAGTTGTCATAAATCTATCTACCGAAGCCGCCCCTGATGGAGAGATCATTGAACAAATACGACATGCAGGCAAAACTTACAAGAATGGGAGAATAACATTAACCGTGATTTGAGGCTAGTAGATTATACAAGGTATGATTGGAAAACATTAGCTCAGTATATGGATGTATGGAGAGCTTATGTCGGCGTGGACATGAACCTATAGTGCCAGTGAGTTAGGTGGTACGGTGGCATAGAATCCCCCCGTCATGGAGTTAGGTTTCTTAAAATTGACTACTCTGAGAACGCATCTCACAAGTTGCGAGTTTATGTAATATGCGGACATGTAGCCACGCGATGTAGTATGTCGTTGTTTTGACAACGGAGAATGGTGGGCGTTGGCCATGATTAAATAACAATAATAATATTACGAACACAACACGGCAGATCTGCTCTACTTTCACTAGCACAGGTCCACAACGCAAATGCAATTACTCATGTCTGTAAATTTTATTCAATCATGGCAATACCTTCCTTTCACCTCCATTTAATGCTATGTTTTATACAGTCTCACGGATATTTTTTAACGAGACAACGTTCAATAGTGGAAGGCTACCAAGATATGTCGTGCCAGCTCTTAGCGCATTTCGTTAACCCAGAGTATCCTGCATTTTATCATAAGTAATGCCACGAGTGATTTCCAAATTATCGATACATTCACGATTCACGAAGTGACGAGTGAAATTATCTAGATAATTTGGAAATCAAGAGTGGCATTTGTTACGACTATTTAACGAATAAAATTAAGCTGTCATTATGTTTTCAAATATAGCCGTTTACATTAAATATATACATATTTTCTTCTTCTTCCTTCCAAGTATTAGGCCAAGGCCTGTTACGATCCTATAGAAAATTTTCCCGTATGGGAAATTCTCGTATAAGACTTGAAAGCATAATAATAGTCCCTTCGATTGGTTGCTGGCCAAAGGAAGGCAAGACCAGTGATGGGCTACCATCTTATAGCCTCTGGTCAGGCTTTTCTGGAGAAGGAAAGAAAATAAAGGAAAGAAGAAATGGAAGAAAGGAAAGACTCCCTAGCCCTCGGATGCCCTAATAGCGTCGGGGTCGAAAAAACAAGAGTTAACCAAGAGAGGTTAGATAGTAAAGTTAAAAGAGTGCAAAACACAAGTAAGTGGAAGAAATGTTTTGCACAGCTTGGGCACCTTGTGGTCGCCATCCACATATCCCCTAGATGAGGACCCCTGAGGGCTATACATATTTTAAATAACTATATTTAAATATTTATATGTGTTTACTCACAAATAATTATTTAAATGTAGTTATTTTAAAATATTTATATTTTTAATGTAAACGGCAATATTTGAAAACAAATGAGAAAAGTTTGTTATGTTTCATTTGTTGATCACTGCAACCAGATCATATTATTTATTGCCAAAGGATCGCAATATTGTAAGAATGCACCCTAGTGGAGAAAAAATTAAACACATCAAACTGTTTATAACCAACATATTAATTAATTTCTGATGTCCTGTGATGTAAATTATATTTTTATGGAACGTAAATTCCTGGGAAATAATACGTTTAAGAAAGTGCAAACAGTGGTTTATTTTTTTATGGTGTAATCAATTGTTACAAATGTTTTTTTTATTATATCCCGCAAATAGTATCAGTTTACATTCGTGCACTATATATATATTTATCGCCTCACTATGATGGTTGCCCGTTTATATAAAAGCGGTGCCGCGCAACAATGCTTGACAATGATTAACATGCGGAATTATTATAGTGGCGGTAGTCGGCATCTTTGTATTTAATTATATATAACAGCTGCGGGGCAATCATCATAGTGAGTCTATAATACATTCTGACAGCCCCTTTAATTGTAGGATTCTTACATCTTAATATATAAATTGTTATATTCAACGTATTTCTTAGAGAAGGCAGTCACTGCAAAATAATGCTCTGACCTATTCAGAATATTAAAAAGGAGCTTGATTTGAATATGATAAAATTAAATTGATAAAATCGAGGTGAAAAACGAATGTGATTGGTTGTAAAACAAAATTAATTGAAATGTGATTGGTCATTGACTCACATTTGGGGCACGAGTTAAATAGTCATTAACAAAGGCATATGTACTATTTTTTTCTTTATTGATATATTTTTATATGTATAGTTCTTTTGAGCGTGTTTTTGTCACTGAACTCTTCCTAAACGACTGGACCGATTTTGATTAAGTTTTTTTTGTGTGTGTCTGATTGGGTCCCTGGATGGTTTAGATTCACAATTGGACCCTCTAAAACCATTAGATGTAGGAGTTCACCTGAAGTGAAAATTTAAAAATCGCTCTAGCGGTCACATTTTTGTGTGTTTCACAACGAAACTCAGTATATCATATTACATTAAATCAAGAGAGGTATTATCAAAAATGAGCGAGATCCGACAATTAGAAGTAGAGGATTACTTGAAACCCGAAATTAAAAACTACCTAAACGACTGGACCGATTTTGATGAAATGCTTTGTGTGTGCTT
Source organism: Diploptera punctata (assembly GCA_030220185.1). Lineage (NCBI taxonomy): Eukaryota > Metazoa > Arthropoda > Insecta > Blattodea > Blaberidae > Diploptera > Diploptera punctata. The sequence continues at coordinate 165,380 of JASPKZ010000424.1, read as the reverse complement.
GAGTGGGCCCCTGGATGGTTTGGATTCACAATCGGACTCGGTAGGTGGCGCTGTGATCGGGTTATAGGATTTTTTATATCAGATGTGTGGTCATATGCATTATCGACGTATTCCGCGCGACAACAGTGTGACGTCATCATTCACGTTTAACAGGTGGGAGTGAGGAGTTTTTTTGCGAACATATTTATTACGTTTTAATTAGTGAATTTTATGGTAAAAAAGTAACTTATATTTTTATCGTCCGGTCATGACACGTTCGGGCTGGACAACGTCTTCCGGGTCCGCTGGTATCTTTATAAAATTGGGAGAAATAAGGAATAAAGTCATACGAAAAAAAATATTCAATAGTAGATTATGATATATAAGCAGTTAAATTGGTGTGGCCATGTACGACGAATGCAAAAAGAAAGGTTATCCTTAAAAACATTGGAATGCTGTCCACCTGAAATAAAAAAGAAAGGAAGACTTCGAAACTCGTGGATGCAAGAAATAAATATTGTAATGAAAACAAGAGGAATAGAAGGCATGGAGAGGATGGATAGGGACGGGTGGAGAAGGAAAATAAAACTTTTGGCATATGTAAACAATGAAAATCTGTGTATAACTTAACTCACTGCCACTATCGAACCCGTAAGTTCATGGCCGCCCGGAGTTAAACTCTTCAAACATCCCTATCCTGAGCTAATGTTTTCCAATCATTCCCTGTATAATCTACTTCCCTCAAATCATGGAATCTGTGTATAAGTAAATAAATTCAATCTGCATATATTTGTGCTCGCAAAACTCGAAAAATAGTCCATCGATTGACTTGAAATTTTGACACAACGTTGCATTCAAACACGCGCGTGTTTTTGAGTAAAATTATTTTTTATTCATGAAAATTAGTATAATTCTATATATAATATATTATTCCATTCAATTAACGCATTTTACCTCTCACCTTATAGGTACTATTACGTGTCACACGCCATCTGGACCTGTCGGGAGAGGGATTTTAACTATGGATCACACATACTTTTTTGATTACACAAGGACATGGAGAGCCTCCCCGAATGAGTGATCAGCTCAATGTCAGGGCCTCCTCCGAGACAACACAACATTAAGAATAAACACACCATTCACACACACATTCATACTAAACATGACGAATATGATAACAGTGATGAAAACCGCGAAAACATGTACTAGCTAATACCCGGCGTGCGCTGCTACGCTGAAAAAAAAATACAAATATGATTTTTAAATTTTCGTTACAGATTAATTCCTACACATAATGGTTTTAGAGCATAACATTTAGCACCTAAACACTCGCCGTAACCTAAAACTTGAATTTACAAAGGCATATATTGCGACTAATCAAATATGTCTTTTGTTAAAGAGTCAATTTTTTTCGGATTTCAGGTAAACACCAAGTTCTAATGGTTGGATTTCGCTGATTTTTTTGATAATATCTATCCAATTTTATTTTAATAGAATATACTGAGTTTCGTTGTGAAACATCGAAACTTGTGACCGCTAGAGCAATTTGCTCCTATAGTTCAGTTTTGGCTTCTGTAGCCCCCATTTGAGGGATCTATGTTGTATGGTGCGAGTTGCAGGTACTGACAGCAACTACACTTAGTTTTGAAAACATAATACGAGTAGTTGCTACACGTTGAATTTTTTATCTACTAGTTTTGTGTTAGTGAATACTTATGTTTTCTCATATGTTTGGAGAGTTCGTTTTAGAATAGTGTTGTTTTTATAACAATTTATTTCATTATTATCTAATATATAAAAATGTTTGTTTGTTTGTTCGTACTTTATTCGCGCCCATACCGTTGATCCGATTGTGATGGGGTTTTTTTGCAAAATGTTCAGGAGATTTCCGGGATGAACATAGGCTATAAGAGAGTTGAGATACTCAACTCCTACACCCTTAAAAACATTCTTTGTAGTGAAACACGTGAAGATGTACTCTTTTTTTACCTTTAAATGGCTTACGCTGCCTAAACCATAACAAATACACAAAATTAATGTACATAGAATTGACTATCTCAAAAAACTCTACAGAAAAGTTCGCGACAACGTATGTTTATCTTTTAAGGATAACTCAAAACAACCATTTTTGTCTTTCATTGATGCCAAGAAGATCGGGATAAGTAGATTCCCGGGCAAGCATAGCAGCGCACGGTGGGTATTCTTTTATGGATAACTCAAAATAACGAATTTTGTCTTTCAGCTCATTTATGCCAAGTACATCGGGATGCGTAGATTCCTGGACAACGCCGGGTAATCAGCACGGGATATCTAAAAATAATAACGATATAAATGTATATTTATTTTTCCTTTTACTTATTTAACTAACCATAAAACACATAATCATTTATTTAGGTGTAGCAGCGCACGCCGGGTATTAGCTAGTTATTAATAAGAAAATAGTTTTTTGCAAGTCCACCGCTGTGGTATCGAGGTAGCGTGCTGCCTTGTCACGCAGCGGGCCCGGGTTCGATCCCCGGTCGGGACAGTTTTTCTGGGTGAGGTTTTTATCGGGGGTTTTCCTCACCTGTAAGACAAATGTCAGGAAAACTTTAAGGCCCAAACGGTCCCTGAAATCATATGACCATCGCAATCATTATTATTCATGTTCATCTTAGATTAAGCTTAGGATTAGGGACTCTCCTGGCGCACTACTATCATCATCATCACCCATCATATCATCGGGGGAACGTAACCCCACCTTCCAGGCGCCTCAACCTCAGAAGTGGGTTACAAGTACGCCATGCCAGGAGAGAACATCAGGAATGTCGAAAGACAATATGGGGCATTTGAAAAAAAAAAAAAAAATGCATGACTACTACTTCCTCCCCCACACGGCAATGTTCCCTCTTGCCACATGCCTTAGGATTCACCAAGACGGCTGCAGTTACCGGAACTGTAATATATTTCTAATGGTTATAGAGCAAAATAGATAGCGGCAAACACGCGCGTATTCGAATACAAAATTGTGTTAAAATTTCAGTCAATCGACCGATTACTTTTCGAGCATTACGAACACAAACTTGCGCAGTATGAATTGTTATTTAGTACGTAGGCCTATATAAAGATTTGTTTATGTCCACTGCTGTGGCTCGAGGTAGCGTGCTGCCTTGCCACGCAGCGGGCCCAGTTTTCGATCCCCGGTCGGGACAAGTTTCCTGGGTGATTGTTTTTTTTTCGGGGTTTTTGCTCACCTGTAAGACAAATGTCAGTAAACTTTAAGGCTCAAACGGTCCCCGAACATCATCTGGTCATCATTAACATATTCATAAAGTTTAGGTTTAAGGCTTCTCCTGGCCCATCATCATCATCACCTATCATATATAATCGGGGCAGCCTAACTCCGCCTTCCAGGCGCCCCAACCTCAGAAGTGGGTTACAGTAACACCATGCCAGGAGAGAATACCAGAATGTCGAAATGACAACGTGGTGGCATTGGCGAAAAAAAAGTATATTTGTGCCGGTTGAGAAGGCCTTGTGACCTTAACTCTGCTAGAATAAATAAAACACTATTATTTTGAAAGCTGTATTGAAGTGTCAATTTTATCGTCATGCCATAAATTACGTCATAAATCACAAAAAAATATATACATAAATTTAAAACTACAGCAGTATTCAAACAATGTATTTATTTTTAAGTGCATTTTTATGTCACTATATTTTTTAGTATGGGTCCACCGCTGTGGTATCGAGGTAGCGTGCTGCCTTGTCACGCAGCGGGCCCGGGTTCGATCCCCGGTCGAGACAGTTTTTCTGGGTGCGGATTTTATGGGGGTTTTTCCTCAGCTGTAAGACAAATGCCAGGAAAACTTTAAGGCCCAAACGGACCCCGAAATCATATGGCCATCGCAATCATCATCATTCACATTCATCTTAGATTAAGCTTAGGATTAAGAACTCTCCTGGCGCACCACTATCATCATCATCACCCATCATATCATCGGGCCAACGTAAACCCGCCTTCCAGGCGCCCCAATCTCAGAAGTGGGTTACAAGTACGCCATGCCAGGAGAGAACACCAGGAATGTCGAAAGACAACCTGGGGAATTTGCAAAAAAAGTAGTATTTACTACTATTTCAAATTTAATTGCTGTGTATAAAAGGCATTTTAGACAATTACGAAGGAAAATAACTATTGACATTTTTCTCATTAAAATATTTTTATATACATAAATTGTCATCATCCCTACTAAGGAAACTAACTCACTGACACTATTGAACCCGAAGGTTCATGGCCGCGTGGGCATAAGCTCTTCATACATCCCTATCCTGATCTAATGTTTTCTAATCATTCCATGTATAATCCACTTCCCTCAAATCATGGTTAATCTTATTTTCCTATTCTATTCTTGTTCTAAAAACTGGGCGTTTTCCCTCTGGGTTTTCTATAAGTTTACATGCCCCTTATATTCCGTATTGAACATGTCCTGCCCACCGCAGTTTATGCGACTTTACTGTTCTTGTTAGATCTGTTTTCCTATAAAGATCATGTAGCTAACTGTTATATAGTGTTCTCTATTCGCCTGTTTGTTCATCTCTCTTTGGTTCAAAAATATACCTAAAAACTTTATTCACAAATACAGTAAAACTTGTTCAAAGCGGAATCTCATGGGACCATTTTTTTCCACATTGGACAAAATTCCGCATTATAAAAACAAAAAAATATTAACTAATCTTAGATTTTACGTACCTTGTATTAATTGTAGTTCCTCTGCCGTTGGAAAGTGAAGTATAGTTAGTATGTACGAGCGACTTCGACGGTAACGCGAATAAAAACAATCCGTTTCGTCAGCGTTAAAAATTTCTCTTAGGCCCGTATCCTTAAATTAATGTATGCAGTTTCGGTTTCCACCCACTGACTATACTTTCGTCCACACCCTTTGATTTCCCGCAAAATTCATTCCACACTACATTGTGTCGTCTTTTAAAACTGTACAACCAACCTGAAGATGCCTTGAAATCGTTATTCTCTATGGATGTAGCAACAGTTAGAGCTTGACTTGGAGCATAGGTCCGGAAATTTGGAGATATTTTGATCGTGCACTTATAAAACACTCTCACACTACTTCCTTGATTTCTTCATTTATTTAATTAATTTATTTATTTTGCTTTCCTCTTCGTTTGATGATTTCCTTGCATCCATTCATTAATTTTTTTCTTTGTGTTTTAAAATCTCATAAACTTGGGTTTTTTTACATTTAAATTTAGTTATTATTTCGCGTACTGAGAGTTTTTTTTATCTTCAATCACTTTCACTTTTTCGTTTAATATCAATGATACATACGATTTAGCTATCTTTATTCCGGAAATTAAGAATGCTACCTGTGAAAGGTAAGTACACAATCGGTCTCAGATCTTAAAGAAATTTAAGATTTTACAGTGCACTGGTTTTTTGTAACAAGGATGTCACACGCCAAATATTTGTTAAACGAACCTGTTTTTCGCATAACGGGTGTACAGTGAGGCCAAAAGAAAATTTATGATATAGATATAAAATACTTCACCCGGCGGCAGAAATCATCCCTTATTGTTATTTCGCCTAACGGGAATTCAATGAAGTGGAAACTAATTTATTTCTGTCTTTCCGCCTTATAAGCTTTTTTTCATGAATTGTGTAGGAATATCCTTCCGTTTCCGCGTTAGACAGATTCCGTTTTATACAAAATAAATAACGTAATATTACTATTATTTCGCCGGGACCAATACATTTGTTCACATTGTACATATTTCCGCATTATCCACGTTCCGGATTGAACAAGTTTTATTGTATTCATAATATTTTCTCCTCCCTCAAAGTAAGAGTTCATGTTTCACATCCATATAATATAACTGGGAGAATAACAGTTTTATATATTTTCAGTTTAATGTTTTTTTTAGAGAGTTGGGACGGCAAGGGTCCCTGTAATGGATAATAGCATGCAACCGAATATGTCAATGACAAAAAAATAAATACTGCCCCTGTGGGTTAGTTTATGTCATTTGAAAGATACAATTAATTATGTGCATTAAAGTGCCCAATAGTTCAGGTCGATAATGATATGTTATAGTACTCTTCCGATCTAAGTTTCATTTGTAATGTAAACAAACCAGATGTATTACTGCATTTTCATTGGTCGAATAATGGTTTTTACCTTTAAGCGTGTAAGAAAATTTAGTTCGCTTTCTAACACTCGATATAAAGGAAATAAAAAAAATGTAACACATGTCTATACAAGTTATACGGGAGAATCTTAAAATATATAATTACAATTTTAATACATTAAATAAGCATTGTTTTATTGTTACTTATGCGCATGAAGAATATGTTGGGATTTCAGTTGTTTCAAAAATGGCTGCTCTTTGTAGAATTTCTTAAAACATCGGAAAGCAAAGCATTTGAAAAACGGAGAGAAACAATTTATTTTGAAAGTTTCAAACTTTATTGAAAAAAAAAATCCAACATTAGTCATTGAGGATGTGGTGAAAATAACAGCAAAATTTACATGTGAGTCAGCAAGGAGCACATATTCTGCTCGCAATGAAATTGTAAACAAAGGATATCTATGTACATCATGGAAAAAGTGTAAATGTCTGGTTAGGTAGGCCCATATATAATATATTTATCATAAGTAATGCCACGAGTGATTTCCAAATTATCGATAAATTCACGATTCACTATGTGAATTTATCTAGACAATTTGGAAATCAAGAGTGGCATTTGTTAGGACTATGTAACGAATAAAATTAAGCTGTTTACTCACAAATAATTATTAAATATAGTTATTAAATATATATATATATATATATATATATATATATATATATATATATATATGTGTGTGTATGTGTGTGTCTATCAATCTATCTAATGTAAACGGCGATGTTTGAAAACAAATGAGAAGCGTTTGTTATGTTTCACTTGTTCATCACTGCAACCAGATCATATTATTTATTGCCAAAGGATCGCAATATTGTAAGAATGCACCCTAGTGGAGAAAAAAACATGAACCAAAATTATAGGTTACTAATTAATTTCTAATGTCCTATGATATAAATATGTCAATTATATTTTTCTGGAACGTGAATTCCTGGGAAATAATACGTTTGAGAAAGTGCAAACAGTGGTTTCTTTTGTTGTACTATAATCAATTGCTAGAAATGGTTTTTATATTATCTCCCGCAAGCACTATCTGGTTACATTCGTGCACTATATATACAATCTGGTAGCCACATGCATTATAGGAGTCTTACATCTTAATATATAAATAGTTATATTCAACGTATTTCTTAGATAGTCAGTCACTGCAAAATAATGGTCTGACCTATTCAGAATGTTAAACAGGAGGAGCTTGATTTTAAAGTGATGAAATTAAATTGATAAAATCGAGGTGAAAAAGACTGTGATTGGTTGTAAATAAAAAATCATTAAAATGTGATTGGTCATTGACTCCCATTTGGGGTATGAGTTAAATAGTCATAAATAAATAAGAAATGGAGGAAGTTCCTAATTATTAATACCATCTTATCTTATATTCAGTTTTTACGTCCCGTAAAATACGATGTATCTATCGTTGACAGTTCCACACATGATTCAGTCATATGGCGGGTAAAAGTAGTACCACGTTTCCCCCAATAGAAGAAGTCGGCGGAGTAATATCTTATACAAGTTTGTTTACAGTACAACTGGAACTTAGCTCGGATATAGTATAGATCTCGTCGATAATAATATGCTATATTGGTTTTTCATTCCGCTTTGAAATTTAGATCGTTAACCTTCGTAACTTCCTCCACATATCATGACTACGGCCCGGAAGTTTCTAATGATGACTTTTTGCAATAGCTGTATTATACTGCGAAAATATAATATAAAAATTTGTTTTTAGTTATTTATTTTCGAAGTTTTTTTTCTCGTGCCGCAAATCTGCAACACAGAACCCACCGCCTAAAATATAAGACAACTAACACTATCAAACCCGGATGTTCATTGCCGCGTAGACGTAACATCTCCATACATCCCTATTTTGAGTTAATCATCATGAGATGACCCTTTTACAGACATCTCTGTTAATTTCTCTCTTAAATTGGAGAACTGTTTGTGATTTGTTCTCGTAGACTTTGGACTTCACAGAATCTCATAAAAATAAGTCATATGGAGTAAGGTAATAAGGTCACAATATCTGGGAGGCCATTCCTAGTCGCCACAAATTGAGATCACACACTGAGAGAACTTCATAGAGGGAGTAACTACCTGCCGAGACAACGGAGGTGGACATATGCCTGATATAATTTCCCTTACTTAAATGGGACTGTATGTAGATGAACATTAAAAAAAAAATATTTCGATGCATTTAAAAAAAAAAGAGCGGTAATATATGAAAGACCCTTTAGTAGACACCTAAAATGACCCACATCTACATCGGCGTAGCATCCCAGTGTTGGACCTTAGCCTCTCCTTAGGTAGGAGTTATTATAATTTAGTCTGTCCACCGCTGTGGTCTCGAGGTAGCGTGCTGCCTTGTCACGCAGCGGGCCCGGGTTCGTTCCCCGCTTGGGACAAGTTTCCTGGGTGAGGTTGTTTTTCGGGTTTTTTTCTCACCTGTAAGACAAATGTCAGGATACTTTAAGGCCCAAACGGTCCCCGAACATCATCTGGCCATCATTATCATAAGTAATGCCACGAGTGATTTCCAAATTATCGATAAATTCACGACTCACGAAGTGAGGAGTGAATTTATCTAGAGAATTTGGAAATCAAGAGTGGCATTTGTTAGGACTATTTAACGAATAAAATAAAGCTGTTTACTCACAAATCATTATTTAACTACAGTTATTTAAAAATATTTTTATATTTAAAGTAAACGGTGATGTTTGAAAACTAATGAGAAACGATAGGTAGCCTACGCTTCTACTGCTTCTTTTGTTTATCACTGCAACCAGATCATACTATTTATTGCCAAAGGAACGCAATATTGTAAGAATGCTCTCTAGTGGAGAAAAAATGAAACACATCAATCTGTATATTAATTCATTTTTGATGTCGTATACATTTAAGAAAGTGCAAACAGTGGTTTCTTTTTTTGGTGGTATAATCAATTGCTACAAATGTTGACATGTAAGCACTATTATATACAATCTGGTAGCCGTATTTGTTATAGGCTCAGTCACTGCAAAATAACGGTCAGACCTGTTCAGAATATTAAAAAGGAGGAGCTTTGCTTAATATATGATAATCCTAACGTTGATAATTATTTCGTGAAACACGTCTCTGATTGGTTGTAATACAGAAATCATTGAAACGTGATTGGTCATTGACTCCCATTTGGGGCATGAGTTAAATAGTCATCAATATCATATTCACTTCATTAGATTAAGTTTAGGTTTAAGGCTTCTCCTGGCGCATCATTACCCATCGCCATCACCCATCATATCATTGGGGCAGCGTTACCCCGCCTTCCAGGCGCCCCAACCACAGAAGTGGGTTACAGTACGCCAATGCTAAGAGAGAATACCTGAAATGTCGAATGACAAACAGGTGGCATTGAACAAAAAAAATTATAATTTAGTCTTATTTCTTAAAATATGTCATGAATGGTATACGGTCAACATACCGGTCCAATGATACGTCTGGTAGACCACTAAGGCATTACTATGATGAAAGAGGTCGCTAAATTTTGTTTACAGGGCTCTTTATTCAGGCTTAAGGTTCTTTTATGTGCCTGAAAATCTTCAGACTCGGGACCCACAGTTTAAAGTCCCTCCCGAAGTACTTCCTTCTTGGATTTTTCCATCCTAAGAAATCCATCCACCCCGGCCAAGTTTCAACCTGCGACCTTCGGGACCAGAGGCAACCCAAAATGATAATTACCAAAATTTATATATATATATGTTTTGATGTTATAATTAAATTATTTGTCAATTACATAATTATTTATTACATTGAAATAAAGAAGCGTAAGTAAATATTCTCTTTAAATGCTTTGTTATAAAAGCCATGAGATGACAGTGCGACCGATGTCCCGCAACCTCTCGTGGTACTTAATCATATGCAAAGGGCATCGATAAGGAACATGCGGTCTCAGAAGTCAACATGTAATGTTAGAGAACATTTTGTTAGTGTGCTGACTTAAGCTGTTGTGTCGGCCGAGGTGACCCTTTGGCCTGGCCATCCACATCACCTGACCTCACGTGTCTAGATTTCTTCCTCTGGGGACATGCGAAGCAGCTGGTGTATGAAACCGCTGTGGAAACAGAAGATAACCCTGTCGCTAGAATTGCCGGCGTTGCTGACATTGTGGACATGCCAGGAATCTTGGAACGAACACGACAATCAACGATCAGACGATGTACTGCGTGCATACAGGCACATGGTCGTACATTCGAGCAACTCCTGTGATGCTACTGCTGTAATTAGTAAGTTAAACTGTATTCTGTGTAATTCGTCCCTAACATAACAAGTTGACTTCAGAGACCACATGTTCCTTATTGAAATATATTTGTTTTGATGTTTTCTACCTCCTGTATTAATTTGAACGAATAGTTTCGGAACACTCCGTGTAAGGAAGAAAAATAAATGTTGTTGCGCTAAAGTGCGTTTTGTCATACTTACAGCAATGGCGACCTTGATTGAAAGTTCAACTTCCTATATTTCGGGGTTACCAACCTAAATAACTATACTGTAATAAAATTACTATACTGTAATAGTACATATTACAAAACGCGTGTGGGAAGTAAAACCACCTGCCCTCTATGTATGCTACATACAATGTATGCACAAAAAATATCCAAAAGGTAGGGTTAATGTACCTTATACGAAACAAATCACTGCATTTTAAATGAACTGAACTCTATTTGAAACAATGTAAAACAGTAAACACGCACTTGCCGCCATTTTATCGCTAATTGGCCTCATGGCCTGCTGTAGTTTAAACTAATAAACATTGCCCACACTGTTAACGTTAGGTAGTTGTTTATAATGAACGCAAATTTTTCCAACAAATATATTATTTTACTATTATGTATTATTTTGAAAAAAAACATCGCGCAAAAAATAATGTAGGCCCTACAACGCACGTTTGTTAACTTCTCAACCTGGCGTCGTAATGTGAAGTTTCGGATTCAAATCCCAGTTCAGAAGTTTATTTTTCTTTCCATGTCTCTCTCTCTCTCTCTCTCTCTCTCTCTCTCCTCTCTCTCTCTCTCTCTCTCTCTCTATATATATATATATATATATATATATATATATTATATATATATATATATATTCCGTAAGTCGCTCTAGGCCCGGAATTCTTGTTTTATCAAAACCAAACTTGGCATATAACCAACTAACTCACTGGCACTATCGAACCAGTAGGCTCATGGCAGCGCGGATATAAAGCTCTCCATACGCCCCTATCCTGTGCTAATGTTTTCCAGTCATTCCCTGTATAATCTACTTCCCTTAAATGATAGTTAATGTTAATCTCTTACCTCATTCTTGGTCTACCAACTGGGCGTTTCCCCTCTGGGTTTTCTACAAGAAACTTCCGTGTACGTCTTTCATTCCCCATTCGTGTCACATGTCCTGCCCATCGCAGTCTACGAGACTTAACTGTTCTTATTATATCTGGCTTCCTATAACGACCATGTAATTCACAGTTATTCAGTCTTCTCCATTCACCTGTCTGTTCATCTCTCTTTGGTCCAAAAAAAATCCTAAGAACTTTATTCTCAAATACTCGTAATCTCCTTTCCTCCCTTAAAGTAAGAGTTCATGTTTCGCATCCATATAATATAACTGGTAGAATAAGTTTTATATATTTTCAGTTTAACGTTTTTTTGAAAGGAGTTGGGACGTCAAGAGTCTCTGTAATGCATAATAGCACGCATTTCCAGAATTGAGCCTATGTTTAATTTATTTGTTCATCTCATTCCTGTTTGTGATTATTGTTCCTAGGTATTTGAATTCAGCCACTTCCTCAAAATTTCCCTAATTTGTCATTAGCTGTCTATTTCCATTATATAATGCATTTCTATGTGCGACCATATATTTAATTTTATTGATATTTACTTCCAGTCCCAATTTTTTAGTGTTTTTCAATAGCGTGTGCGTGTTGGAACTTGGCATATATCGATCAATTCAATAAAATGCGGTCGAGTTCGATAACCAACAAAATCGTAGCACTACCACCTGATGGCATTATCATATAATGATTTAAATGTGGATGTATGTCGTTTTATTTGCTAAGCCATGTTAATAATGTAAATTGAGCATAAAATAGCGAGACAGTGGTCTGTTTGTTGAAGTAACGAGAGTGGGCTATATTATGCTCTATTTGGAAACAAAGTGTTCTTTACTTTCTGTTGCTTGGGAATTAGGTCACTGGAGTATTTCGTTAATGAACGTGTTACGCTCGTGTTCTGCATATATTTTGATTTGTTACAGTTTTTATTCCACACTCTCTCATTTTATTGCCTACTTTACTCTCTTGTAAAAATTACCGAAAATCTGAAGATTGTATAGGTATTTTCACGTCTAGAAAATAGTATTGCTCTTATGGAACAATTCTTTTTAGTAAACGTGTCCTTTTAATATGATGTTGATTTATTAATTATTCAATTTTAAATAAACAATTAAGTTAAATAGAGTCATTTATAACTTTGCCAAGAAAGTAGATGCCCGATTTATGAAAAAGAATAAAAATACCATTATGGAACGTATAATTACGCTGGTCAACAGTGGTTTTGTTGCCCTTGATATAAGATTAATTTCGGATATATTTATGCTCACAATTCATGAAACTATCAATGATTTTGGAAGATTTGCTCTTTTTTTAAAATCTTTATTTTAATTTTACACTAAAAAAATTGGAAAACATGAAAAAAACATATATTCATAATGTCATTTTTTTTAAAATTAGTATACACCGACGTAAATAGAAAGAAAAATGTCGAAAACCCATGTTATACTTCAGTGAAACCGCCTTTTATAAAATTTTCTTCTATAATTTTTTAGATCACATTCAGCACTTTCATGAATATATTCGTAAACTGTGCACTTGAAAACATAGAAATTCGCAGAGATATCTAGGGCAACAAAACAATTCTTTTTGTAGAGATGTGTTATCACACGATTGAGAGGTCTACTGAGAGAGGGAGCTATGCCACTTTGAGAAGACATGGAAATAATCAGTGATATTCATATTAAAATTTACATTTTTCCTTTTGCATTATTTACATAACAGTAAGTTAAAGAAGAAAAAAGTTACCCCTTTATTGTAAAAATATTTTCGTCGTATAATGCTTTATAAAACCCAATTTATTTCCATTTCTTTTCGAAATGGCATAGCTCCCTCTCTCACTAGACCCCTCAATTATTTAACAAATTTAGGGGGTGAACTCAATTATTGGAACAGCGAATCTTACTTGCATCCACAAAATCTATAATGTAGTTTATTATATATATATTCCACCGCTGTGGTCTCGAGGTAGCGTGCTGCCTTGTCACGCAGCGAGCCCGGGTTCGATCCCCGGTCGGGACAAGCTTCCTGGGTGAGGTTTTTTCGGGGTTTTTCCTCACCTGTAAGACAAATGTCAGAAAGCTTAGGGCCCAACGGTCTCCGAAAATCATCCGGCCATCATCATCATCCTTATCATTATCATCACCATCCTTCACCGGTGTGAAAAGCAACGGGAAGCTACCACACCTATAATTCCCTAGTAAAGCTGCAAAGCATAGCATGAAAATGCTATGATTGCAGTGAAAGACCTGCCCCCGGGCAGAATTACTATGGATGGATATATACATACATACATATGTCATCCATACCATATATATATATATATATAGTTTTTTCATGGATGAGTGTAGATGTGCATTAATATGTATGTAGTTGTAGACATAGATTGTATTTATATGTATTCATTGTTTTGATACACGTGTGTAGCCATGTAGAGATTTGTTTATATTATGAGTATTTTTATTTATTTTTCTTTTGTTCATGGAAAAATAATGCACGTACGGCCAAGTAGGCCCATGTGCAATGTAAATACATATGTAACTCCTTTCTTTTGAAGAAATGCAATAAATTCCGTTCATTCATTCATTCATTCTTTCATTATATTCAGTGTGCGAATGTTTGTGCTAGCAAAACTTGAAAAGTAGTCTGCCTATTGACTTGAAGATTTGTACATACAGTACATGTTTTCAGATATAGAGTGTTTCAGTCGCTATCAAACGATTAGGCGTAGGAGTTCACCTGAAGCGAAAATTTCAAAAATCGTTCTAATGGTCGCAATTTTCAATGTTTCATAACGAAACTCAGCATATCCTATTAAATAAGCCGAGGTAGGTATTTTCCAAAAATCAGCGAAAATCCGACAATTAGAAGTGGAGGTTTACCTAAAGTCTGAAATTAAAAATTGACTAGCAACCGCCATGTTTGGCTCGTCATAGTGTTACCTTTAATATTCCATTTATTTAAGCGTAGCAACGTACAACGAGGTTTCGATATTATATAAAATAATAATAATATAATAATAACAATAATAATGTTTTATTTATTCTGGCAGAGTTAGGCCATAAGACCTCTTCCACTCAACCAACACAAATACACATTTAACAGTATAGATTATCTGTACATTATAAGTCCACCGCTGTGATCTCGGGGTAGCCTGCTCCTTGTGACGCAGCGGGCTCGGGTTCGATCCCCGGTCATGACAAGTTTCCTGGGTGATAGGTTTTTTCGGAGTTTTTCGTCACCTGTAAGATAAATGTCAGGAAACTTCAAGCCCCAAACGGTCCCCGAACATCATCTGACCATCATTATCATCATTAACATATTCATTAAATTTAGGATTAAGGTCTCTCTTGGTGCATCATTACCATCATCATCACTTATATATCATCGGGGCAGCGTAACTCCGCTTTTAGACGCCCCAACTTCAGAAGTATAAAACGCAATGCCGGAGTTAATATCCGGAATTACGACAATGTGATGGCACTGAATAAAAAAATATATTAATGACTATTTAACACATGCCCCAAATGGGAGTCAATGACCGATCACATTTCAATAAATTTTCTTTTACAACCAATCATAGTCATGTTTCACCTCGATAATTATCGAATTTTGATTACCAAAATAAAGAAAACTCATTTTTAATATTCTGAACATGTGAGAGCATTATTTTGCAGTGACTGACTCTCTAACAAATATATTAAACATAGCAAATAATGAACAGATTCCTTCGACCTACACTTTTGATAATTGTGTTGAATAATTGTGTTTTTAAATACTGATTTTACTGAGTTGTTTCCTAAAAAAATGAATTAATAGGCTATAATGTTGGTTATAATATACAGTTTGACGTGTTTAATTTTTTCTGCACTAGGGTGCATTCTTACTATATTGCGATCCTATTTGGCAATAAATAATATCAAGTTGCAGTGATGATCATATGAAACATAACCAAACATTTATCGCCGTTTATATTAAATATATACATACTTTAAAATAACTATATTTAAATAATGATTTGTGAGTAAACAGCTTAATTTTATTCGTAAATTTGTCCTAACAAATGCCACTCTTGATTTCCATATGCTCTAGATTAATTCACGAGTTACTTTGTGAGTCGTGAATGTATCGATAATTTGGAAATCACTCGTGGCATTACTTATGATAATAATAGTATAAATATGATAAATTATATTACGTAAACTAGCAGAATCGGGCTATATATTCGACTTGTTCATGAATTCGCTTGATTTATGCAGTTCCTGCCTGACAGATTTTTTTATGTATCGTTAACATAAGGCTCTATATCACATACGACCAATTTCGTTCTCAGCGTATTTTTATTTTACTATAACATTCGATAAGTAATGTCAACACTGCTGTAACATCACAAAACAAATTATTTAGCTTACTTCTAACATTGTGAACTTCATTTATAGTTTCTTGCCAATCAACTCTACGTTGCCAAATCTTTGGATTACATGCACTCCATCTGCAGCACCATTTCTGGTTCTCTTTTATTGATCGATGTAGAGCTTTCTGGTTATCAACTCTTGATCGTAATCGAATGTCTCATAGAGGTTCTTTGAGAGTAAGTTAAAGTCTCACAAGGGCTTCTATCTGGTGAATTTGGTGGATGTTCGAGTACTTCCCAATTCCAACTTCTAAACAAATTCTACTGAACATCTTGGTAGGACGGTATTACTTACTACATGTTAGAAGCAGTGAATGTATTCACAAAATATTGTTATTCGAGACTCTCAACATTACAGATTTATACAACAAAGACAGCTCAACAACATACTACAAGATTACAATGATCACCACTAGGATAGCTGATTTACAACAGTGTTGTCATTACTTATCGAATGCCCTAGTATGTGTTAAAGTCCAACCTAGAGTTTCGTATGTGACCCATTTTCATATATTTCGTACTTTAGATACATTGTGTTATTTGAAATAATGGGAGTGCGTGTGTTTCATAATAATAGCTTTGTATTTTTTATGTCCAACATATGTGATGTTGTTATCCTTGATCTACCTTATAGTTCTCACCTTTGAACTTCCTCTAAAGTCATTTATGTTACCTTGCAGTGATATACAACTGAATTTAATTATCTCTTTAAATTGTTTCTGTCGGTCTAGTTTTCATCTCTATAGATCAACACTTACTCCAGAGAGTGTTTAGTACAAGGTGGTTTTGCCAATTTATAAACAACTAGCTAATACCCGTCGTGCCCTGCTACGCCTAAATATTAAATTAAATATGTGTTTTTATTTATAGTTGAACAAGTAAAGAGAAAATTATGGGTTAATTAAATTTTATGGAGATGCACTATCTCCTCTATTATTTAATATTATTTCTTTAAATTGTTTCTGTCGGTCTAGTTTTCATCTCTATAGATCAACACTTACTCCAGAGAGTGTTTAGTACAAACAATTTATTGCCAATTTATAAACAACTAGCTAACACCCGGCGTGCATTCCTACGCCTAAATATTAAATTAAATATGTGTTTTTATTTATAGTTGAATAAGTAAAGAGAAAATTAAGGGTTAATTAAATTTTATGATGCACTATCTCCTCTACTATTTAATATTGTACTAGAGCATGTAATTAAATCTTTAGAAGATGAAGAAGGCTTACAACTCAATGGTATTAATAAGCTGTTAGTTTATGCTGATGATGTAGTATTGCTGGGCGATAGCGAGGAGATGCTAAAGGCCAGTACGCACACACACTATTGAGCAAAACTAAGACATTTGGACTGGAAGTAAATATCAATAAAACTAAAATATATGTTCACACGTATAACTACATTATATAATGGTAATGGACAGCTAACGACAAATGAGGGAAATTTTGAGGAAGTGGCTGAATTCAAATACCTGGGAACAATAGTCACAAATAGGAATGTGATGTAGAAAGAAATTAAACATAGGCTCAATTCTGGAAATGCGTGCTGTTATGCATTACAGGGACTCTTGACGTCCCAATTCCTTTCAAAAATCGTTAAACTGAAAATATATAAAACTGTTATTCTACCAGTTATATTATATGGATGCGAAACATGGACTCTTACTTTAAGGGAGGAAAGGAGATTACGAGTATTTGAGAATAAAGTTTGTAGGACATTTTTTGGACCAAAGAGAGATGATCAGACAGGCGAATGGAGAAAACTAAATAACGGTGAACTGCATGGTATTTATAGGAACCCAGAATAATAAGAACAGTTAAGTCTCGTAGACTGCGATGGGCAGGCAATGAGGCACGAATGGGGAATGAAAGATGTGTATGGAAGCTTCTTGTAGGAAAACCAGAGGGAAAACGCCCAGTTGGTAGACCAAGAATGAGATGGGAGAATAACATTAACTATGATTTGAGGGAAGTAGATTATACATAGAATGATTGAAAACATTAGCTCAGGATACGAATGTATGGAGAACTTATGTCCGCGCGGCGATGAACCTACGGGTTCGATACTGCCAGTGAGTTAGTTAGTTGCTATACATTGCGACGAACCAAACATGGCAGTTGCTAGAGTCGATTTTTAGTTTCGTATTTCAGACAAAGCTCCACTTCTAATAGTCCCATTTCGCTGATCTTTTTTTATAATACCTACATCGAAAATTGCGTCTGCTAGAGGCTTCTTAAATGTTTGTTTCAGATGAACTCCTATATCTAATGGTTTTAGAAGATAATATATAGCAACTAAAACACTCGCCGTACCTGAAAACCTGTATGTACAAATTTTCAAGTCGATTGACCGACTAGTTTTCGAGTTTTGCGAGCACAAACATAAACAGATAACATTTTTATACAGGGTGTAACTAAATTCCAATTTCAGACTTTGAGGACATATAGTGGGGACCAAGATAGAAGTTTTGCATAGGAACCGTTTTCCCGCTACACGCAAAATACCACAGCATTCGTGGCTCTGTATAATTGTAGGCTTTCACGGCCGGCGTCTTGATCCGTGCTTTGGTTCGTCTTCCGGGCTAAATGGTCGTGGTCCGTTTTTCTCGAAACTCGACGTTACGTCTACTGCTGCGGTAGACCTCATCAGGAGATTCTGCTTGCTCTCTGTGAACTCTTCAACAGTCGGTTGCAGGCTGATGAGTTCACGGAGAGCGTGCATAATCTCCTGATAAGGTCAACCGCAGCAAAAGACGAAACGTCGACTTTCGAGAAAACCGGATCACTGCCATTTAGCTCGGAAGACAAACCAAGCAGGGATCATACGTTGCTCTCTCTCTCTGACGCTTGCTGTTTGTCGTCAGGAAGGTTCGATGTGACGACCACCGATGTCAACACAGATACGATATAAAATAAAATAAGTTAAAATATACCTTCTTAGGTAAGATCCCCGTCCCGCGCCGTAGCCGAGCGGTTAAGGTAGGAAGCCTTGGCGCAGAGCTACGGGACTTGCGCTGGTTCGAGTCTCCATGGGGGAAGAAATTTTCTCATGGTATTTGGGCCAGTATGGGACCGGTGCCCACCCAGCATCGTGAGGCAATTGGGTAGCTACAATAAGTAGCGGCTCCAGGTTGGGGAACCAGCTATAACGGCTGGGGGACTCGACATGCTAACCACATGTCACCCCTACACTGGCTGTTGATCATCTACCTCTGTGATTGGCACATGTGGATGTGAAGGGCCAGCAGCCGGCTGGTAAAAGGGCAACCGCTGAAAAGTGGAAAGACCCTCAATCGGAGGTAAGATCCGTCGTCTTCAACTTATAAAATATGTATTCTTTATGCCTGTAGGCCTTTCAGAACGTCCGTTCCATCTTCAGCAGGTCCCTCTTCGCTACAACATCCAGTATGATGTTTGATGCTGCTGGTCCTAATGTGGTGTTGTCGTGACAACAGCATCGACCATCATACTGTATGTTGTAGCGAAGAGGGACCTGCAGAAGATGGAATGGATATTCTGAAAGGCCTACAGGCATAAATGATACATATTTTATAAGTTGAGGACGACGGATCTTACCTAAGAAGGTAAATTTAACTTATTTTATTTTATGACTCTCCACATCAACGGTTTTAACAATGAATTTTATTAGTACAGATACGGTACCTCCATACCATGTTCTGGTACACACGATCACCAATCTTTGTTCTTGTAACATCTGCCGCTGCCATAACCCGCGCCAGTAGGTCTTCATCGGATACCCCTGGCCCACGTAAATCACGGATTTAATGTTATGCCGCACATAGTATGGAGGGGTGAAGTCGGGAAAACGTGCAGGGTCTTTAGAGCCAAAAATACGGGAGAGTTGAATGTGTGTTGTGATTCTTTGCGTGCGTGTAGTGGGTAAACGACACTTTCTGGCGGTATTACTTACTATAAATGGTTTCAGCCTTAGTTTATGTTGTAATGTAAACAGAAGCACATGGTTAAGTGTGATTTCATTGGCCACATGAACCTAATGGCATCGTTGTCCAGCGGCGTAGATGAAAACATAGTTCCCTGATCAATCTACATTTTATATAATATAACTATTATGTATGAACAAAATTATCGCAAAAATAGCAATAAAGTACAATATTACATATGAAAAAATGACAATAGTAAGTATAAATTTATATAACTTTAAATATAACACCATTTCGCGCATGTCAGTTGACGAACAGAGAAATTCAGTTATTCCAACATGGCAGCTCGTGTTGAATACATTAAACATCAGATGGCGCGTAGTATAGTATCATCGCTCCACCAATCACAGATGCCTGAGGAAGGATACTTTTTGTGACTTTGTTTACAGTACAACATAAACTAAGGCCGAATACGGGGGTGAAAAGCAGTGAATGTATTCACAAAATACTGCTATTTTGAGACTTTCAACATTACATATTTATACAACAATCATCATCATCATCATCATCATCATCATCATCATCATCATAGTACATTCACGAATTTAGGCCATTTGTTGACCTGTTTCGGCCTCAAGAGAAACACCACCCAAAAGTCTTTTGAGTGGACGTCCTGGTCTTCTTCTTCCTGCAGGTTGATATCTTAACATTTCTTTGGGTA
Organism: Diploptera punctata; assembly: GCA_030220185.1. Taxonomy (NCBI): domain Eukaryota; kingdom Metazoa; phylum Arthropoda; class Insecta; order Blattodea; family Blaberidae; genus Diploptera; species Diploptera punctata. The sequence continues at coordinate 144,846 of JASPKZ010000424.1, read as the reverse complement.
TTCTGTCATCTTCCATTCGATGAACATGTTGTATCCATCTTGACTTATAATCAGAAATGTTGTTTTCTAAAGATTCCATGTGTAATTCTTCTAAGATGTCATTTTTTGTGATCTAGTAGTGTGTATAGCTCAATAATGTACTACAAGATTACAATTACACCACTAGATCGCTGATTTACAGCAGTGTTGCCATTACTCGTAGATTCATTAAATTGTAAGGTTTTTTTTGTCTTTTTTGGGTCATATTTAAACATTTTAGATCATAAATGCATGCACATTTTCTAACTTTTTATAGGATTTAGCGCATTATTAATTAAATTGACCGGTCGTAATGCACATTTGCGGGGATTTGAAGGATGTTTTGAAGGCAAATGTTGACATTTGTTCAAAGAGTAATGTAAGAAGAATTTGGATACAAAAAAATATAGTTTTGGTACAATGTGGAAAGGGAATTTTTGAAAATGAGCTCCTGAAGCAACCTTTTAGCGAATTCCGAAGGAATGTAGCTATTCAGGTAATGCACATGAAAATATTTTATAACTCGTTTGTACAAATCTTCTCGATCCTACTTGGCAGATATCCAAATCCTCTATAAGGAAGTTTAATGTATACCGTGTCCACAAATATAGTATCATACTTTAAACTACTACTACGTCGCTTTGGATAATCGTATCTAAATGAAATTGGTGACAATCAAAAGAGAAACTCAAAAAGTTTTGTTTTCTCTCAACGTAACTGGGTATATCATATACGTTTTAATTAATACATTAATTTTTTATTAGGAATTTCTCTACAATACAGTAGTTTTCCTGCAATCTATTGTAAATTTTACTCCTCCATACATCCCTATTCTCTTCATCACTCTCTGTCAATCCTCTCAACACCATACTCCTATGCACTCCTTGAACCCACTGTCCTTTCTTTTGAATCCTTACGCTTCAAAATTTAATATAATCTTAGGTATCCTGTCATCTACATCCTTTTTACGTGTACAAACAATTTTAGATTTCATTCTTCAATAATTTGTGTAACATCCATTATTTCTCTGATTTTGATATTTGTAATTTTGTCTCTTTTTGAATTTCTAGAAGCCCTCCTCCAAAAGTCCATCTCTGTCACCAATAGTTTATGTGCTTGCTCTCTGCTTAATGCCCAAGTTTCCGCACAATACACTAGTATACTCTCCACCAATGCACTATAAATAATATTTTTAGTTTTGTTCAGAATGTTTCTATTCCGCAGCTCCGAATTTAACATTTCAATATTTTCCTGCCTTGACTTACTATTTTGTTTATCTCAGAACTGCTTGATCCTTTTGACTCTAATAATGGTCCCAAATATCTGAATTTATTAATTTGTCTTATTTTCATATATATAGGGAAATTTATGTAATGTGGACCCTTCTGTTTGGGTGTACTCTGTTAATATCTTATTTAATTGGTGCTGCCCTGGAACATAAAATATTTCTTCCCCTCATCAACTTTGACGGGTTCAAGGCCAGTTTAATTTTATTCTTTGTGCGAAGAAGGGTTTATTTGTGATATTTATGAAAATGACCACTTTAAAAGTTTTTGAAGCTAAGAATTAATTTTTAATTTCTGCTATTTAATATTACAAATGTTGAAAAAACTCCTAAATATATTATATTATCTAGATACTGTTTTAATATAGTGACGGGTTTGATTAGATATTATCTGACATGGTGACTGTATAAAATAGTTAAACATTACAAATAATTCGGTTAATGTGGACCCTCTGGGCCCACTTTACACGAATACGTATATTTTATCAATGAGAATGCTATTTGTAAAAACCATTCACTTAATTTTATTTAATATCCTTTTAATCTTACTAAACCCAATGACGTCGCTTTCTGCAGTTGAATGACGTGTGAATGTTATAATCAACAATAATTTTTTCAAAACATTAAATAAAAATCGTCCACCGCTGTGGTCTCGAGGTAGCGTGCTGCCTTGTCACGCAGCGGGCCCGGGTTCGATCCCCGATCGGGACAGTTTTTCTGGGTGAGGTGTTTATCGGGGTTTTTCCTCACCTGTAAGACAAATGTCAGGAAAACTTTAAGGCCCAAACTGTCCCCGAAATCATATGGCCATCATTATCATCATCATCCTTCACCGATGTGGAAAGCAACGCGAAGCTACCACACCTATAATTCCCTAGTAAAGCTGCAAATCATAGCATGAAAATGCTATGATTGCAGTGAAAGACCTGCCCTCGGACAGAATTAATATGGATGGAAATAAAAATCAACGCTTTTAATTATGATAAGTCATAAATATTTTCAGATTAATCTGTACCTGTCTGTATAAATTAATAGAGAAAATAAACTTAAAAATATAGTAAAAGCTAGGGTGGACTCTGGGGTCCACTTAATCTGAATATGGAGGTTAAACTGTACCTTTCTTGTAATGTAAAATAGTTTATAAATGATAAAGATGTTTCCATATTTGAATAAAATAACAATGTTGTTTCATAGTTATAACACTAATGATAATCACTGTAATTAAACAAAATTCAATTCCCTTAATTAAAAAGAAGAAAAACAAATTCAAAACAGGGGTCCAAATTACCCGAAGTTCCTATATATATATATATATATATATACAGTAAAGTGATCCTACTACAGGCCATTGGAGACCCTTGCCATAGTAGGAGGTTAAGGCTCCCACTTTTTCTAGATAATCGGCATATATCAGCCTTTGCATGACTGACGCCTTTACCTCCAGAACAAGCTTCTGGTACTGATTTCCGTTAGAGGCTGAGTAGACTCCAGGCTATGGTGCCACCAGAAGGTTTGAGTTAATTTAAAAATCCTGACCCCACCTTGGCTCGAACCCTCGACCTTCCGGTTTGTAACGTATTGTATGGCGAGCCCCCGTATATGTATATATATGACTTGATAAAAAAAATATATGTCTGAACCGGGATTTGAACTCAAGACCTCTAACTTGATACGTTAGTGCGCAACCACCTGCGCTATCCAGACATCGTAGTACAAACATTTTTTTCCTTTATATACATTCTCTATTATGAGAAGTAGCGGGAACTCGGTATCACTGCCCTCTCGTGGCTACTATAAGAAGTAAGCAAATTAAACAGAATTTTTACGTTATAGCATTGGCGCTTCAATGTATGTGTGTGTGTGTGTGTGTGTGTATATATATATATATATGATGATCGGATGATTTTCGGGGACCATTTGGGCCTTAAGCTTCCTGACATTTGTCTTACAGGTGAAAAAAAACGGAAAAAACCTCACCCAGGAGCCTGTCCCGACCGGGAATTGAATCCGGGCCCGATATACACCATAATTGCCCACAGCTGTGGTCTCGAGGTACCGTGCTGCCTTGTCACGCAGCGGGCCCAGGTTCAATTCTCGGTCGGGACAGGCTCCTGGGTGAGGTTTTTTCCGGTTTTTTCCCTCACCTGTAAGACAAATATCAGGAAGCGAAGCTTAATGCCCAAATGTTCCCCGAAAATCATCCGGCAATCATCATCTTTATCATTATCTTGAACATCCTTCACCGGTGTGGAAAGCAACGCGAAGCTACCACACTTATAATTCCCTAGTAAAGCTGCAAAGCATAGCATGAAAATGCTATGATTGCAGTGAAAGACCTGCCCTGGACAGAATTACTATGGATGGATGTACCATAAAGCAGCTAAGTTGAACTATAAATTCGACTTGCTGAGGAATTAGCTTAGTTTACGTAATTGTTGCGTGACGTAATTTTTCGTTTTTGTATTAATTTAACATTGTTATTGTGGAACATGTTTAATTCATGCCTATTTATTGCAATTAGCTCTGCAGAGCGGCAAAATAATGACTGCTGCAGGTGGCAGAGTGTGGAAATGCGATCCCGTCTGCAAGGACTTGCGTGTTTTAACCTTCAAAATTATATTAGATTCGATTAATAAAATATATGATAAGCATAACTTGCAATGTAGAATACTATTTATTTATTTATACAAATGCAGGGGACTTGACAAAAGCCATTGTCCATAATTATGAGTAAACAACTAACTGATAACAATAAATTAAACAATAAAACATCATAGCAAAACAGAAAGTTTGGCTCTTGTTTCCCAGTTTCTATCCTTCAGCCTAGCAGAGTGAAGTGCTTCACACTGTAAGCAGGTGGTTTCCGTCCATATATATATATATATATATATATATATATATATATATATATATATATATATATATATATATTATTGTTTGTTCGTACTTTATGCGCGGCTTGATCCGATTGTGATGGGGCTTTTTGCAAAATGTTCAAGAGATTCCCGGGATGTACATAGGCTATAAGAGAGTTGTGATACTCTATTCCTACACAACTTAAAAATCGCTTTTGTGGTGGAAAACATGAAAACGGTAGCTCTTTGGATGCTTAAATGGCTTACGCTGCCTAAACCATAACAAATACACAGCATTAATGTACACAGAATTGAATATCTCAAAAAGCTCTACAAAAAAGTCCACGGCAGCATATGTTTGTCTCTTACGGATAACTCACAATAACCATTTTTGTCTTTCATTGATGTCAAGAAGATCCTGACAAGTAAGTAGATTCCTGTGCAAGCATAGCGGCACGTGGCGGGTATTCTTTTACGGATAACTCACAATAACGAATTTTGTCTTTTAGCTCATTTATGCCAAGAAGATCCAGATAAGTAGATTCTCGGGCAACACCGGGTAATCAACACGGGGAATCTTAAAATAATTACTATATACATTTATAATTATTTTTTATGTTACCTATTCAACTAATCGTAAGAAGTACATTGATTTTTCTCTTTCAGCTCATTTATGCCAAGAAGATCGGGATGAGTAGATTCCCGGAACACGCCGGGTAAACAGCACGGGGTATTTAAAAAATAATTACGATATAATTTTTTTCTTTTCACTTACTTATCTAAACATAAAAAAAACATTAATTTTCGTATTTCAGTTCATTTATGTCAAGAAGATCGGGATAAGTAGATTCCCGGGCAACGCCGGGTAATCATCACGGAGTATCTAAAAATATAAATTTACAATTATTTTTCCTCTCACTTAGTCAGCTAAACATAAAAGCACATTAATTTTCATTTATTTAGGCGTAGCAGCGCACGCCGGATATTAGCTAGTATGTATATATATATATATATATATATATATATATAAACGAATGTCTGTCCTTTATGCATTACTACACCATTTATCCGATTGTGATGGGGCTTTTTGCAAAATGTTCAGGAGTTTCCCGGGATGAACATAGGCTATGAGGGAGTTATAATACTTAACCCATTCACCCCTAAAATCACCCTTTGTAGTGAAAAAATATGTTTTTCGGAACTTTTTGGACGTTTAAATGGCTCACGCTGCCTATACCATGACATATACACCAAATTAATGCACACAGAATTGGATATAAAAAAAATCTACAAAAGAGTCCGCGACAGCATGTCTATCTTTTACGCATAACTCGTAATAACCATTTTTATATTTCAGCTCATTGATGCCAAGACGATAGGGTTGACTAGATTCCCGGGCAAGCATAGCAGCGCACGGCGGGTATTCTTTTATGAATAACTCTCAATAACCATTTTTGTCTTTCAGCTCATTTATGCCAAGAAAATATAAAAAAATAATTACGATATGAATGTATAATTATTTTTGTTTTTACTTATTCAACTAAACATAAAAATACATTTAATTTAATTAGGCGTAGCAGCGCACGCCGGGTATTAGCTAGTATATATATATATATATATATATATATTCTTTTTTCTTTTCATGTCATATTTGCCTTCATTGCTAAATGTAAAAAATATAGTTATAACATCTAATTATACAACCGTTACTGCTATAAAGTAAATATTCTCTTTAAATATGCTTACTTGTTATAGTGGCCACTAGATGGGAGTTGGAACGATATCCCGCTACCTCTCGTGTAAATTGAGAATACTGTATATATATATATATATATATGTATGTATAAGAAAAATGTTTGTGTTAGGATTCTTGAGTAGCTCAGATGGTTAGAGCGCTAAGCGTACAAAGTTTAGAAACTCGGGTTCAAATCCCGACTCAGGCATTTATTTTTCTTTTTATGTCATATATATATATATATATATATATATATATATATATATAATTATGGTTTCCCATTGTCCACCTCTCTAACACAGGATTCCGATTGCTCTACGTTGGTATGCAAGGTTTCCACAAATTGCCTTTCTGGTTTCGCACACATGTAACTTATGATCTGTTGACATTTTTCGGGCTTGTGGCATCTTGAGTAGGCCTATGTCGGACTCAGTCTCCGGCGGAACTTCGAGGAGCCTCACGACCACACCAACAAGCCCGAAAAAAGTCTACAAGGTCATAATACGAATCTCGGCCGTGAATGCCTAAGTCAGTATAGACCTATATGCAACTTATATTTTATGATTTTTTTCTATTTTATTTGAAGACGCTTTTAACATGTAGGTTATAACTAACTCACTGGCACTATCGAACACGCAGGTTCATGGCCGTGCGGACATAAGCACTCCATACATCCCTGTCCTGAGCTAATGTTTTTCAATCATCCCTGTATATAATCTACTTCCCCCAAATCATGATTATTGTTATTCTTCCACTACATCACTTTCTATTGTGTTTAGTACTTTTATGCGAGCTGGAGTTGTAAGACCAAAAAAGTTTGTCCCTGGCATTTTAGCTAAAACCTAAGAAAGATGCAAGAAAATAACGATATAACATGAAAGATCACGTATTATTTCAGCATAAATGCAGCTGGACTGCATAAATACATATGACTCATTATTGGTCTACCAACTGGCCGTTTTCACTCTGGTTTTCCTACAAGAAATTTCCATGCCCTCTTTTATTCTCCATTAGTGCCACATGTCCTGTCTATCGCATAGTGCCACATGTCCTGTCTATCGCAGTTTACGAACTTAACCCTTCTTAGTATACCTGATTTCATATAAAGATCATGTAGCACAATTTTATGTAGTCTTCTCAATTCCCCTGTCTGTTCATTTCTCCTTGGTCCAAAAAGTTTACCTGAGAACTTTATTCTTAAATACTCGTAATCTTTTCTCCTGCCTTAAGTGCAAGTCTGTGTTTCGCATCCATATAATATAACTGGGAGAATAACAGTTTTATATATTTTCAATTTAATGCTCTTTTAAAAGAATTGGGACAAGAATACCTGCAATGCATAATAGCATGCATTTCCAAAATTGAGTTTAAGTTTAATTTCTTTGTGCATATCATTCCTCTTTGTAATTATTGTTCCTAGGTAGGCCTATTTGAATTCTGCCACTTAAAAATTTCCCCATTAACTGTCCATTTCCATTATATAATGTATTTCTTAGTTTTATCATATGTTTATTTTTATTGATATTTACTTCAAGCTCTAGTTTCTTGTTGCTATATAATATAATGTGTGTGTGTTGGCTATTAGTATTTCCTGTCTTTATTTTAAAAAATGCAAAAATAATGCATTTGTGTGGTTCAGTGAACTTGTGAAAAAATATGGAAGGTAGTGTCAGGTAATGCAATCACGTAAAAAAGTCTGAGAAATAAGCGGTGATTTATCTCCCGCGATGGCGTTGCATCAGCAAGTTATTTCAGTTTTAAAAAATACACTATGAACGGATGCTGTAAGATTTTTTTTGTACATTACCTTCAGGTTACATTGAGCAACAAAAAAGAAACTTTTTTTTTTTGTCTCAAAAAGAAAAATATGTGATTCTGATAGTATTTTTTCACCTGACTTCAAATATGATGTTGGTTTTTCTCCATCACGCAAGGTTTCCGAGAGACAGGCATTTTTAATAATTTCAAACACTTTAATATCTTCTACATTCGTAACTACACAATATTCGAACATTCGGACTCACCTAGAAAGTAAGAAATGATGATTTTCTGCTACATTTGGGCTGTGGAGCATCGCTCTTGATGGCCCATCAATAATCGGTCAGCATATTAAGATTCCATTTGCCTTGATATATCTTTTCTTTAGCTGAAATCTCCTGATGAAAGTGTTCTCCGTGCTCATCGCTCACTGCGCCAATATAATAAATAGACGAAAAAAGTTTATTAAAAAAATAATAATTTAAATCCATTAATTGAAATTGAAATAAAAAAACTGTGGGTGATGGAGAACTTCCGAATACATATTTGAAAACACGATAAGAAACTGTATTAAGTACAACTATTGGTACTCATGGGACAAAAATCATGTTGACCAGTGTTATCTTTACGACATTTCTGACAGTCTCTCTTGGTATTGGTGGAACTGTAATTGATCTTCGAGGTTGTGGCGCGTGGGAAACCGGAGTTACTTCACTGCTATGATAGATGGTCGATAAATGATAATAGAACAGCAGGATAGTCTTTAAACTTAATCTAAATTCCAGACCATGCGATATAATCGCTTTTAAGAAAAATTCCTGTGTCTGAACGGAAATCAAACCCGGGACCCTAAGAACTGTAGACAGGTGCTCTGACCACAAGAACATGAGGCTTAATTTCTACATTTAAATTAGTAGCAGCTGTATTAAATACTGCATTTATATGGAATTTTCTTATAAAAGGATACATTATTTTATTTTGATAGGGAAAATTGCTATCGACTATCTGTCGATATTGCTAACAATACGTTACTGTAAATTCCAGTTGTACTGTAATAGTATATTACGATGCAAGGTTGGGAAGTGGTATTTACAGAATCGAGGGAAATGTTTGAAAACCGAGCGATAGCGAGGTTTTTAATTTCCGAGATTCTGTAAAACACTTCACAAACGGGCGTTGTAGATTATTTTTTGCGCGATGGTGTTTTCAAAATAATAAATAATAGTAAAATGATATCTTTGTTGGAAATATGTGCGTTCATTATAAACAACTGACTAACGTTAATAGTCTGTTGTTTATTGGTTGAGACTACAGCAGACCGTGACACGAATCAGTCTTATAATGGCGGAAATTACGTATTTATTGGTTTATATTATTTCAAATAAAGTTCAGTTAATTTAAAATGCAGTGAGTTGTTTCGTATAATGTATATTAACATTACCTTTTGGATATTTTTTGTATATACATTGTACGTAGTATACATAGAGGACAGTGGTTTTACTTCCCGCACGAAGTTTGTAATATGTAATATTAGAGTATAGTTATTTAGGTTGGCAATCCCGAAATGTAGGAAGTCGAACTTTCAATCATGGTCGCCAATGCTGTTAGTACGACAAAACGCACTATCGCGCAAAAACAAACTTACATAAGGCATTACTCCATCGACTTCGTGTATTGGGGGAACCGTGGTGCTCCTTTTAACCGCACTGAATTGTGTGCGGTATAAACATTGTTCTTAGACAACATTGTATTTTATGGGAAACTAGCTAATACCCGGCGTGCGCTGCTACTCCTAAATAAATGTTAATGTGTTTTTACCACCAGCCTTGAGCTGCTACGCTTGCCCGGGAATCAGCTTTTCCTGATCTTCTTGGCATCAATGAAAGACAAAAATGGTTATTGTGAGTTATCCGTAAAAGATAAACATATGCAGTCTCTGACTTTTTTTGTTGAATTTTTTGAGATATTCAATTCTGTGTACATTAATTTGGTGTATTTGTTATGATTTAGGCAGCATAAACCATTTAAGCGTCAAAATAGGGACTTCATTTCACGTTTTTAGGGACTTCATTTCACGTTTTTCGCTACAAAGGGTGATATTTAGGGGTGAAGGGATTGAGTATTACAACTCTCTCATGGCCCATGTTCATCCCGGGAATCTCCTGAACATTTTGCAAAAAACCCGATCACAATCGGATCAACGGTATGACCGCGCATAGAATACGAACAAACAAACAAACAAACAAACAAACAAACAAACAAACAAACAAACAAACAAACAAACATTGATTTCTATATAGGCCTACTAGCTAATACCCGGCGTGCGCTGCTGCTCCTAAATAAATGTTAATGTGTTTTTACCACCAGCCGTGCGCTGTTATACTCTACTTTTTGTAGAGTTTTTTGAGATATTCAATTCTATGTACATTAATTTTGTGTATTTCTTATGGTTTAGGCAGCGTAAGCCATTTAAGAGTCCAAAGAGCTACCTTTTTCACGTTTTCCACTATAAAGGGCAATTTTTAAGAGTGTAGGAGTTGAGTATCACAACTCTCTTAGGGAATCTCCTGAACATTTGGCAAAAAACCCGATCACAATCGGATCAACAGTATGACCGCGCATGAAGTACGAAAGAACGAACAAACAAAGAAACAAACATTAATATATATATATATATATATATATATATATATATATATATATAAAATATTAGTTAAGACTGAATACAACATAAGATGGTATAAATAATCAGAAACTTCCAACATTTCTTATTTATTTATGACAAAAAATTATATTGTACCTACCCTATTACACGTTTACGCTTTTTCTATGATGTCAATAGATACCATTTAATTGTTTGTTTGTTTGTATCGAACCTGTAGGTTCATGGCTTAGCGGACATAAGCTCTCCATACATCCCTATCTTGAGCTAATGTTTTCAAATTATTCCCTGTATAATCTATTTCCCTCAAATCATGGTTAGTGTTATTCAAATTCTTGGTCTACCGACTGGGCATTTTCCCTCTGGTTTTCCTATAAGAAGCTTTCATGCAGATCTTTCATTCTCCATTCGTGCCACATGTCCTGCCCATCGCAGTCTATGAGACTTAGCTGTTCTTATTATATGCGACTTTCTATAAAGACAGATAACATTTACTTATCGGTACAATTTATTATGAGCAGTACTTATACTCTATGCTGACTCATCTGTAAATTCTGCCGTTGTTTTCTACATATCCTCAATAGTTAATGTGGGGTATTTTTCACTTAACTGTTTGAAAACATTCAAAATGATTTGTTTCTCTTTGATTTTCAAATGCTTTGCTTTCTAATGTTTAAGAAAATTCTACAGAATTTTTTTTCCATTTTGAAACAGTTCAAATTCCAATGTATTCTGCATTGCGCATGTGTAAGAATAGAACAATGCTTACTTATTTATTAAAATTGTAATTATATATTTTAAGATTATCCCATATAACTTATATAAACATGTGCTAGATAATATATATTTTATTATTTTTATTTCCTTTATTTCGAGTGTTAGAAAGCGAACTACATTTTATTACACCCTTAAAGGTAAAACCGTTATTCGACCAATGAAAATGCAGTCATACGTTTGGTTTGTTTACATTACAATTGGAACTTAGCTCTGAACAGGTGTAATTAATGCATTTATTAACTGATTCTTTGAGAAGTCATTGCCATCACATGATGATGATCAAACTGCGGATGCTCTGATGATTGTTGGTTCCTGGATATCTTTATGTATAAAAATTCATCTTGCTTATGTTTGTACTCCAAATCTTGAAAAGTACTCGGTCTCTTAAAAAATTTGCTTACCTGTTATGGTGGCCGCTAGATGGTAGTTGGAACGTCTTCCCGCTACCTCTTGTGTGAATTGAGAATACTACATATATAAGAAAAAAATGAATGTTTGTGTTGGAATACTTCAGTAGCTCAGTTGGTTAGAGCACTAAACGTACAGAGTTTAGAGACTCTGATTCAAATCCCGACTCAAGCATTCATTTTTCTTTTCGTATCATATATATATATGTCCACCGCTGTGGTCTCGAGGTAGCGTGCTGCCTTGTCGCGCAGCGGGCCCGGGTTCGATCCCCGGTCGGGGCAGTTTTTCTGGGTGAGGTTTTTATCGGGGTTTTTCCTCACCTGTAAGACAAATGTCAGGAAAACTTTAAGGCCCAAACGGTCCCCGAAATCATATGGCCACCAACATCATCCTTATCATTATGATCATCATTATCATCTTCCTTCACCGGTGTGGAAAGCTACCACACCTACAATTCCCTAGTAAAGCTGCAAAGCATAGAATGGAAATGCTATGATTGCAGTGAAGGACCTGCCTTTGGGCAGAATTACTATGGATGGATATATATATATTTATATATATGTTTACAGGTACAGATACTGTTTAGCCTTTATACATAGGAGTGCACCTGAAACGAAAATTTTAAATTCGCTCTAGCGGTCCCAATTATCATGTTTTACAATGAAACTCAGTATGTCCTATTAAAATAAACAGAGTAGGTATTATCCAAACATCAACGAAATGTGACAGAAGTGGGGATTTACCTGAAATTCGAAATTAAACATTGATTCTAGCAACCGCCATGTTTGGTTCGTCATAGTATTTATTTATATATAAATATTATTGTAAGATTGTCCTTCACGAACTCAAAAAATATTTGCTCGATTTGAATGGGTGTATTTCCATAATTTAGAGAAATTTTCTGGGAATATTGACGTATATAACATGTTATCTTACGTACCATAGGGCCGGTACTAAGAAAAATGGCATCGGTGCACTAAAAAAAGTAGTTTTCTGGATACTTAAATGGCTTATGCTGCCTAGACCATAAAAAATACACCAAATTAATGTACACAGAATTGAATATCTAAAAACAAAAATCAACAAAAAAGTCCGCGATAGCATGTCTATATTTTACGGATAACTCACAATAATCATTTTGTCTTTCAGCACATTAAGTCAAGAAGATCTTCCGGACAACACCGGGTATTGAGTACGGGATATTTAAAAATAATTACGATAAAATTTATAATTATTTTTCATTTTACTGATTTTAACTATGCTATAATTATACAAGACGGTGGCAGTTCCTATTGTTACTTATGGATCTAAAAAATGGACAGTGACAACAGAACAATCTGCCAGAATACAAGCTGCTGAAATTAAATTCTTCAGACCGATAGCAGGATATCAAAGAACAGACAAGAAACACAATACAGAAATAAGAGCAACTAAAAGTAGAGGAATTCAACACAACAACAGTGAAATCCAGAAGAAACTGGAAAGAACACTTAGCAAGGATGAATGCGAACAGAATACCAAAGGCAGCATACAACTATTCACCACAAGGAAGAAGAAGCTTGGGAAGACCAAAGAAAAGATGGAATTTAGAGCCGGAACAGGCTAACAAAAATGCCTATACCGTGACGAAGAAAAAGAAGAATATTAATTCAAGTAAACGTAAAACAAAAAATTAATTTTAGGCGTAACAGCGCACGCCTGGTATTAGTTGACTGTTGGATCGCGGATAATTTTTTTTGAAACCACTGAGTACATGTTATGTTGCATATGTAAGCATGCACTTATTTGAAATTCACTTACGTGTAACAGAACTGTATCAGATCAGGTGGTCATTATGTAATACAACTTTACACTGTTAAGCCTACACGAGCTCGCACTGGGTCTGCAAATGTTACACTGACAGTTGCAACTATGTTCGCCGACTGTAAAAACGAGGTGAATACATTATCCCCTCCCTCTCTTACTTCACGTTTACTTTGCGCTCCGCCGCGCCGTGTCACTTCATACGCCTGGCGTTGCTCCTTAAATATCTACTTTGATTTTTTAAATTCATTTTATTTTTTTATTAAAACAACATGCGCAATTATATATACTAGTGGTCGCCCAGCAGTCAAAATTCGATCACAATTCATTACACCTTTAAGTTTGTCACAAATACGTCATTATGCATCAATTTTCAATTTATTTTAAAAAATAACGAACGATAGGAAATATGTGGTATAGCATGGCTAAGCCATTTTTAAAAAAAACAATAACGCGCCATTTGACATTTGTATACTATTTATACTATTTAAATTTGCAGTTGGCCTATTATTATGTGTAAGGGAATATATATCCCTTCCTCTTTGTGTTTCTCTCCAACCCGTCAATGTTTTATGTCGAGGCATAATGGTGCGAATATATAGATGTAAAAAATTGTAATGAAATTACTGAAACAAAGATTAGACGGGGTTTAATTCAAATCTAAATAATAAAATGTACTCACTTTTTTAAACCACTAATAATAAATACGCGAGAGTAAGTCAATTCACATTGCTGCTGCACAATTTTCTTTTCACAACACTTTCAGTATGAACGTAAACAATTGAATGAGTAACAAATGAATGAATAATACACATAAATTCCTTAGAGAAAATTTATTTTATTTTGCTTAATTTATTTGTAACACATATTATATATAAATTTAGTTTTTCTGCACTCCCTCTCTTTATGAATTTTAATTATGCCAAATATCACACTCCTCCGTGCGCGCAATCTGCTTAAAAAGGAGAACAAAGTTTTTCCTTCACGTACTATTAATATATAAATTATTACATGTTTTATGTAGGCAGCTCTGTGGCGCATGCGGTTACCGCCTCTCACCGCTGGGGTCCCGAGATCGAGTCTCGGTCATTCCATGTGGGTTTCGTGGTGGACGAAACGGAGCTTGGACAGGTTTTTCTTGGGATTTTCTCCCGTTTTCCCCTGCCACAATTTCATTCTATCATTTCTCCATACTCATCTCATTCATTTCGTTCATATTCCCATGATGGTGCGTCAGGCGTGGTCGGCCGGCACCCTTCTCATTCACAGACCTCTAATAGGGGCTTCATCTCATCCCATCCCTCGACCCGACCCTGAGCTGGACACTAGTTGAGGATATTTATTACATGTTTTATGTTATTTCTTGTCGACCTCGGTGGACTAGTGGTTATATTCCTTGCCTTTGCTCCCGAGGATCGTGAGTTCAAATCCGGCGGGGTCGATAGTTTTTTAGGAAGGAAAAATTCAAGCAGCAAGTCTGAAGATTTTCAAGTTAGTTAAGAGATCCCTAAGCCTGAATGAAGATGCTTCTTAGCAAAATTTACCGATTTTCTTCATCCTAGTAGTACTTTAGATGCCTACTAGATGATACACATACAGTAAATTAGATACCCGATCCCATCACTCTTTATATCCCTCCTCATTACACTGCCTATTAATCGAAATATTTTACAGTTTCTCTTGCTAGAATATGGAATTCTCTTCCACCCTATGTCAGAGACTGCCAAACTTACCATCTTTCAGAAACAAATTGAAAATAAATTTATTAACAGAAACATCTCACTAATATTACTTTTTTTAAACAATTAATAATTTGTTTTTTTTATTATTTAATAAAAATAGTATTAAGATTTTTCAATATATATACCTAATGTCTTATATATAAGCGATAGATTAGTTCATTAGATTTTATTACTTTCTTTGTATATATTTTTTCTTTTCTTTTTATGTATAGTATATTCGAGCTGTTATTCCTTTGTGTATACATAATTCCTTCATCTTCTTCTACTTCACGGTTTAGGATTATTTACTAGCCTGTTCCGGCTCCAAATTGCTGCTGTTTCCATATTTTCTTTGGTCTTCCCAAACTTCTTCTTCCTCGTGGTGAATAGTTGTATGCTGCTTTTGGTATTCTTTCTGTCATCCTTGCCAAGTGTTCTAAACAGGAGGAGTTAGACAAGGTTGTCCACTATCAACCACTCTTTTTAACATTTATTTTGACGACATAAGATCATGGAAGCAAATGACGACTGGGGGAATTAACTTAGGAAATATAGTAATAAAAACAGTAGCCTTTCCAGATGACCAGATTTTAATAGCAAAAACAGAGGATACATAATTCCATTAGTTTAGTTTTAATTGTATTTAATTTTAATGTATTATTAGTAGAGATCCGTGAAATTCACGAGTCGCGATAACGCGAAGTGCTCTAATTTTGTAATTTTCTTGTACCATTTCTTAACTGCGAAATAACACCGAAGTTTAAAATTTTCAACGAATTCCGGAGATTTTTTTTGTACTATTCGCGAAATTTGCATAATGCATTTTTAAACATTGTTTTCGGATTCTATCTTCTTTTTAACTGCCATATCTGCTTCCTCCATGCACTCTTGCAAAGGGAAATATTTGCAACACAGTTCACAACATAGAGGTAATATTTTCTGTCCTTCTCGTGCTCAAATATTGTCTCTCCATAGATTTTAAGTTCTATAGCCAATATGAATTCCAAGAAATACGAATTATATTACCGTCTAAGAAAAGTTTTCCCCCTAAATTTTTGCAGACATAATTATCAATTTATATCCCTTAAACTACTGGATATATCATTCTTATTGGGTGTAATATACTAAACTAGGATTAAAAAGACTCAAATTTACGTTTTTTTTAAAGAATACCCTGTCAAATTCCCAATAACATCGAAATCTTGAAATTTTAAAACGAAATTTCCCTAAAAATAAAACCACTTTCACGGATTTCTAATTATATTAGACATTATTTTCATTATTGTTCATTTGACCTGATAATTAATTGTTTAGTACGTACTGTTATTGTAATTTTTTGTATTTAAATGTAACATATGTTTGTCCTGGTGAGTGGAAGAGAAGACCACATGGCCTTAACTCCACCAGGCTAAATAAATCTATCTAAAATCTATCTATCTAGATGTCTCATAGGGTCGGTATTTTGACCGCATACCATTCATGGCATCTGTAGGGAAATGAGAGTAACTAAATTAACTTAATCTAGTGACTCATAACAAAGGAGAGGCTAAGGCTCAAGATTGGGCTGTTACGTAACTGTAGATGTACATGTTATTTATTATTACTTAAAATTTTCTTTGTTCTTTAAAGATCTACTTTGATTTCAAGGGAATTCCGAAGGGATTTTCATAAAGATATATAATTTTTTACGCATCTTCGTCAGTGCTACATAGCAGGTATCGAAATGGCTATGACTAAACTAACTCAGCCGTAGTGTCGTAAGCTCTTCATACATCCCTATTCTGAGGAAATCTTTTCCAATCATATCCTTTATATTGTAATTCCTTCATTGTGATTTCACCTCATTATTTGCCAACCAACTATTATTTAGGCATTTTATCTCTGATTTTCCTACACACATGTTCCATGCCCCTCTTTCATTCCCCATTCGTGCCACACGTCCAGCCCATCACACCCTTCGAGACTCAACCGTTATTATATTAGGTTTCCCATAAAGATAACCTAGTTGACTGTTATTTAGTCTTCTCCATTCACCTGTCTGTTTATCTCTCTTTGGTCCAAACATTTTCCTGAGAATTTTATTCTCAAATACTCGTAATTTTTTTCATCCCTTAAAGTAAGAGTCCATGTTTCGCATCCGTATAATATAACTGGGAGAATAACGGTTTTATTTATTTTTAGTTAAACGTATTTTGAGAGAAGTTGGGACGACAAGAGTTGCTGTAATGCATAATAGCATGCAATGATCAAGGCCCTATGTGTATTTGTAGCCTACATATGTGTGTGTGTTATTACTCTAGCGGCCGCAATTTTTTTGAATCAACTCAGCATACAGCAGTCAATTAAAAACAGCATGGTCAAGTTCATTAACCAGCAAAATCGGTCCATTAGGAGTAGGAGTTCATCTGAAACGAGTATTTAAAAATCGCTCTAGCGGTCACAATTTTCGATATTTCTCAACGAAACTCAACACATGATATTGCAATAAAACGAGAAAGGCATTAAAAAAATCAGCGAAATCGAACCATTAGAACTGAGGGTTTACCTGAAAGCTGAAATTAAATAATTGTTCTAACAGCCGCCATATTTGCTTTGTCGCAACGTATACCGTACAATTAAATCAACTATTAAATTGGCAACGTATTTTATAATATACATTTGTTTGATTTAATATTTTTTAATAAAAAATAAAAGGAAACGAATTAATTGAAATTATTTAAATTTGTGTCAAATTATACATTATGCGTTAGGTAATAACCTAAGATTATCCATACTTTATTTTTTACTGCAGTCCGGCATTTAAATAAGATATCATAAACAGAGTTTCTTGAATCAATGACTTATTCGGTAAACCACCACAATCCAATCATACATTCGATTTGCTGATAATTCGCATAGTTTACGCAATTCCTGGGGACGGACTTTTTTTTTAAATCGTCTCCTTTTTTATTACAACAACATGCACCATTTCAATTTAATTTAATTTTTGTGAAGATTTCTTCACTTACAAGGAAACTGTCAACCAATTCATGCCGAAACCTACCTTGAAATTTCTTCCAGCGAAGCATTGATATGTACCAAGGCCGGTTACAAAAAAGTACCGTTTTTAATTGCAAGGCGCTGAAATTGAAGCAAGAATCCAGCAATGGCAACCCACTGTGCGGAGCAGATGGACGTCCCTGCTTGAATATACCAGAGTGGAGTGAGGTGGGGCGCGGAGGGGACAGCAGCCCATTCCACCAAGTCAGGAGTTGTATTACTTCCGTGTATTTTAAATGAATGGATTAACGAGATTCCCTCTGAGAGATTGGCGTTGGATTTTAGTGCGTTGTAATTAAAAACTGCAGATATTTTTTTTGGACATGCCCTTGGTACATCATAACGTTTCTCTTGGATATATTTTATGGTGGGCTTCGGCATGCAGTTATTAACTACAGTTCCATTGTGAGTAATGTTGATTTTATTGTGACTAAAAGTTGATGAGATTTGGCTAATTTAATATAAAAAATGTGCAGTTTATGTAAAAGAGATTACAATCGTCACAATTTTCATTTTTTCTCAACCGAATCTACAAGGGAACTGTCAAGCATTACACATTGAAATTTCTCCCAGAAAAAGTTGTGCTTTAACGAGGGCGTGCCCAAAAAATATCTGCCGCTTTTAACTGCAAGGCACTAAAATCCATCTCCAAATATTTCATTTAAACTACAGGGAAGTAATACAACTCCAGATTTGGTGAATTGGATAACCCTCAAAACCTGCCGTCCGCGCTGCGTCCCGCCAGACTTCATTCACCTCTACTCAATCAGGGATGTCTATTTGCTCCATGTAGTGGGTTGCCATTGCTGGATTCTGGCTTCGATTTCTGTGCCTTGCAGTTAAAAACAGTATTTTTTGTACACCCTTGGTACATCGCAACGCTTCTCTGGTAGATATGCCAAAGTAGGTTTCGGCATTGCATTGGTTGACTATTTATTTCCCTTGTTGGATTAAAGTTTACGTTGGGCCTTAAACAACAAGTTTGATTGTTAATGAATTCCGAAGGACTGAAACTATTGAGGTTGTTATGATAAATGTGACATGGTCGCCATTCTTCACCATATTAATACTTAATGTTTCATTTTGTAATTTCTTACTGCTACGTGTTGGCCATGAATTGTCTATATACAATATAACAATGATATTTCCCGTTCACCATTTAGAAATATGAATTGCTTAAGAATATCTGTTTCTAGTCACGCATAGTTGAGAATGCGTTTCACTTTCTTTTCTTTTATTTCATTATTATTTACAGATGCTTAATATCAAATACTAGTTAATACACAACGTGCTCGGCTACGTCTAAATAAATTAAATGTTTAAGGTTAATTAAATTAGGAGTGTACATTGCGATGAACCAAAAATACCTAGGTAGGTATTATCCAAAAATAGGCGAAATCCAAGCTATAGAAATGGGGTTTACATGAAATTCGAAATTAAAAATTGCCTCTAGCAACCGCCATGTTCGGTTCATCTATATGTAAGTTATATATCTCCATCCATCCATAGTAATTCTGCCCGAGGGCAGGTCTTTCACTGCAATCATAGCATTTTCATGCTATGCTTTACAGCTTTACTAGGGAATTATAGGTAGCTTCCCGTTGCTTTCCAAACCGGTGAAGGAGGATGATGATAAGGATGATGATTATGATGATGGCCGGATGATATTCGGGGACCTTTTGGGCCTCAAATATACCTGACATTTGTCTTACAGATGAGGAAAAACCCCGGAAAAAAACCTCACCCAGGAAGCTTGCCCCGACCGGGAATCGGCAGCACGCTACCTCGAGATCACAGCGGTGGACTATATATATATATATATATATAAATTTAATTAACCCTTTATATTCAATTTATTTAGGCGTAGGAACGCACGCCGAGTATTATCTAGTAGGTAATAATAATAATAAAACAATATAACACATTTAGAGATAAAAGATCTGAAAGAGTTTTGTATTTGAGAATAAAGTTCATAGGAAATTTTTTGGGCCAAAAAGAGATGAACAGACTGGCGAATGGAGAAAACTACATAATATTGAGATACATGATGTGTATAGGAAGCAATATATAATAAGAACAGTTAAGTCTCATAGGCTACGATGGGCAGGACATGTGGCACATATGGGGGATGAAAGAGATGCATGGAAGCTTCTATTAGGAAAACCAGAGGGAAAACGCCCAGTTGGTAGACCAATAATGAGGTGATAGAATAACATTATCCATGATTTGGGGGAAGTAGATTATACAGGGAACGATTGGAAAATATTAGCTCAGGATAGGGATGTATGAAGAGCTTACGTCTGCGCTGTCATGAACCTATGGGCTCGATAGAACCAGTGAATTAGTTAGTTAATATAAATAAAGCAATTGACAGAATAATGCAAATTGCTAATAAAATATATTTATTTATTTACCAGGTTTCACAATGCTTCATGTAACTTTCCTGCACCCAGTTAATCTACTGTTATTCTCCTTCAAACCTGTATGTCATTCCAATCTCCATCGTCTAATCCCATTTCCCTCATGCTGCTCAAAACAGCATCAATCCATGTTATTTTTGGCCGTCCTTTTTTTTTTTCTGCCACATGGCACCCATTCTATTTTTCTTCTTGGGAATCTGTCTTCTGTCATTCTATTTCATGACCATATAATTTTGTTTGTTTTTCTTTATGAAATCCAAAATTGAAATATGAACATTCGTCTTTTGTTTAACTACGCTGTTTCTTATTTTACCTCTCAAGAAATACCAGCTGATCGTTCCAGAAATCCATCTCTGCAGAATTTAATTTACTTATTGTTCTAGATTTTAATTCCCATCTTTCTGCGCCGTATGTCACTGTACGGACTCACACTCATTTATATATAAATGTATTTTATAGAACCATGCACTTCTATAGTCTGTCCGTAGAATCTGTAGAGAAGCTGTTTGAAATAATCCATCTACGCAGGAGGCGGGCAAAATGCACGGACAATGAGGCTACGGATGGAAGTGCAGGAGGGAGAATGAATCACTTGACATTTCTCATTTCGCTCTTGAGCTTCAAGCGAGAAAGATGTCTAACCGGAAAGCTGGCGAATTTCTCTGCACATCCCACGGAAGACTGTACCAATTATTCAAGTCTCCTGATGTTTCAACATCGATTAAAGTTACAAGATATCGATGTGCTGGACATTTGCAAAGAAAGGCTGAACATGATCTTGTCAAGTCCATGCTCGTACATATGCACGTGGAGATAAGTGTGCTCCTTTTCGGTAGTTAAATAACTGCGCTAATCAGTGATGAATGGAGTCTTATGGAAGACATATAACCAGAAAAAAATAAGTTACAAATATATAATTCAATAGTGAGAAGTACTGTCACATATTGAGCTGAAGTTTGGAAATTCAACAAAAACTTAGAAATAAAACTTATGTCGATGGAAATGGATTTCTTGAGGAGAGCAGCAAGATATTCAAAATTAGAAAAAAAAAATACTGCTATACGAGAAAAAAATGAATATTTGATATTCAATATTATATTATATGAGCTATAAGTAATTAAATTGGTTTGGGCATGTACGACGAATGCGAGAAGAAAGGTTACCCAGGAAAACATTGGAATTGTGTCCACCTGGAAGAAGAAGGAAAGGAAGACCTCGAAACTCATGGATGAAAGAAATAAGAACTGGAATGAGAACAACAGGACTGGAAGACATGGAGTGGATGGATAGAGATGAGTGGAGCAGAAAAATAAAACTTTAAGCAAAGAAAGATTGTAAACATTAAAAATCTGTATATAAATAAATAAAATAATTTAGTTATTCTGATTTCCCTACAGATGTCAGTGAGTGACATGTGGTTAATACATCGCCTCAAAGAGACATCTAGTAAGCAGCTAAGGTATTACTTGGATACGAAAGATCAATTAAATTTTGCTCAGAGGCTCTAATTTAGGCATGAAATTCTTTTATGAGTTCAAAAATCTTCAGACTTGGGAACCACGGCTTAAAGTCCTTCCAGGAGGACGTATCCCTTGGATTTTCCCACCCTAAAAATATCCATCGTCCTCGACTGGGTTTAAACCTGCGATCCTCGTGTCAGAGGAAATGTTGACCATGAGATTCCTAGGAATGTTGTGGAAAGTACAGTAACATTTGAGCCAACATATCTTACGTCATTATGTTGTATAATTCTTAAAAAAACATGTTTCATGTATTATCATCATCTCTTTCTGACTGTTGTATTATCTGTTGGCGACCCTGGATATTGCTTCCTCTTCTCTCTTTTTGGCTGACCTGTGAACTTCCAAATCAAATCCTTTTCCCTGGGAATCCAACATGTTCTCAAGAATTCATACACAATTATGAGGTAAGATGTACTGACTCAATTAAATTTTATTACAATAAACTTCACCATGTTACTTACATTGAAATATTAATTATAAAGAATATATCTAGACGTCCCAACTCCTTTAAAAAAAGTTAAACTGAAAATGTATAAAACTATTATTCTACCAGTTATATTATATGGGTGCGAAACATGGACTCCTACTTTAAGGGAGGAAAGGAGATTACGAGTATTTGAGAATAAAGTTCTTAGGAAAATTTTTGGGACCAAGGAGAGATGAACAAAGAGGTGAATGGGCAAGACTACATAACGGTGAACTACATGGTCTTTATAGGAAGCTAGGTATAATAAGAACTGTTAAGTCTCGTAGACTGCGATGGGCAGGACATGTGGCACAAATGGGGAATGAAAGACGTGCATGGAAGCTTCTTGTAGGAAAACCAGAAGGAAAACACTAAGTTGATAGACAAAGAATGAGGTGGGAGAATAACATTATCTAGGATTTGAGGAGGTAGATTATACAGGGAATGATTGGAAAACATTAGCTCAGGATAGAGATGTATGGAGAGCTTATGTCCGCGCTGCCATGGATTTACGGGTTCGATAGTGCCAGTGAGTTAGTTATATTTGAAGGTAAAGGGAGTGTGGGTCGACCAAAACTTGGATGGAAGGATGGATGGATGGATGGAGTTCATCAGGACTTGAAGTTTGGGGTTGTCATGGATAGAGAAGCCTGTAAGACTGTTGTGCTGCTGCTCATTATAATCATTAAAGAGTGAGAAAAAATATCAATCTGTCATTTATCATACAAGATACAAAGACTGAAAAGTCTTATTTTTTTATATTTAATGCCTCAGGTTGTTATTTCGATATTTCTGGTGTTATCTCCTGGCATTGGCGTAATTGTAACCCGCATCTGAGGTTGGGGTGCCTGGAAGGCGGTTTCGATGACATGACGAGTAATGGATGATAGTGGTGCCCCAGGAGAGTACTTAATTCCAAACTTAATCTAAGGCGTATATGAATGTTGATTATTATTATGTCCGTATGATGTTTGGAGACCGTTTGGGCATTAAAGTTTCCTGATATTTGTCTTACAGGTGAGAAAAAAAAAACTCGGAAAACCCTCACCCAGGAAACTTCTCTCGACATTCGCCTTATAGCTGAGAAAAAAACCCGAAAATCTCCAGCCAGGAAACTTGTCCCGTCATTTGTCTTACAGGCGAGGAAAAACCCCGAAAAACTTCACCCAGGAAACTAGTCCCAACATTTGTCTTACAGGTGAGGAAAACCCGAAAAATCTTCACTCAGGAAACTTCTCCCGACCGAGATTCGAACTCGGGCCCGCTGCGTGACACGGCAGTTTATACTTAAAATTTTAAAACGTTTCGTGTATGAGTCGTTGTTGTATATAACGGACGAACCTTACACTTGTTGGCAGAGGTCATTGTTTTATTGATGTTTGGAATGCGAAGATGGGCGTGTTTGATATTGTATTCACGTGACAGTTTCTGGCAGTGTTTCCATCCTTCGACTTTCTTCCATTGTCCGTGACCATGACGCCTGACTTTAAAGAATTTAAGAGAAAAGCGACTTTTCACTTTATTATATTTCAATTAATTTGTAACGGCTTCTAAATACAGATTATCTCAAAATAGTTATTTACTTTACAAGAGTTGAAAGTGACGTTTTACGGATGATTTCAGATTATCTACGAAAGTCAGTCAAAAAGTAATGCCTCCTTTTTTCTCTTTTAATAAGTTAGTTATGTGAAAAATTTCAATTCGGCCCAATTCCTCAAACATTCTTCTCCAATACACTGTAGTAATACTTCCTAAGTCAACGGGTGGCAGCTTTGAATCTTCTTGCAAAATGGCTGACATTCACGTAGGCTATGTACTAGACAACGTTCTGTGATTGAATTTCTGAATGCTGAAGGTGAAACGCCCTTATGCGTTCATGAAAGGTTGAAAAATGTGTATGGAGGGTGAACAGTGGATGTCAGTACGATGGGTTCGTCGCTGTAACGAACGATATAATTCGTGAAGACTGCCGGGTAACAACAGATGAATTGTGTCTCATTCTGGCTATCAGTAAATGTAGTGTGATGATGATCATTCAACAACTGGGGTACTCAAAATTTTGTGTGGGTATCGCGAATGTTCGCGAATGTTTTACCGACCAAAATAAAGAGACGAGAAAAACAATAACCTCTCAACCATCCACCTTATAGCCCTGACCTAGCACCATTAGACTTCCATTGTTCGGGCCACTAAAGGAAGCTCATCGTAGGATTCATTTTGAGAATGAGGAGGTCGTAAAAACATCCGTGCGTCGATGGCTTAGGAAGCAAGACTACAGTGGAATCCTTGTTAAAAGGTGGACTACACCAGTGGAAAAGGACGGATATTATATTCAAAAGTGACAAATCATTATTGTTGTTGCTTTCATGGTATGTAAAGTGAATTTAAATATCTTCACAATTAAAAGAGAAAACAATTAGGAGGCATTAATTTTTGACTGACATTTGTAACTTTCCGATGTATCTTTACCTTTTCGTGGTGGAGTGGCTTGCGAGTTTAAATGACCCCGGGAGCTATTCCGGCAATAGAATTGCTGTCAAAATGGTCCCCAATGCCGGATACGTCAAAGCCATAAACCAGCCAAAAGGAGACACTTTGGTCGAAAGAGTGACAATCTCTTACTGTAAAACTACAAGTGTTAAGAAAACCGGACATGGGCTCTTTAAGAGAGGAGAAAAGATTACGAGTATCTGAGAATAATTTTCTTAGGAAAATATTTGGACCAAAGAGAGATGAACAGAGAGGTGAATAGATAAGGCTACATAAAATTGAGCTACGTGATCTTTATAGGAAACCAGATGTTAATAAGAACAGTTAAGTCTCGTAGACTTAAGAAAGTTCCGGTAGGTAGACGAAAAATTAGACGGGCGAATAATATTAACAATGAATTGAAGGAGCTCAATATTTTTAAAATAGATCCCGCGCCATAGCCGAGCTCTTTAAAGCACGGTGCCTTGGTGCAGAGCTATGGAACTAGCTGTGGTTTGAGATCCCATGGGGGGAAGACATTTCATCATGGCATTTCAGAAAGTATGGGAACGGTTCTCATCCAGCATCGTGAGGATTTTGAGTAGCCACATTAAATAATGGCTCCAGGTTGAGAAAACCACCTATTAACGGCAGGTCAGGATGGTGACATCATAGAACGTCATTGGTGAATGCTTAAGCAGATTGGCGTGTGCTTTCAATTAAGCATTTGACGTAATGTGTAAAAAATTTTAATTATGATCTTGACGATGATTTCCGGGCTGTTGACCGTGGTCTTGAGGCTTGAAGTTCCGCGACATGTCGCCAGAGACTGCGTCCGGCATCCTCAAAGGTTGTCTTGAAACTGGCATCTCTTGAGGATGCCGGACGTAGTCTCTGGCGAAACTTCGGGGGAATTTCAAGCCTCAAGACCACGGCCAACAGACCGGAAATCTTCTTCAAGATCATCATCCTAACTCCGGCCGTAAAAAGCCTAACTCAATATAATTGTAATTATGTTTAAAATGTGTAGGATTGACTGGAAGGAAGCTTCTTGTAGGAAAATCAGAGGGAAAACACCCAGTTGGTAGACGAAGAATGAGTGGGAGAATAACATTAACCATGATTTGAGGGAAGTCGTTTGTACAGGGGATGATTGAAAAAAATTGCTCAGGATAGAGATTTATAGAGAGCTTATGTCTGCGCGGCCATGAACCTACGGGTTGGATAGTACCACTGAGTTAGTTAGTATGACCGGAATATGTAAATAAATGTAACGTGAACATGAAACATAATGTTTCTAGTAGCCTAATTCGTTAATATTTTTAGTTCTCAGACTGATTAATATCTAGGAGACAAAAAATGTAATTGCACAGACATCCGGGCTCTAGTTATTTGAGAGGTGAGGACAATTGACCAGTCTTCAAATCCATCTTATTTATTTCACAGGTTTTAAATGTATATACATCTTCCTGTGTCCAGTATTAAGTTTTAATTCTCTTCCTCCATCCATCTCTATCCTTCCAGTCACCATCCTGCAGCCCCCTGTCCTTCATCAAATTCCCTCTTCCATGTCTTCTTAGGTCTCCCTCTTTTTTTCCTCCGATTTGGAATCCACTTCAAACTCCTAACTGGCACTCCTAACTGGCAATACATCTTCATTCATCCTCTTCAAGTGTCCAAACCATTGTAATCGTTTATTTACCACAAATTGTTTAAGTTTCGTTGAAGTTCATTTTTTCTCGGATAATACTGTTTCTGATCCTGTGTAGTTTAGAGCATCGTGCAGATCTTTAAAAAAATAAATTTCTGTAGATTGCCAATTTTGACTTTAATTTGGAATTTATAGTTCACGTTTCTGCTCCGTGGGTCATTAAAGTTTTTACTATCTTTATAGCCTATATGGTATATAATTCTTCTGTACATGTGTATGTTCTTCTGTAAATGTGTATGTCACTGAACTCGTAAACGATTTGACCGATTTTGATGATTTTTTTTTGTATGTGTGTTTGAGTGAGTTCCTGGATGGGTTAGATTTACAATTGGACCATCTAAAACCACTAGATGTAGGAGTTCACTTGAAGTGAAAAATTTAAAAATCGCTCTAGCGGTCACAATTGTCGATGTATCACAACGAAACTCAGTATATCCTATTAACATAAACGAGGTAGGTTATTATCCAAATATGAGCGAAATCCGACATTTAGAAGTGGAGGTTTACCTGAAATCGAAAATTAAAAACTGTCTAAACAACTGGACAGATTTTGATGAATTTTTTTGTGTATGTTTGAGTGTATCCCTGGATGGTTTAGATTCACATTTGGACCCTCTAAAACTATTAAGTGTAGGGGTTTACCTGAAGTGAAAATTTAAAAATTGTTCTAGCGGTCACAGTTTTCAATGTTTCATAACAAAACTCAGTGTATCGTATTAAAATAAACCGAGATAGGTATTATCAGAAAATGAGCGAAATCCGACAATTAGAAGTGCAGGTTTACCTGAAATACGAAATTAAAAACTAACTAGCAACCACCATGTTTAGTTTAATTAACCTTTAGTTTACTCAACATTTTCAATATATAATTTATTTAGGCGTAGCAACGTACACCAGGTATTAGCTAGTTGATTTATAAATGTGGATCCTAGTTCCTTTAATATGTGCTGATCCCACATAATTCCATTCAAAATTTGCTATTGCACATCGACCTTTAACTATTATTTTTATTTCCAAATCCTTGTTTCCATCTTCATTTTTAGCCTCGTAAAACTCGGGCCAAAAACGTCCTCTACTGTTATAACGTCCTCATAACATGCAGTAAGGCGAGTAGTTTTGGAAAGAAGCAATTAATTGAATTGCAAGAAAGTCATAATATTGGGCTGAGTACGTTGGGAATCAGGTTGTGAAGTGAGTATGTAGAGCGACAGTGTCTCGAGGTCATACCAGGAAGATCATTAAGTCATGCCCGAGTAACAATACGATATTCCTTTGTCTAATTACACTAGGCCTACTTGCTGAAACACGATTTTCAGATTCACTTAACTTGTAGATTTAAGTAGTATTTCACATTTTCATCTAATGACACTCCCTAACATTCTTCATTTCACCGAAAAAAAAAGGCTATACAGTAAAATCTCCTTATTCGCGGGGGATATGCTCCGCAAATATGCCGCGAATACAAAAACCGCGAATATGGAATGGTAAATTGTATGGGTATATAGGGGATACGTTCCAAGGTTACAAAATAAAATAAAAATTATCATAAGTAATGCCACGAGTGATTTCCAAATTATCGATTAATTCACGATTCACGAAGTGAATTTATCTAGAGAATTTAGAAATCAAGAGTGACATTTGTTAGGACTATGTAACGAATAAAATTAAGCTGTTTACTCACAAATCATTATTTAAATATAGTCATTTAAAAATATTTATATATTTAAAGTAAACGGCGATGTTTGAAAACAAATGAGTAACGTTTATTATGTTTAATTTGTTCATCAATGCAACCAGATCATATTATGTATTGCCAAAGGATCGCAATATTGTAAGAATGCACCCTAATGGAGAAAAAATTGAACACACCAAACTGTTTATAACCAACATTATAGGTTAATTAATTAATTTCTGATGTCCTATGATGTAAATATGTCAATTACATTTTTCTGGAACGTAAATTCCTGGGTAGAAAATACGTTTAAGAAAGTGCAAACAGTGTTTTTTTGTGGTATAATCAATTGCTACAATTTTTTTCTGTTATATCTCACAAGCAGTATCTGTTTACATTCGTGCACTATATATACAATCTGGGAGCTACATACATTCCATGATTCTTACATCTTAATATATAAATTGCCATATTCAACGTATTTCTTAGAGAGTCAGTCACTGCAAAATAATGCTCTGACATATTCAGAATGTTAAAAAGGAGGAGCTTGATTTTAATATGATAAAATTAAATTGATAAAATGGAGGTGAAAAACGACTGTTATTTGTTGTAAATCAAAATTCATTGAAATGTGATTGTTCATTGACTCCCATTTGGGGCATGAGTTAAATAATCAAAATAAAATCAATTAATGAGAGATTTTGAACTATTTTTCATTTTACTCGACATTATAAATTGGCAACAAAGCAGAAGAGACGCGTGTTATTCAATCAAAATTATTGCAACGAATGACCAGTTGATACAATAAAACACCGATCGTAGCGAGGACGGCATTTATCAACTGACATAGCGGTACGGGAAATACAGCGGCCGCGTCTTTTAACAACGAACTTTAGACTTAGTGACAATAAGGTTGGTTTTACTTTGATTTGTCCATTTGATTTGAATCATTCTTTGTAAAAGCCACCTTGACACGTGCCTGCAGTAAGAAAAAAATTGCCGAAGCCTTAATAAAGAATACTGATCCTTATAATATACCGACTGGATCCGCGAATAAAGAAATTTGTAGCTGTGAATACAGGAACTGTGTCACAATTTTTAACCGCGAATAGGGGAACCACGAATGAGGAGGTTTTACTGTACTGCACATAGCCTACAGTCTTCTTTACACAGTAAAACTTGTTCAAAGGGAATCGCATGGGACCAATTTTTTTTCACATTAGACAACTTTCCGCATTATAAAAAACAAAAAAAAATATTAACCAATCTCAGATTATACAGTACCGTATACGTCTTTTTATGCACCTTGGATTAATTGTAGTTCCGCTGCCGTTGGAAAGTGAAGTATATATACGAGCGACTTCGACGGTAACACGCGAAAAATCAGTCCCGTTTCGTCAGCGTTCAAAATTTCTCTTAGGCGCGTATCCTGAAATTAAAGTATGCAGTTTCGGTTTCCACTCACTAACTATACTTTCGTCCACATCCTTCGATTCCCCGCAAATCTCATTCCACACTATATTGTGTCTTTTAAAACTGTCCAGACCCAACCTGAAGATGCCTTGAAATCGTTATTCCCTAGGGATATAGCAACAGTTAGAGCTTGACTTTGGAGCATCGGTCCGGAAATTTTGAGATTTTTTTTATTGTGAACTTGTAAAAAACACATCGTTGATTTCTTCATTATTATTTCCCCCCCCTCTTCATTTGACCATCTCGTTGCATCCATTCATTCTTTTTTTTCCTTTGTGTGTTTTAAAATATCATAAACTTGGGTTTTTCCTTAATTTAATTTAGTCATTATTTCACGTATCGAGAGTTTGTTTTTCTTTATCTTCAATCACTTTTACTTTTTCGTTTAATGACAATGATACATTCGATTTAGCCACCTTTATTCCGTAAATTCAGAACGCTACCTGTGAATGATACGTACTCAATAGGTCTTAGATCTTAAACTAATTTAAGATTTTACAGTGCACTTGTTATTTGTAAGACAGGTGTCACGCCAAATAGGCCTATTTGTTAAACCAACCTGTATTTCGCAAAACGGGTGTGCTCTGAAGCCGATAGAAAATTCCAGAAACGGGTAGAAACTACACTTCACCGGCGCGGGTTGCAGGAATCATCACTTATTGTTAATTCGCCTAACGAGAATTCAATAAAGTGCAAACTAATTTATTTCTCTCTCTATCTTTCCGCTTATAATAATTTTTTCATGAATTGTGTAGAAATATCCTTCCGTTTCCGCATTGGACAAATTCCGTTTTATACAAAATAAGTACACGTAAAATTACTATTATTTTGCCGGGACCAATAAATTTGTTCACATTGGACAAATTTCAGCATTATTCACGTTCCGGATTAAACAAGTTTTACTCTACATATAAATTAGTGTGGGTCTGTTTGTTCTTTATGGACTCAAAAACTACTTGACCGGGGTTTTCTCCCATCATTTATAGAATATTTCTGAGACAATTAACATATATAACATACTAGCTAATACCCGGAGTGCGCTGCTACGACTAAATAAATTAAATATTGAGGGTTGATTAATTGTATGGTATACACTGCGACGAACCAAACATGACGGTTGCTAGAGTAAATTTTTAATTTAAAATTTCAGGCAAACCCCCACTTCTAACGGTCGGATTTCGCTGATTTTTGGATAATACATACCTCGGTTTATTTTCATAGGATATTCCGAGTTTTGTTGTGAAACATCGAAAATCGCGATCGCTCGAGCGATTTTTAAACTTTCGTTTCAGATGAACTCCTACACCTAATGATTTTAAAACATAATAGATAACTGCTAAATACTCGCCGCATCTGAAAACCTGTATATACAAATTTTCACGAAGATCGGTTGAAAGGTTTAGAAGTCTATGAAGGATATATGGTCGGAGGTAAATATATATATATATATATCCATCCATAGTAATTCTGCCCGAGGGCAGGTCTTTCACTGCAATCATAGCATTTTCATGTTATGCTTTGCAGCTTTGCTTGGGAATTATAGGTATGGTAGCTTCACGTTGTTTTTCACACCTGTGAAGGATATACATACATACATATATATATATATATATATATATATATATATATACGAGGTGTGATCAATAGGTTTCCGGAATGGCTTCAAAAGAATTATGCCATTGAGGAGTTTTTAATTTTCACCCAGGCTGTACACTCAGAATTTCCTTGTGATAATTTGAGGGGTCGCGCGACCTTCTCTGACCTTGCAGTATGCTGGTAGAAGCTCTGAAGTGAAGACGTGTTTTGTGCATGCGGCGATTTCTCTGTGTAGCAACAATGCGGGATTACGAGGAACAAAGAACATGTATCAAATTTTGCTTTAAACTGCAACAGAAACATATCATATGTTAAGAACAGCTTATGGGGAGGAAGCAATGGGCAAATCTCAAGCATTTGAGTGGTTTTCGAAATTTAAAAGGAGAGTGACATCAGTTAAGGATGAAAATCGTCTGGGACGACCAACTTCCAGCAAAACCAATAAAAATATCGATCAAGTGAGGGAAATGGTATTAAATGATAGGCGCATTACAATACGAGAACTGTCTGATGCACTAGCACTCTCGTTTGGAAGTGTTCAAAGCATTTTGAAAGACGATTTGAACATGCGAAGAATTGCTGCGAAGTTCGTGCCCCGCCTCCTTTCAAATGACCAAAAGGAAAGTCGTGTGATTGCCTGCACAGATCTTAAAGAACAGCTTAAAAATGACCCATGGTTCATGGAAAAGGTTATTACTGGTGATGAAACATGGATTTATGGCTACGATCCAGAAACTAAACAACAGTCTTCGCAATGGAAGAGTCCTGCATCTCCACGCCCCAAGAAAGCCAGACAAGTTCGATCGAATGTGAAGTCAATGATGATTGTTTTTTTTTGACATTAATGGAATTGTGCATAAGGAATTTGTACCACGGGGTCAAACAGTGAATCAAGTGTACTACAAACAAGTGTTGCAAAGATTGAGGGGGAATGTGCGACGCAAACGGCCAGAGAAATGGAGGACTGGTGACTGGTGACTGGTTCCTGCATCACGACAATGCGCCCGCGCAGAAAGCAATTTCTGTCCGCCAGTTTTGGACAAAAATAGGATGAGTACTGTTCCCCATCCAGCCTATTCTCCAGATCTGGCTCCAGCAGACTTTTTCCTGTTCCCATGGCTAAAAATTCGGCTCCGAGGACATCGTTTTGAGGACATTGATGTCATCCAGCGCGAATCGCAGAAGGCATTGGACACATTTAAAGAAGACGACTTCCAGAAGTGCTTCCAGCATTGGCAGAAGCGCTGGGACAAGTGTATCAACTCCCCAAGGCGACTACTTCGAGGGTGACTGTTGAATAGAAACTTTGAAGTGTTGTGTTTATGACCTCATTCCGGAAACTTATTGATCACACCTCGTATATATATATATATATAAAGCATCGGTGCACTACACTAAGATAGTCGCTTTTTGGAGCTTGAATGGCTAACACTGCCTAAACCATAACATATACACCAAATTAATGTACACAGAATTGAATATCTAAAAAATAAAATCTTCAAAAAAGTCTGCGACAGCATATGTCTATCTTTTACGGATAACTCTCAATAACCATTTTAGACTTTTAGCTCATTTATGCCAAGAAGATAGAGATAAGTAGATTCCCAGGCAACACCGGGTAATCAGCAGGGGGTATCTAAAAGTAATTGCGATATAAATTTATAATTATTATTCATTTCACTTATTCAACTAAACATAAAAGCTCATTTAATTTATTTAGGCGTAGCAGCGCACGGCTGTATTAGCTAGTACAAAATAAAAAGAGCAGTTTTTTAGAAAAAAAGTTTTCATTGCTTCATTGAAATATTTTTTCTCAGTGCTCATGCGCAAAGTTCTATGTAGTTTCCAATATGATGGGTTAAGAAACCAATAAAACCATATCAATAAATTCCCAAACTTTTAAGGAATTCGAAGTACATTAACCTGCGCAACACACACGAACTAGAATTTATAAACACTGGTCAGACCCATATTATGTTACGGCAGTGAGGCCTGTTCAATTCGCAGTGTAGATGAACAAAGCTTAACTGCAGCAGAAATTAAATTTATGAGACGTATTGCAGGTTACTCAAGAGCAGACAATAAAAGGAATTCTGAGATTCTCAGAGAATTACAAACAGAATCAATCATAGAATATATACAGAAATATAGAAACAACTGGAAATCTCACGTAAGAAGAATGAGCCGAACAAGAATTGTTTTGTAAGCCCATGTTTTCCCTTTACAGAGATTTAGGCGCTCTCCCCCTACAGGGAAGAATTTGAACCATAGTAATTTAGTTACACTTGTTTTCGTATAGATGTCATTTTGAGTGTGGCCCATGGTCAGCGTTCCGCCTCATACTGACATCTAGGAAACCAAGGTAGTACTAGGACGGAAAAATTCGGTAAATTTTGCTTAGAGGCCTTTTCATTCAGGCTTAAGGATTTTTTACGAGCCTGAAAATCTTCAGACTCGGGACCCATGGCTTAAAATCCCTCCCGGAGGACTTGCTCCTTGGATTTTTCCGTCCTAAAAAATCCATCGACCCCGGCCGGGTTTGAACCCGCGACCCTCGGGATCAGAGGCAAGGGGCATAACCACTAGTACACCGCGAATACCACGTCAAATCTTAAATTACCAGTCACCAGGCAAGATATCTTCGAGTAGACCCTTCAAACGTTGGATTGAGACCGTAACACATTCCTAGGTCTATCACATGAAAGGAAGAAGAAGAAGATTAATCTGCGAATTTTAACCCAACTAAATCTATAACATAGGCTACATAACTATACGTTAATCTAGTGTACAGGATTGAGTGCATATATAAATTTTGTCATAAATAAATAAGAAATGAAGTTTGTAATTATTTGATACCATCTTGTATTCATAAGTAATGCCACGAGTGATTTCCAAATTATCGATAAATTCACGACTCACGAGTGAGGAGTGAATTTATGTAGAGAATTTGGAAATCAAGAGTGGCATTTGTTAGGACTATTTAACGAATAAAATTAAGCTGTTTACTCACAAATCATTGTTTAACTATAGTTATTTAAAAATATTTATATATTTAATGTAAACGGTGATGTTTGAAAACAAATCAGAAATGTGAGGTTATGTTCATTCACTGCTGCATATTATTTATTGCCAAATAAGATCGCAATATTGTAAGAGTGCACCCAAGTGGAGAAATAATGAAACACATCAAACTATATATCATAATCAACATTACGGGTTATTCATTTATTTTTTTAGTAAACAACTCGGTAAAATCAAGGAATCTTTTCATTATTTGCTATATTCAATGTATTTGTTGGAGAAAAATAATGCTTTGATCTTTTCAGAACATTAAAAAGGAGGAGCTTTCTTTATCACAAAAGCAGGAGCTGATAAAGAGAAATCGATAAAGAGCGAGGTGAACACGACTGTCATCGGTTGTAAAACAATATTCATTGAAACGTGATTGGTCATTGACTAGCATTTGTGCCATGAGTTAAATAGTCAGTATTATTTCCCGTAAAATACGATATTACCTAAGAACAATGCTTCTATCGTTGACAGTTCCGTACACAATTCAGACACATGCCGGTAAAATTGTCACCACGGTTCGCCTAATAAACGGTGTCAGCGAAGTAAATATATAAAACTATTATTCTACCAGTTATATTACATGGATGCGAAACATGTACTCTTTAAGGGAGGAAAGGAGATGACGAGTATTTGAGAATAAAGTTCTTAGGGAAATTTTTGGACCAAAGAGAGATGAACAGACAGGTGAATGGAGAAGACTGCATAAAAATGAACTACATGGTCTTTATAGGAAGCCAGATATAATAAGAACAGTGTCTCATAGATTGCGATGGGCAGGGCATGTGGCACGAATGGGAAATGAAAGACGTGCATGGAAGCTTCTTGTAGGAAAACCAGAGGGAAAACGCCCAGTTGGTAGACAAAGAATGAGGTGGGAGAATAACATTAACTATTATTTGAGGGAAGTAGATTATACAAGGGATGATTGGAAAACATTAGCTCAGGTTAGAGACGTATGGAGAGCTTATATCCGCGCGGCCATGAACCTACGGGCTCGATAGTGCCGGTGAGTGAGTGAGTGAGTGAGTTAGTTAGTTAGTTAGCGAAGTAATACCTAATGCAAGTTTGTTTACAGTACAACTGGAAATTAGATCGAAATTAGTAAGTTATAGTAACTCTAACTCACTGGCTCTATCGAAACCGCAGGTTCATGACCGCGCGGACATAAGCTCTCCATACATCCCTATCCTAAGTTAATTTTTCCATTCATCCCTGTATAATCTATTTCCCTTAAATCATGGATGTTATTCTCCCACCTCATTCTTGGTATACGAACTGGGCGTTTTCCCTCAGGTTTTCCTACAAGAAGCTTAATATAGTAACTCAGTGTTCTGTTTTTTTAAAATAATAATAGCTTTATTTTGCCTGGCAGAGTTAAGGCCTTAAGGCTTTGTCTGCCACTCAATCAGGTTTTTAAAAAATACAAAAAAAATAGTCATCTAAATTACAATAAATATATACTGTTAGATGTTATAAATACGATACAATTATTATTTATATTGTACTTTGATTTACTCTAGTTTTAACGAATTAAATATATATATATATATATATATATATATATATACACACAAAGAGAAACATTATTGACATAGTATAAATTTAAATAAATAGAGAAAATTAATTATTAGACAACAGGTAACTGTATAAGCGTGACTTAAAAGTGCCAAGTGTCCGGCAACCCCTGATATCTCGAGGAAGAAAATTCCAGGAGCGGGCAGTGAATGAAGTGCTATGAAGGATTGTTAGCAGACTGTTATCTTGTGACCTAGTGTCAATATTGTGGCAAGAAGGCATCAAACTAGGGATCTTGGAATGCGGTAACCGTTACTTCAATGATTTGGTCGAACGATTAATAAATAATGGATATTTTTGCAAGTTGATCTACTTATTTTTATGCTTGCACATTTTTTTTTCCGCCGCTCTAGCTAACAAGGGAACTGTCAACAATTACATACCGAAACCTACCTTGACATTTCTCCCACAGAAGCATTGTGATATACCAAGGTCGTGTAAAAAAAATTGTCTGCCACTCCTAACTGCAAAGCACAGGAGTGAGGCGAGGCCCGCTTGTACGGCAGCTTGTGAGGATTAACAAATCCACCAAATCAGGAGTTGTATTACTTCCTTGTTGTTTAAATGAGAGATTTGGTGCTGAATTTTAGTTCTTTGCAGTTATAAGCGGCAGATTTTTTTTTTTTTTTTTTGGATACGGCCTTGGCACATCACAAGCTTCTCTGGAAGAAAATTGAAGGTAGGTTTCGGCGTGCAATGATTGGCAGTTCCTTTGTAAGACGGTAGCATGATTTTTTCTTGAATAGCCGGCTGTTGAAATTTTAGTTTAAAATGTTCAATATTTGAACAAGGAGCATGTCCAATTTTTAATTACACTGAGCAAGAAAAAACAAACTTTTTTTTTGTCTCAGAAAGAAAAATATGTGATTCTGATAGTATTTTTTCTCCTGAATTCAAATGTGATATCGGTTTTTCTCTATCATGCAAGGTTTCCAAGATACAGGAATTTATTATTTCAAACACTTTAATATTTTCTACATTCGTAACTACACGATATTCGAACATTCGGACTCACCTAGAAAGTAAGAAATAACGATTTTCTGCTATATTTCGCCTGTGGAGCATCCCTCTTGATGGTCCAATAATAATCGGCCAGCATATTAGGATTCCATTTGCCTTGATATATCTTTTCCGTAGCTGAAATCATTTGAGTTAGCTCATTTGGTTTTATTTTACAATGGACGAAAAAAATAATATATTTATTAAAAAATAATTATTTAAATCCATTAATTGAAATTGAAATAAAAAAACTGTGGGTGATGGAGAAATTCCGAATACATATTTGAAAACACGATAAAAAAACTGCATTAAGTACAGCTATTGGTACTTATGAGACAAAAAGCATGTTGACCAGTGTTACCAGATTGTGTACTCTATCAGTGGCTTAGGCAGGCTAATTATTTTGGGTGGACCCAGATATTGTGGGGTTTAGAAATGTGCGTCATATTTCATGACAACGCCACTGTCAACTCACATTTATGGATGACTTATTTAATAACTAAACTAACTCGTTGGCACTATCGAACCCATAGGCTCATGATAGCACGGACATAAGCTCTCCATACATCCCTATTCTGAGGTAATGTTTTTCAATCATTACCTGTATAATCTACTTCCTCAAATCATGTTAATGTTATTCTCCCACCATTCTTGGTCTACCAATGGGTGTTTTTCCTCTGGTTTTCCTACAAGAAGTTTCAATGCCCATTTCTCATTCTTGATTTACCAACTGGACTTTTTCCTTTAGTTTACCTTCTAGAAGCTTCCATATCCCTCTATTTTTCCCCATTCGTGTGCCACATGCATGCCGATCGCAGTCTACGAGAGTTTACTGTTCTTATTATATCTGGTTTTCCATAAAGACCATGTAGCTCACCGTTATGCAGTCTTCACCATTCATATCTATTTGGTTCTCGTATTTTCTTAAGAACTTTGTTCTCAAATACTCGTAATCTCTTACCTCCCTTAAAGCAAAAATCCATGTTTCACATCCGTATGATATAATAACGACAGTCCTACAGTTTTTTTTATATATTTTCAGTTTAATTTTCTAGAGAATTTGGAACGACAAGAGCCCTTCAATACATAATATCATGCATTTTGGGAGCTGACCGTATGTTTAATTTCTTTCTGGATCTCATTCCTGTTTGTAATTTTTGTTCCTAGATATTTGAATTCAGCCACTTCCTCAAAATTCCCTCATTTTCCATTATATAATACATTTATATGTGTGAACATATATTTACTTTTATTAAATGTTTACTCCAGCCCCAATTTATTAGTATACTCAATAGCATATTTAAGTCTATATATTCCTTTAAATACACTCTATCTATCTATCTATCTATCTTCGGGTTTTACAGCTGCTGCCGTCTTCCCGTGCCAAACCTCCAAAGCCTACGGTCTTGGGCATCTTCGATGCTTAGCCCTCTAGCTTGCATTACTGTCTTCATGTTTTCCTTCCATGTTAACCTTGGTCTTCCTCTTTTATTCTTTCTGTTCGGATGCCATTCATATAGTTGCTTCGGCCATCGCTCATCTTCCATTCTTAAAACATGTCCTAACCACTTTAATTCCTTCTCCTCAATTCTTTCAATTATGCTTTCTTCTGCTTCCATTATGTTTCTAATTTCCTTATTTGTGACATGTTCTAATTTAGACTTTCTGGCACTTCTTCGTAAATAATCCATTTCTAGAGCTATTAGTCTATTCTTGTAGTACTTATTGATTGCCCATACCTCACTTCCGTACATTGCAACAGATTCCACCAATGTTTTACCAATATATTTTTTGTGTCTTTCCAAATATGCTTATCCCACCATATGGAATTTAACGATGATATTATTTTGCTACTCAATTCAATTCTATGTTTTATTTTCTCTTTGCCAATACCTTCGATGTTATCCATAATAATTCCTAAATATTTAGTTTGTTTCACTTGCTTTATTTGGATTCCTTCTTCCAATATTAAATTTTCTCTTTCATTGCTATTTATTGCCAGATATTCTGTTTTTTGTAAATTTACTGTGAGACCCCATGATTCATATGTGTTTTTCAACCTTTTTATCATGAATTCCATATCAAATTTGTCTTGCGCTAAAACCAGTTGATCATCGGCAAATTGTAATGTCAGCAAAAATCTGTTGCCTATTGGGATCCCCATACCTTTGCAGCTTTGTTTCCATTTCGTTAATATAAATTCTACATAAATATTAAATAAAATTGGTGATAGACTGCACCCTTGTTTCAATCCCTTTGAGGTTTTTATAGGATTAGACATTATATTTCCCATTTTAACATAAGCGGAGTTATCTTTATAGATTTGTTTAATAATTTCTATTAGGTTTCTGTCGATATTGTATTTCTCCAATACTTCCCATAATTTGTTTCTCGGAATTGAGTCATAAGCTTTCTCTAAATCTATCATTGTCAAATGGGTTTCTTCTCCAACTGCAGTCCGTTTTTCAATTAACTGTTGTATTGCAAATATATTGTCAACACATGACCTTCCTGGTCTGAATCCATTTTGATCTTCTCCTAATTTGTCTTTAATATCTTTTTGTAACGTTGTTTTTAATAACTTCGTGAATATTCTATATAATGTGTTATTTATACTTAGTCCTCTGTAGTTTTTTGCGTCTCTTCTATCGCCCTTCTTTGCCTCTGCCTCTCTAAAAGTGGCCGCAAATAAGAGTTGCTAGCTGTTAAAGATAGGTTAGAGTGAGAGAGAGCGCTTTACATTACTCGTCAGACAAAGACAGTGATAGCCAGCTGTGTGAGTTCATAGTTATACTAGCTACCGACACATGTGCAATACTTACTCACTGGCACTATCGAACCCGTAGGTTCATGGCCCCGCTGGCATAAGCTCTCCATACATCCCTATCCTGAGCTAATGTTTTCCAATCATTCCCTGTATTATCTACCTCCCTCAAATCATAGTTAGTTATTCTCCCACCTCATTCTTGGCCTACCAACTGGGCGTTTTCCCTCTGGCTTTCCTACAAAAAGCTTCCATGCAAGTCTTTCATTCCCCGTACGTGCAACGTGTCCTGCCCATCGCAGTCTATGAGACTTAACTGTTATTATATCTGGCTTCCTATAAAGACCATGTAGTTCATTGTTATGGAGTCTTCTCCATTCACCTGTCTGTTCATCTCTTTGGTCCAAATATTTTCCTAAGTACTTTATTCTCGAATACTTGTAATCTCCTTTCCTCCCTTAAAGTAAGAGTCCATGTTTCGCACCCATATAATATAACTGGTAGAATAATAGTTTTATATATTTTCAGTTTAACGTTTTTTGAAAGGAGTTGGGACATCAAGACTCTTTGCAATGCATAATAGCACGCATTTCCAGAATTGATCCTATGTTTAATTTCTTTGTGCATCTCATTCCTATTTGTGATTATTGTTCCTAGGTATTTGAATTCAGCCACTTCTTCAAAATTTCCCTCATCTGTCATTAGCTGTCCATTTCCATTATATAATGAATTTCTACGTGTGACCATATATTTAGTTTTATTGGTGCAATAGCGCTAAAAACTCACACAGCTGGTTGGCTATCACCGTTTTGAGGAGTGATGTAAAGTGCTAACTCTCTCTCACTCTAACCTATCTTTAACAGCTAGCAACTCTTATTTGCGGCCACTTTTAGAGAGGTAGAGGCATTCTATCATGAAAAAAAAAAAGCTTTAATTTAATATATAAGTTGAGTGTGTACGTTACGAACGTATAAATGTTACAAAGTAATATCTGTTTACACCTGGCTGCGAGGAGTTTACGGCCATGTGTGCAATGGCAACCAAAACTTTTCCAGCTCTATACATCGATTTCTGCTAACTGGATTATAATTTATTTTAACAACAAGTGAATCAAATTATTTCGAATAAATAAATTAATTATATTTTAATTAAACATACTGGCGGCCAAATTTTAATAGGCAACTCGGCAAAAATGTATTCATTCACAATTTTACGAAAAAAAATTGTTCATACACTCGAACGTAGTAATCTTGAAGCCGGATCTCATACTACCAGAAATTAACCTATAATGTTGGTTATAATATACAGTTTGATGTTTCATTTTTTCTCCACTAGGGTGCATTCTTACAATATTGCGATCCTATTATTTGGCAATAAATAACATGATCTGGTTGCAGTGGATGAACAAACGAAACATAACAAACGTTTCTCATTTGTTTTCAAACATCGCCGTTTACATTAAATATATAAATATTTTAAAATAACTATATTTAAATAATGATTTGTGAGTAAACAGCTTAATTTTATTCGTTAAATAGTCCTAACAAATGCCACTCTTGATTTCCAAATTCTCTAGATAAATTGGAAACCACTCGTGGCATTACTTATGATAAATAACTAATGTGATGAAAGTGGCGACCACCAAAGTCGATTGATGTAACGCAATAGAGCACATGTAGCGAATGAATTAATATTTAGAATGAGTTGACGGTGCGATATCATAAAGATAGCAGCATGTTGCTTAATGAGAACAGGTTTAACATATGGAGGGCAATGTGTGTATGCGAGAGGAATATTGAACAGGTGAAGTTATGAAGTTATCGTGAAAGTGAGTTTGTTGTTAATATTCATGTTACGTCTATTGTAACAACACGTTTCACCTTTGTTTATTGCTGCTTTATATTTTCAAGATGTTCTCTAACAAAACGTGATCCTATCTAAATGTGTGGACCAAATGTATTTCACTTTCCTGTATATTTATTCATAACCAGATTACTTGGTGGGATCGCTTTTCAGACGAGTGTTCGTCGGGATTCAAACTTCAGTCCGACCAATCTGCCTGAACGTAGTTTTACGGAATTCCGAAGGAATAAAGCGATTCAGATATTTCTCATTAATTTTTTTTTAAACTGACGTCTTAATCCATCCTATCTGGTAGACACCGAAAAAAAGCATGACATATATATATATATATAATCATCCATGCAAGTATTAGGCCGTGTGGCCTGTTACGGTCTCAAAGAGGAATTTTCCATCCAGCGCTTTTTGCACGTCCCAGCGACTTTTTCCTTGGGGACAGTAACGAAGCATGGCTTTTGGGATTCTATGAGATGGCATTAGTTGAAGATGGGCTTTCCTATTATTTTGGTAGTTTTGTATATGGTGGAGAATGGGTTCT
Source organism: Diploptera punctata (assembly GCA_030220185.1). Taxonomy (NCBI): domain Eukaryota; kingdom Metazoa; phylum Arthropoda; class Insecta; order Blattodea; family Blaberidae; genus Diploptera; species Diploptera punctata. The sequence goes on along the minus strand of JASPKZ010000424.1, from coordinate 102,647 downwards.
ACCCCCAACTCTTCCATAATTTCCTCATTTTTTATGGTCCCACTTTGTATAGTCAGCTGTACAGCGCATAAATCGCGTCTCATTTGCTGTTATTCGGCTTTCATCTCTTCTTCGTATTGTCCACGCTTCACTACCTTATCTTAATACTGGTCTTGCGAGAACCTTATGAAGCCGTAATCTTGTGTTCTTTTGTACTAAATATGTTTTCACTATACTGTTATATATACTAGCTAATACCCAGCGTTCGCTGCTACGCCTAAATAAATGAAATATTAAGGTTTAAAAAATATTACAAAAAATTAAAATATTTAAATCATTAGTACAAAGTGTTATGTTGTATGGTGCAGAGACCTGGACTTTAGGTAGACAGCAAGCAAAACAATTATTGACAACAGATATGGTTTTTTGGCGAAAGGCATCAAGAAAGGAAAAAAATTCGTAATCAGAAAATTAGAGAAATTATGAATGTTAAACATAATATTATAGAAGTAATAGAAGAACGAATATTGAAATGGTATGGACGTCTGAGGAGGATTGGAGGTAATAGAATCCCAAGAATGATGCTGGATTGGAATGCTGAAGGCAGGAGGAGGAGGGGGAAACCCAGGGAACAGTGGATGGATGAAGTGAGAAGAAACATGATCAGCAGAGACCTCGAAGAAGAAGATGCTGAGGATAGAAATTTGTGGTGGAGCAAAATACATTTGAGCTGAAGAATAACTAGTGTAATGTAGAGAAAATCCTTTATAAAAAAAAAGTTTAATTATATTATGTGTTGTACACTGCGACAAACCAAACATGGCGGTTCCGAATTAATTTTGAATTGAGTATTTCGGGTAAACCCACAGTTCTAACGGCCGGGTTTCGATGATTTTTGGCCCATGCCTACCTCGGTTTATTGTAATATCATACAATGAGTTTCGTTGTTAAACATCGAAAATTGCGACTGCTAGAGCTATTTTTTAAATTTTTGTTTCAAGTGAACCTTTATACCTAATGATTTTACCGCGTACAATTGTGAATCTAAACCATACATAGACCCACTCGAACACACACAAAATTTCAATAACAATGGTCCAGTTTAGGAAGAATTCAGTGGCATACACATGCACAGAAGAATTATATATATATATATATATATATATATATATATATATATCCAGCGCTGTGGTCTCGAGGTAGCGTGCTGCCTTGTCACGCATCGGACCCGGGTTCGATCCCCGATCGGGGCAGTTTTTCTGGGTGAGGTTTTTGTCGGGGTTTTTCCTCACCTGTAAGATAAATGTCAGGAAAACTTTTAAGGCCCAAACGGTCCCAGAAATCATATGGCCATCATCATCATCCTTATCATCAGCATCCTTCACCGGTGTCGAAAACAACGGGAAGCTACCACACCTACAATTCCTTAGTGAAGCTGCAAGCTTAGCATGAAAATGCTATGAATGCAGTGAAAGACCTGCCCTCGAGCAGAATTACTATGGATGGATATATATATCCATCCATAGTAATTCTGCCCGAAGGCAGGTCCTTTATATATATATATATCTCCGTCCATAGTAATTCTGCCCGAAGGCAGGTCCTTCACTGCAATCATAGCATTTTCATGCTATGCTTGCAGCTTTACTAGGGAATTGTGTAGGTGTGGTAGTTTCCCGTTGCTTTCCACACCGGTGAAGGATGATGATAATGATGGCCATATGATTTCGGGGACCGTTTGGGCCTTAAAGTTTTCCTGACATTTGTCTTACAGGTGAGGAAAAACCCCGATAAAAACCTCACCCAGAAAAACTGCCCCGACCGGGGATCGAACCCGGGCCCGCTGCGTGACAAGGCAGCACGCTACCTCGAGACCACAGCGGTGGTATATATGTTGCAGATTTTCGCGGATATAAGTATGAATAAGAAAGTTTTCTTGGGGTTTCCGCGTCTTGGATTCAAGTTCGGCCTCTGGCCACTGATTCCGACGTTTCGGCATGATCCCACATGCAATTATCGTTATTGTGAATCTAAACCATGCAATTATCATTATTCCTTGATAATGGCATCTGGGATCATGCCGAAACGTCGGTATCAGTGGCCAGAGGCCGAACTTGAATCCAAGGCGCGGAAAACCCAAGAGAACTTTCTTATTCATATATATATATATATATATATATATATATATATATATATATAGGGAATGGTGGTACGAATTGGGAATGAAAGAGGGGCAATTAATCTTCTTGTAGGAAAATGCCCAGTTTCTAGACCAAAAATGAGGTGGAAGAATAACATTAAGCATGATTTGAGGGAAGTTGATTATAGTGGGGATTGGAAAACATTACCTCAGGATTGAGATGTATGGAGGGTTTACATCCATGCGGCCACGAACCTACGTATTCGATAGAGCCAGTGAGCTACTTATATATGGGGAATGAGATAAGTCCAAACACGCACATTATATAGACTAATAAATTGGGACTGGAAGTAAACATCAATAAAAATATATATGTTCACACAGTGAAATACTCGTATATTATACGTATCCACAAATATAGTATCATACTTTAAACTACTACTACGTCGCTTTGGATAATCGTATCTAAATGAAATTGGTCACAATCAAAAGAGAAACTCAAAACGTTTTTGCTATACCTCATAGATACTGAATATGGTCCCCATGAGTGGCGCTGCAGACATCGCTGCTTGCTAAATATCCAACAATGAACCCATATTGACCACAAAAAACACGATTAAATTTAGTTTAGTTTCTGTATTGTTGTCCATTATTCTCCATTGTTGACATTGTTAACATGCACAAAACTTTTTGAGTTTCTCTTTTGATTGTCACCAATTTCATTTAGATACGATTATCCAAAGCGACGTAGTAGTAGTTTAAAGTATGATACTATATTTGTGGACACGTTGTATAATGGAAATGGGCAGTTAATAACAAATGGCGGAAATGTTGAAGAAATGGTTGAATTTAAATACCTAGACACAATTATATTACAAATAGGAATCAGGTGCACATAGAAATTAAACATAGACTTAATTCTGGAAATGCGTGCTATTATGCATTACAGAGACACTTGTTATCCCAACTCCGTTCAAAAAACGTTAAACTGAAAATATATAAAACTGTTATTCTACCAGTTACATTATATGGATGCGAAACATGGACTCTTACTTCAAGGGAGGAGAAAAGATTACAAATGTTTGAGAATAAAGTTCTTAAGGAAATTTTTGGACCAAAGAGAGAAGAATAGACAGGTGAATGGAGAAGACTACATAACAGTGAGCTACATGATGTTTATAGGAAACCAGGTCTAATAAGAACATTTAAGTCTCGTAGACTATGAAGACAGGGCATTTGGCACGAATGGGGAATGAAAGAGGGGCATGGAAGCTTATGGTAGGAAAACCAGAGGGAAAACGCCCAGTTAGTAGACCAAGAATGAGGTTGGGAGAATAACATTAACCATGATTTGAGGGAAGTAGATTATACAGGGGATGATTGGAAAACATCAACTCAAGTTAGGAATGCATGGAGAGCTTATGTCCGTGCGGTCATGACTTGCAGGTTCTATAGTGCCAGTGAATTAGTTTAGTTAATCTTATGGCTTCAGTTATATAGCCTACTTGATGTAAAGAAACCGAGCGCATAAACAGGCTTGTAAAAAGTTTTGGTGAGTAATGAGAGGCTGATTAAGAACAGTAAATCCACTAGAGCAGAAGATATGAATGGCTTCTTTTAAGTTTTACGTTAAACAGACTAGAAAGATGGATTGGGAAGACTATAAAACCATGACAGCAACATAAAACTATATCGTATTTATGTTCCCTTCAGCTTAATGTTAATTACTGTATTTCATTTTAAAAACGACAGTATAACTAAATAACTAACTGGCACAATCGAAACCATAGGTTCATGGCCGCGCGAACGTAAGCTCTCCTCACATCCATATCCTGAGCTAATGTTTTCCAATCATTCCCTGTTCCCTCAAATCATGGTTAATGTTATTCTTCCATCTCATTCTTGGTTTACCAACTGGGCGTTTTCCCTCTGGTTTTCCTACAAGAACCTTCCATGCACGTCTTTCGTTCCCCATTTGTGCCACATGTCCTGCCCATCGCATTCTACAAGAGTTAACTGTTCTTATTATATCTGGTTTCCAATACAGATCATGTAGCTCACTGTTATGTAGTCTTATCCATTCGCATGTCTGTTCATCTCTCTTTGGTCCAAAACTTTCCTAATAACTTTATTCTGAAATACTCGTAATCATTTCTCCTCCTTTAAAGTAAGAGTCCAAGTTTCGGAGCCATTCATTTCAAGTTCATTAATCATATCTCTCAAATATTCCCTCTTTTTAGTCATCAATAACATAGTGGTTTCCCGTTTAATATTACTCATTTGTTCTAAAATTTACTTCATTTGACTCGTGTAATCAATTCATTTTTCCTAGCTTTCTTTTATTTACAATGTCGGCACATTCCTCATCAAATCACTTCTTGTTTTGTCTCTGAAATAAGTGTAACTAAATTAGCTTGTTTAAGTTACTCCCACAAGGGAGGACCCTTGCATCATGTGGGAATGTACGGATATAGACAAGCATATGTAGTATTCTTTGGAATATGTAACATTTTAAGTTATTAGTCTGATACATTAGCCTAGCGGGAGGAAAAATGTAATTGCATAGAAATCTGGACTCTATAGGGGGTTTTCATGTCTACAAAATAGCATTGCTCTTATGGAGCAATTCTTTCTACAGTGTGTTCGTAAAATGTGTAGAAAAGTTGTTCGAAATAAGCCATGTACGCAGGAGGCGGGCAAAAATGCACGTTCAATGTGGCCCCGGAAGGAAGTGCAGGAGGGTTAACAGATCATGTGACATTACTCATTTCGCTCTTGTTGAATGTTCGCAACGGAATGCTTATGCAGAACTCGCGGGGATCGTACTGTCCATCGTTCACCTTCAGACTAACTTGGAAAGCAAGGGGGCGCATGCGCTCTTAGGCTCCGCCCTGTCTCCCACTAACATGATGCGCGAATTTCTCTACACATTAAACGGATGGACTTTAGTAAACGTGTCCATTTATGTGAGATTGATTTATTATTTAACTAATTTGAAATAAATAATTAAGTTAAATGGTTTCATTCATAACTTGCCAAGAAAGTGGGTGTCCCATGTTTGAAAAGAATAGCATTATGGAACGCATAATTATCACACATTTATTTAATAAAGTTAGGGGTGAGCTCAATTATTGGAACAGCGGTTAGAGGAGATGACACAGAACCATCCCCTTTCAACGAAACTTATTTTATCACGTACAGCCGTGATCAAAAATAAGACACATCTAATATACAACTTGTATAGAATATTTGAAGAGAAAAATTATACGCTCAGACCGGGACTTGAACCCGGGACCCTTGGTTCTCTAGACCAAGTGCTCTACCAACTGAGCTACCTGAGCAAGTACCGATCTAAACGCAAATCTTTCTCTATATACATTGTAATTCCCATCCACCAAATGCTGTGAAGACATGCTTCTATCTTGCAAATGGCGGCTCCTTTATTAAGAAGACATATTTGGGAATTATACATTACAGCCAGTACGGCTTTTTCCAAGTTTTTATTATTGATTTCGTACATCTCAATGATGGATAAATCATATTTGAAGAGAAAAATTATACGCTCAGACCGGGACTTGAACCCGGGACCCTTGGTTCTCTAGACCAAGTGCTCTACCAACTGAGCTACCTGAGCAAGTACCGATCTAAACGCAAATCTTTCTCTATATACATTGTAATTCCCATCCACCAAATGCTGTGAAGACATGCTTCTATCTTGCAAATGGCGGCTCCTTTATTAAGAAGACATATTTGGGAATTATACATTACAGCCAGTACGGCTTTTTCCAAGTTTTTATTATTGATTTCGTACATCTCAATGATGGATAAATCATATTTGAAGAGAAAAATTATACGCTCAGACCAGGACTTGAACCCGGGACCCTTGGTTCTCTAGACCAAGTGCTCTACCAACTGAGCTACCTGAGCAAGTACCGATCTAAACGCAAATCTTTCTCTATATACATTGTAATTCCCATCCACCAAATGCTGTGAAGACATGCTTCTATCTTGCAAATGGCGGCTCCTTTATTAAGAAGACATATTTGGGAATTATACATTACAGCCAGTACGGCTTTTTCCAAGTTTTTATTATTGATTTCGTACATCTCAATGATGGATAATCATATTTGAAGAGAAAAATTATACGCTCAGACCGGGACTTGAACCCGGGACCCTTGGTTCTCTAGACCAAGTGCTCTACCAACTGAGCTACCTGAGCAAGTACCGATCTAAACGCAAATCTTTCTCTATATACATTGTAATTCCCATCCACCAAATGCTGTGAAGACATGCTTCTATCTTGCAAATGGCGGCTCCTTTATTAAGAAGACATATTTGGGAATTATACATTACAGCCAGTACGGCTTTTTCCAAGTTTTTATTATTGATTTCGTACATCTCAATGATGGATAAATCATATTTGAAGAGAAAAATTATACGCTCAGACCGGGACTTGAACCCGGGACCCTTAGTTCTCTAGACCAAGTGCTCTACCAACTGAGCTACCTGAGCAAGTACCGATCTAAACGCAAATCTTTCTCTATATACATTGTAATTCCCATCCACCAAATGCTGTGAAGACATGCTTCCGGGTTCAAGTCCCGGTCTGAGCGTATAATTTTTCTCTTCAAATATGATTTATCCATCATTGAGATGTACGAAATCAATAATAAAAACTTGGAAAAAGCCGTACTGGCTGTAATGTATAATTCCCAATTATGTCTTCTTAATAAAGGAGCCGCCATTTGCAAGATAGAAGCATGTCTTCACAGCATTTGGTGGATGGGAATTACAATGTATATAGAGAAAGATTTGCGTTTAGATCGGTACTTGCTCAGGTAGCTCAGTTGGTAGAGCACTTGGTCTAGAGAACCAAGGGTCCCGGTTCAAGTCCCGGTCTGAGCGTATAATTTTTCTCTTCAAATATGATTTATCAATCATTGAGATGTACGAAATCAATAATAAAAACTTGGAAAAAGCCGTACTGGCTGTAATGTATAATTCCCAAATATGTCTTCTTAATAAAGGAACCGCCATTTGCAAGATAGAAGCATGGCTTCGCAGCATTTGGTGGATGGGAATTACAATGTATATAGAGAAAGATTTGCGTTTAGATCGGTACTTGCTCAGGTAGCTCAGTTGGTAGAGCACTTGGTCTAGAGAACCAGGGGTCCCGGGTTCAAGTCCCGGTCTGAGCGTATAATTTTTCTCTTCAAATATGATTTATCCATTATTGAGATGTACGAAATCAATAATAAAAACTTGGAAAAAGCCGTACTGGCTGTAATGTATAATTCCCAAATATGTCTTCTTAATAAAGGAGCCGCCATTTGCAAGATAGAAGCATGGCTTCACAGCATTTGGTGGATGGGAATTACAATGTATATAGAGAAAGATTTGCGTTTAGATCGGAACTTGCACAGGTAGCTCAGTTGGTAGAGCACTTGGTCTAGAGAATCAAGGGTCCCGGGTTCAAGTCCCGGTCTGAGCGTATAATTTTTCTCTTCAAATACACCTATGATTTATCCATTATTGAGATGTACGAAATCAATAATAAAAACTTGGAAAAAGCCGTACTGGCTGTAATGTATAATTCCCAAATATGTCTTCTTAATAAAGGAGCTGCCATTTGCAAGATAGAAGCATGGCTTCACAGCATTTGGTGGATGGGAATTACAATGTATATAGAGAAAGATTTGCGTTTAGATCGGAACTTGCTCAGGTAGCTCAGTTGGTAGAGCACTTGGTCTAGAGAATCAAGGGTCCCGGGTTCAAGTCCCGGTCTGAGCGTATAATTTTTCTCTTCAAATACACCTATGATTTATCCATTATTGAGATGTACGAATCAATAATAAAAACTTGGAAAAAGCCGTACTGGCTGTAATGTATAATTCCCAAATATGTCTTCTTAATAAAGGAGCTGCCATTTGCAAGATAGAAGCATGGCTTCACAGCATTTGGTGGATGGGAATTACAATGTATATAGAGAAAGATTTGCGTTTAGATCGGAACTTGCTCAGGTAGCTCAGTTGGTAGAGCACTTGGTCTAGAGAATCAAGGGTCCCGGGTTCAAGTCCCGGTCTGAGCGTATAATTTTTCTCTTCAAATACACCTATGATTTATCCATTATTGAGATGTACGAAATCAATAATAAAAACTTGGAAAAAGCCGTACTGGCTGTAATGTATAATTCCCAAATGTGTCTTCTTAATAAAGGAGCCGCCATTTGCAAGATAGAAGCATGGCTTCACAGCATTTGGTGGATGGGAATTACAATGTATATAGAGAAAGATTTGCGTTTAGATCGGAACTTGCTCAGGTAGCTCAGTTGGTAGAGCACTTGGTCTAGAGAACCAAGGGTCCCGGGTTCAAGTCCCGGTCTGAGCGTATAATTTTTCTCTTCAAATATGATTTTTCCACCATTGAGATGTACGAAATCAATAATAAAAACTTGGAAAAAGCCGTACTGGCTGTAATGTATAATTCCCAAATATGTCTTCTTAATAAAGGAGCCGCCATTTGCAAGATAGAAGCATGGCTTCACAGCATTTGGTGGATGGGAATTACAATGTATATAGAGAAAGATTTGCGTTTAGATCGGAACTTGCTCAGGTAGCTCAGTTGGTAGAGCACTTGGTCTAGAGAATCAAGGGTCCCGGGTTCAAGTCCCGGTCTGAGCGTATAATTTTTCTCTTCAAATACACCTATGATTTATCCATTATTGAGATGTACGAAATCATAATAAAAACTTGGAAAAAGCCGTACTGGCTGTAATGTATAATTCCCAAATATGTCTTCTTAATAAAGGAGCTGCCATTTGCAAGATAGAAGCATGGCTTCACAGCATTTGGTGGATGGGAATTACAATGTATATAGAGAAAGATTTGCGTTTAGATCGGAACTTGCTCAGGTAGCTCAGTTGGTAGAGCACTTGGTCTAGAGAATCAAGGGTCCCGGGTTCAAGTCCCGGTCTGAGCGTATAATTTTTCTCTTCAAATACACCTATGATTTATCCATTATTGAGATGTACGAAATCAATAATAAAAACTTGGAAAAAGCCGTACTGGCTGTAATGTATAATTCCCAAATGTGTCTTCTTAATAAAGGAGCCGCCATTTGCAAGATAGAAGCATGGCTTCACAGCATTTGGTGGATGGGAATTACAATGTATATAGAGAAAGATTTGCGTTTAGATCGGAACTTGCTCAGGTAGCTCAGTTGGTAGAGCACTTGGTCTAGAGAACCAAGGGTCCCGGGTTCAAGTCCCGGTCTGAGCGTATAATTTTTCTCTTCAAATATGATTTTTCCACCATTGAGATGTACGAAATCAATAATAAAAACTTGGAAAAAGCCGTACTGGCTGTAATGTATAATTCCCAAATATGTCTTCTTAATAAAGGAGCCGCCATTTGCAAGATAGAAGCATGGCTTCACAGCATTTGGTGGATGGGAATTACAATGTATATAGAGAAAGATTTGCGTTTTGATCGGTACTTACTCAGGTAGCTCAGTTGGTAGAGCACTTGGTCTAGAGAACCAAGCGTCCCGGGTTCAAGTCCCGGTCTGAGCGTATAATTTTTCTCTTCAAATATGATTTATCCATCATTGAGATGTACGAAATCAATAATAAAAACTTGGAAAAAGCCGTACTGGCTGTAATGTATAATTCCCAAATATGTCTTCTTAATAAAGGAGCCGCCATTTGCAAGATAGAAGCATGTCTTCACAGCATTTGGTGGATGGGAATTACAATGTATATAGAGAAAGATTTGCGTTTAGATCGGTACTTGCTCAGGTAGCTCAGTTGGTAGAGCACTTGGTCTAGAGAACCAAGGGTCCCGGGTTCAAGTCCCGGTCTGAGCGTATAATTTTTCTCTTCAAATATGATTTATCCATCATTGAGATGTACGAAATCAATAATAAAAACTTGTATAGAATGTTTTGAAGCTATTGGCGTTTCTGTAATAACAATATATAAAATTACAAATGTTAATTTTTTTTAGTAACCACTTTAGAATGATCACGGAGTGGATTTAGTGAAGGTAATTGTAGGCCTACCATATAATTATGTTGCTGCTGTACTTATGCTAGGAGGAGAATAGGGAAATATATTTCAGTCTGTATCACTCAGACTGCGGCGTCAAGTTGCAACAGCGTTCCCACAAGAGCAATTATATTTTCTATATTTGAAAAACGCTATGGTAATGAATAGGGACCGGATTATATGCATTTGCATGTTGCATATGCACTTGCATATTTAGACGCTTTTCACCTGTTATTGCATATTTTAACCAAAAACTATTGATAACGCATATTTTCGCGTTATATTTGCAACATTTTAAAAATGTGTGTTGTTTTACAATGAATATTTCGAGGCTATCAAAAATGTAATAAACAATTTCGATAGTGCAGAGGCGTTGGCAGTTTGTTAGTACAAGGAAGCATTTAACGATTCCAGTATTAAAAAAAACATTGCTGTGATTAGCACTCATTTTTCCTATATGCCTGCTACTATTAAAACACTTGAAACTCAAGGTTTGGCGTTGATTGAATCTATTCAGTTAATGGATAAAATCCGACAACTTAACTCCTTATTCCCGAGCAAACTTAAGGAAAAGCAAATTAATAGTTTTATAAATGGGACGGGCCGCCTTTTGCCAGAAATAAGATGTGCCAAAATAGCACCTAAATTCAAATACTGCCCAGTTACTTCAGCTGACATAGAAGGCCATTTTCTGTTTATAAACATATTTTGAGCGATCAAAGACTCAACCTTACTATCGAACATTTGGAACAGTACCTGATCGTTTCTGTTTACAATAGTAGCAAAATGTAGAATATTTTAATTTGTGAACAGTACTTTTGCCTGATACTGATTGATAATTTATCATTTATCAGTAATAATATTAATAAATATGTAATAAAAATACTAATTATTTGTTAATTTTGAAGTAAAATATCTAATAAAGTAATAATTATTGTGTTTTTTTATTATTTGATATTGCATATATTGACATTTTTCATGCATATTTTAAGCATTTCTCATGCTTATTTGCATGCATATTTCGAGCTTATGTTTCATATAATCCGGTCTCTAGTAATGAATATATAGGGGTTTTCACGTCTATAAAATAGCACTGCTCTTATGGAGCAATTCTTTCTAGTAAACGTGTCCTTGTATGCGAGGTTGATTTATTGATTAAATGATCAGAAATACATAATTTAATTTAATAATTTCACCTATAACTTTGCCAAGAAAGAGGGTGTCCGATTTATGAAAAAAATAGTTATGAAACGTGTAATTATCATCCACATGTTTAATAAGGCTAGGAATAGCGGCTAGCTGAGATGTCAATGAACCATCCTCTTTCAACGAAACTTGGTATTTCCATCTCTGTCACTCATTCTGCTGCGTAAAGAGCAACAGCGTTCACATAAGAGCAATGCTATTTTCTAGACATGAAAAACCCTATAGTGCGGTAAAATTTAAGATTGTTTTCCTTTTTAGGAAGTGTAGAGGGTGTATTTTTTTTAATGCAGAAAACCTTGTGGCTGATACCAAGTTGTCATTCGCACGTCAATCTACTTGAATTTTATTATGCTGTGAAAACAAATCAAGAATAAGACGTCCCTATAGTGAACCCTTTACGGTCCGTTGAGGGATAATGGTGCCAGACACTGTGACCAGTTACACAGACTCTACTCTACATTCACACCGTGCATTCGCCCAAATCTAGCTAACGTTTTTACTTACTGGACTTAACACTAAAAACTCTATTTATTCAAAAACTCTTAATACTAGCATTATTGACCAAAACTTGCCATATTAGGAAAATACCACCGTGACGTTATCCGTAAAATCCACATCCTGCAGTCCTGTTTAATAATAATAATAATAATAATAATAATAATAATAATAATAATAATAATAATAATAATAATAATAAAAACTATGACGACGACCACGACGACACCGACATATACAACATAAACATAAATACTTAAAGATAAACAATATTAATACAAACAGCAATTTACAACATAAACAATACCATTAATAATAATAATAATAAAAATAGTTTTTTTTCGAAATTATCCATAATAAAATGTTTTTCCATCGCCCTGAAAAAATTCACCTTCTCCATAGTTGTAGCGGTCCTGAACATCCTCATCTGTAAGTCCTAGTTCACTCATACTTCTTCTCACACCGTTCATACAACCTTAGGATGTTTTTCTTCTCTCCCATCAATTTTCCACTTTAAGATCTTCTTAAGGATTCTATCACATGCCATCCTCTTGAGATGTCCATACCATCTTAATCATCTTTCTTCAGTTGTCTGTAAAAACATTTCTTTCAACTTTCATAAATTCAACGTTTATATATTTTTTCTAATCTGAACTTCCGCGATGGTCTTCTCCAACAATCCATCTCTGTTGCTAATAACTTATTAGCTTGACACTTTTTATTTGTCAATGTCTTTGATCCGTATAACATAATACTCTCTACAACGACATTATACATACGAGGGCGGATCGGAAAGTAACGCACAATAATTTTTTTCTGCCTTGGTATTGCAGTTAGAATGTTGAAATTTCACAGAGATATAGTTTGAAGTTTTCACTACAGATGGTATTTTTTTCTCAGGTGCACCTCTTGCGAGAGAAGCTTGAACTATGCAACAAAGATGACGCGCATGCTACAGTCGTCCACCTGTGAGGAACAGAGAAGTGTTGTTCGATTTTTGTGGGCCAAAGGGCATAAACCCAGTGAAATTCACAGGGACATGCGTGGCGTGTATGGGGATGATTGCATGGACCGTAGCAATGTCTCCAGGTGGTGCACATTCTTCCAAGAGGGACGCGTGAACCTTAGTGATTCGCCACGCTCCGGCCGGCCGACAACAGCAGCAATCCCGCAGAGCCTTATCGCAGAAGTTCAACATTTCCTATGGTGCGGTGTACGATATTGTTCATGAAAATTTGAAATTCCGTAAAGTTAGTGCTCGCTGGGTGCCTAAGAACCTGACAGACGACCACAAGGGCCAGCGAATGATGGCAAGCTTAGACCACTTAACGCGGTACACCGCACAAGGACATGACTTTCTGGAAGGAATCGTCACAGGTGATGAGTCGTGGGCGTACCACTACACGCCCGAAACAAAGCAGGCATCAATGGAGTGGAAACATGCTGGTTCCCCAGTAAAGAAAAAATTCAAAGTGACTCAATCTGCCAAGAAAGTGCTTGTGACAGTATTCTGGGATATGCATGGTGTTTTATTGGTGGACTTTGCTGAACACGGGACCACTGTGAATGCTGCGGCCTACATTAAAACTTTGGTGAAGTTGCGTCGTGCCATTCGTGACAAACGTCACAACATTAACGTTAAACTTCTTCATGACAATGCTCGCCCCCATGTTGCTGCTGTCGTTCGTCAGAAAATCGCCGAATTTGGTTGGGAGGTGCTCCAGCATCCACCATACAGTCCGGATCTTGCACCATCGGACTTTCATCTGTTTGGTCCCATGAAGAAATTCCTGGCCGGCAAACGCTTTGAGACAGATGTGGAAGTGAAATCAGCAGTGCGCAGATGGCTACACTCCAACCAAACGGACTTCTACGAACAGGGCATATTGAAACTGGTAACACGATGGGAAAAATGTGTTGAGAAAGTTGGTGACTGTCGAAAAGTAGGTAAAAGATGTAAGTTCATTTGTGATTTTTTTCCTTTTTTTTTACTATTAAACTTTAAAAAAAAATTATTGTGCGTTACTTTCCGATCCGCCCTCGTATATTTCTTTGATCTGTAAAGGATTTTTTAAATTCCAGAATACTGATTTCAGTTGCCAAGTACTATCCATCCATCTGCTATTCCTTTTTCTATTTCTGATTGTGATGAACCTTCTTCTTCTATGACATATCTAAATTTGTTGACATGTTTAATGTTAATAATTCTTATAAGATATTGTCCATCAATATCGTTTATTGAATATTGCGTTCTATTTATGTTAATATAAATTAATAATAAATATCAACTCGTGTCCAACTGAGGGTCGGGTCGAGGGATGAGATGAGATGAATACCCTATTTTTTAGAGGTCAATGAACAACAAAGATGCTGGCCGACGATTCCTGACGCGATATAACAGGGGCGATTGAACGAAATGTAAAGTGATGAGTATGGAGAAATGGTAGAATGAAATTTGTGGCAGGGGAAAACGGGAGAAACCCCTAGAAAAATCTGACCAAGCTCTATTTGTCTAGTTCTCTTCTGAGTGTTTAAACCATTTCCATTTTTGATATTTTAGCATCTTCCAAATTTCATGTTGACATGTTATCCTCCATAATTCATTGTTTTGCATGGTTTTTGACCACCAGATTCTCAAAATAAATCTCAGCCATCTGTTATATGGATATATATATATATCCATCCATAGTAATTCTGCCCAAGGGCAGGTATTTCACTGCAATCATAGCATTTTCATGCTGTGCTTTGCAGCTTTACTAGGGAATTATAGGTGTGGTAGCTTCCCGTTGCTTTCCACACCGATGAAGGATAATGATGATAATGATAAGGATGATGATAGCCGGATGATTTTCGGGGACCGTTAGGTCCTAAGCTTCCTGACATTTATCTTAGAGGTGAGAAAAAACTCGAAAGAAACCTCACCCAGGAGCCTGTCCCGACCGGAATCGAACCCGGGCCCGCTGCATGACAAGGCAGCATGCTACCGCGGTGGACGTTAATATATATTTATATAATGAAGTTGTTCCTTTCCAAGTCTCATACCAATAAAGTAGTAATGTACTTGTCACATTGATATTAAATAGTTTTAATTTAGTTCTAGTTGAGATTTGTTTGTATCTACAATATGGGTGACAACGGTTACTAAATAGTGGAGAATTATTTCTTGATAGCTCTAGCATGGACAAATGAGGGAAATTTTGAAGAAGTGGCTGAATTCAAATACCTAGGAACAATAATTACAAACAGGAATGAGCTGCACATAGAAATTAATATAAGCTCAGTTCTGGAAACGCGTGCTATTATGCATACAGAGACTTTTGTCATCACAACTTCTCTCAAAGAACATTAAACTGAAAATATAAAATTGTCATTCTCCCAGTTATATTATATGGATGCAAATCATGGACTCTTACTTTAAGTGAGGAGAAAAGATTGCGAGTGTTTGAGAATAAAGTTCTTAGGAAAATTTTATACCAAAGAGAGATGAACAGACAGATGAATGGAGAAGACTAATAACAGTGAGCTACATGATCTATATAGGAAACTACATATAATAAGAAATGTGAAGTCTCGTAGACTGCAATGGGCAGGGCATGTGGGAGGAATGGGGAATGAAAGAGGGGCATGGAAACTTCTTGTAGGAAAACCTGAGGGAAATACACAGTTGGTAAACCAAGAATGAGGTGGGAGAATAATATTAACCGTGATTTGATGGAAATAGATTATACAGGGGATGATTGGAAAACATTAGCTGAGGATACAAATGTTTGGAGAGATGTCTGTATGGGCATGAACCTTTGGGTTCGATAGTGCCAGTGAGTTAGTAAGTTAACTTTAGCGTGAACATTGTGTACATTCCAAATGTCAGAAGAGATCATGGGAAAGCATTGCAATTTAAGTACTCTAACCTAAAAACTAACCTAATGCAATTTAAGTGCTCTAACCTGTAAAAGACAACCTAAAAGCTAACCTAACACAGTTTAAGTACTCTAACCTAAAAGCTAACCTAATGCAATTTAAGAGCTCTAACCTATAAAAGACCAACCTAAAAACTAATATAACACAATTTAAGTACTCTAACCTAAAAACTAACCTAATGCAATTTAAGTGCTCTAACCTGTAAAAGACCAACCTAAAAGCTAACCTAACACAATTTAAGTACTTTAACCTAAAAGCTAACCTAATGCAATTTAAGTGCTCTAACCTGTAAAAGACCAACCTAAAAGCTAACCTAACACAATTTAAGTACTCTAACCTGTGAAAGAATGCACACTGAATTTATTTAGTGTAAGTTAATTAGTATAGACTCTATGTTGGCTGCACTGGAACACAGAATATTCGTTAAAATCAATGTGGCTGCCATGTCTTCTTGTAGTTCAATATCATGAAAAAGTATATTCAAATAATCATTAGAAAACATGTAAAAATCATTGTAAATGGTGGGAAATAATTTGAAAAATGAAACCCTAATAATGAAATTTGACAGGAGTTTATGAAGCAATTTAAAAAGTCAAGTCACATGTTGTAAAGTGTAGCCTTTAATTTTTAAATTTTTTTATAGGAAGAATATGTTGCAGAAAACATAAAATGGACTCCTATAGATTATTTCAATAATAAGGTGGTGTGTGACTTGATTGAAAGCAAGAGACCTCCAGGACTGTTCTGCGTGATGGATGATGTATGTGCAACAATGCATGCTGTTTCAGAAGGAGTCGACCAGGATTTACAGAAGGTTAGAAGCAAAAATACTTTCTGTTCTTTCTGTTTTCATTTTTCTTCTTTCTTCTTCCCTCTGCTTTTATTCTTTTTCTTCTTCCTTTCACGGTTTACCCTGAAAGGTACGCTTTGACTTCATTCCATCTCTGTCTTGGCCATCCAGGATCTTATTTGTAAAAAAAATCATACTTTTGTTAGTGGTGTAGTCATTGCCTTCTGCAAGAAACTCACCGCATCCGGAACCAACACTAACAATAATAAATGTTACGAATACATAGATTATTTTACATAGATATTTTAATTATTTCATAGATTATTTTAATTATTCCATATAAAAACACTTGGTGAAATATAAAGCATTCAGACATATTATATTTCAGAATAGAATTTTGTTTATGGCAGGAACAAAGTATTGCAAGGCTAACTGTAAATCTCTGCATTTAGACTATAGGAATGTTAGTACAGTTAGTTATAGCTGTAGGTGCAGAAGCTTAGTATAAACCTTGCAAAATATGGGATTCGTGTCTGTTGAAACAGTGAGCTGATGGGTAAGTCTGCATACCATTTTTCTTAATAAAATTTGCCTAGGACAATTGGAAATGGAGTCAAGTATATTAAATAGTTTAATACTATATTTGAAAGTGTAAGAGTTATTAGATAATTATTAGAATGTACATTAGGGTAGATTCGTAACCCCACATCTCCCTCTCTCGAAACTCAAGAAAAGTTAGAATGTAAAAAAGGTAAAGTGATCCCGCTACAGGCCTCAGGAGGCCCTTGGGGTAGTAGGAGGTTAAGGCTCCCACTTTTTCTTGACAATCGGCACTTAATGTCAGCCAGGGTTGTCAGCCCTGCGTGACGGCCGCCTTTACCCCAGAACAAGCGTCTGGTACTCATTTCAGTTAGAGGCTGAGTCGACCCCAGGGCCATAGTGCCGCCAGAAGGTTTGGGTCAGTTTAAAAATCCTGACCCCACCGGGACTCGAACCCTCGACCTTCCGGCTTGTAGCGCAGTGCCTTAACCACTACGCTACGGCGTGCCCCAAAAGTTTGAATGTAGGTTTTCTTAATATAAGCTTAGATTAGTTATTTAGTGTTAGAATTACTTAAGGTTATTGTAATCATTATACGCTAGAAATAAAATAGTTAAATTCAGAATCCATTTATTTATGTTCAAAAACACGTATGCCTTTATAACTTTATAACTAATACATCCACATACTAATGCTCAGCTAGAACCTCATGCTACCAAAAATCCATCTCCCAAAGGTCCTTTAAGCCCTAAAAAAGCCAACAAATCATAACAATAAATGATTATAATTTTTTTTATTAATTAGAATTCTCCTCAATACAGAGGTTTGTCTCCAGTCGAACGATATCAAAATGTGCAACAGATTACAATATTGACATCTAAAATACACAAAGTTACACGTTACTTTTTAGAACTCTACACTGTTCTTGTCCACCGCTGTGGTCTCGAAGTAGGATTATGCCTTGTCATGCAGCAGGCCCGGGTTCGATTCTCGGTTGGGACAGGCTCCTGGGGTGAGATTTTTTCGGAGTTTTTCCTCACCTGTAAGACAAATGTCAGGAAGCTTAGGGCCCTATGGTCCCCGAAAATCATTGGCTATCAACATTATCACTCTTATCATTTCACTGGTGTGGAAATCAACGGAAAGCTACCACACCTATAATTCCCAATTGAAGCGGTAAAGCTTAACATGGAAATTGCTATGAATGCAGTGAAAGACCTGCCCTAGGGTAGAACACTATAGAATAGAACACCATAATGTTATGTAATTTGTCTCTAGCTTGTACATAATTCTCTGCTACACCAAATCTTTCCATTGACATAGGCATTTTCTGTATCCAGGTGCTCTACTTCCTCTCCTCTTAATTTCCCATTCTTGTACAATCCTGGGTATTCTTCCTTCTGCCATTCTATATAAATAAAAAACTAATAAATTTATTGTATTGTCATTTATTGCAAGACGTAGATAAACTCAAGTTTTATGGTGAAAACTTTGATATTACGTAATTTTAAGTTTTGTGGTGACAATAATGAAATTACATATATTCTCATATTTATTCAACTAGTTCTTTGTTTAGACATCTTCCAACAAGATGGAGCTCCCCCACATTCTGGAAGCAAACTACGCTCAGGATTTTTAAGTCGTGAAAAAAAATTATCAACTGTAACCGGGTTTAAACCCGCAAACCTCGAAACTAGATATGCATAAGTGGAAATTTACTGAATGTTGTTGAGTTTATGTTTTGCAACAAACTGAATTTCAATAAATTTGTTAGCTTTTGTTCTATAACAGTTTGTTATTGATATTGTTGGTCCCTGACACACTTCAAAAACGGTATTCCAATCTCATTTCGTTGTTGATAGATAATGTTTCAAAGAGTATATACTAGCATTCGATAAGTAATGGCAACACTGTTGTAAACCAGTGATCCTAGTGGTGACCATTGTAATCTTGTAGTATGTGTTGTTGACCAGTCTTTGTTGTATAAATCTGTAATATTGAAAGGCACAAAATAACAATATTTTGTGAATACATTCACTGTTTCTCACATTTAGTAAGTAATACATCTTTAAAAAAGATGTACCTTATAATTTGTTTAGAAGGTGGAATTGGGAAGTACTCAAACATCCACCAAATTCACCAGACAGAAGTCCTTGTGACTATAACTTATTCTCAAATATCAAAGAATTTCTATGAAGCAGTCAATTTCAATAAGAGTTGATATCCAGAAAGCTCTTGATTGATCAAATGAAAGAGTTATCCAGAAATGATGCTGGAGATGGAGTGTCCCGTTTTTCCAAGAATTTGGCAATGTATAGTTGACTTGTCCATTGCTGTGGTCTTAAGGTAGTATGCTGCCCAGGTTTGATTCCTGGTCAGGAGAGGCTCCTGGGTGAGGTTTTATCAGGTTTTTTCCTCACCTGTAAGACAAATGTTAGGAAGCCTAGGGCCTAACAGTCCCTAAAAATCATCGGTCATCATCATCATCATCCTTATCATTTCACCAGTGTGGAAGGAAAGCAATGGGAAGCTACCACACCTATAATTTCCTAGTAAAGCAATAAAACAGCATGAAAATGCTATGATTGCAGTGAAAGACCTGCCCTCAGGAAGAACACTGCAGAATAGATACTTAACAGGAGATTATAAATAAAGTTTGTAATTACTTATTTTAGGAATTCTACCTTAATAAAGTTTGTAATGTCAAAACTAACCAAAATAATTTTTTTCTGATATTATATCAGTGTTGTCATTTACTTATTGAAAGCCATAGTATGTAAATTTGAGACACTAATATATTGTTATCTATTTTTGTATGTGTGCATAGAATGTAATTATATAACTGATATTGCATGTTGTGTTTCAGAAACTCACAGCAGCATCTGGTACACATCAGCATTATCAATCCTGTAAAGAAGGCTTCATCATCCACCATTATGCTGGTATAGTAACGTACAATGTGGAGGGTTTCTGTGATAGAAACCGCGATGTTCTTTTCCCTGATTTGGTAGAACTCATGCAGAGCAGTTCCAAGTAAGTTCATTTTAAATAACTCAAATCATTTCCACACTTCCGTGTATCATTTATACTAATTCCAAGCTAAGTTCCAGTTGTACCGTAAACTAACTTGCTTAAGGTATTGCTTTGCCGACTCCGTCTATTAGGGGAACAGTGGTGCTACTTTTAACTGTTATATGACTGAACCGTCATTGATGGAAGCATTGTTCTTAGGCAACATCATATTTTACAGGAACTAAGACTGCCTGGAAGGTAAGAGGTAAGATGGTACCAATAATTAGGAATTTGTTCCATTTCTTATTTATTTATGACAAAAGATTATATATGATGTCAATAGTTATCCTTCATTTATAATTTCATTAAGAGCAGAAATTATGCTGCATGCTTACTCACCTGTAAATTCTGCTGTTATTTTCACAACTTCCTCAGTGACTAATGTAGGATAGTTTTCATAAATAATGCTTGATAACTTTCAAGATAATTTGTCTCTGTTGATTCTTCAAATGTTTTTTGTTTTTCATGCTTTAAAAATTGTATGAGAGAAGAAGCTATTTTGAAACAATTGAAATTGCAATATTTTTATGCCTTGCACATGTGTAAGAATATAACAATGCTTTTTAATGTATTAAAATAGTAATTATACATTTTAAGATTCTCCCATAAAACTTGTATAGACACGTGCTAGATAATATATATTTCTATTCTTTTATTTTCAATGTTACAAAGTGAACTATATTTTCTTGATAATAGGAGTTAGATATGCACTACTCATCTCATGTTTGCAGCTTTTTTGAAGACTTGGATTTCAATATTTAATTTTAGGAAGTGATATTTTGAGATTATTTTAATTATATTATTTTTAGTCTGATCATCTTACCTCAATATTAATGTTGATTTGTTCTTGAACATGTTTCAAAACAATTCTGTTTTATCGTCAGCTTGTCCAAACTGGTTTTATTTATGTTGCTGACATCGACATCCAGGTTGTGCAACATAATGCAACATAAATAAAACCCAGTTTGGACAAGCTGACGATAAAACAGAATTGTTTTGAAACATGTTCAAGAACAAATCAACATTAATATTGAGGTAAGATGATCAGACTAAAAATAATATAATTGGATTTCAATACCTTAGGCATCATTGTCAATTCTTTCAATCTAGAAAGAAAGCTTCAAAAAAGCTATAAATGTGAGGCGAGTAGATATGCATTCTAACTCTAGAAAGAATTGACAATGATGCCTAAGGCACCGAAACTCAGAATGTTAAAAAAATCTACAAATATGTGGTGAGTATTGCATATATAACTCAAATTATTTAAAATAAAGCTCATAGTGTTACTATCTTAAAATATTAAAATACATTTTCTTACATGCTTAAAGGTAAAACAGTTATTTACCAATGAAAATGCAGTCATACATCTGGTTTGTTTACATTACAACAGTAATTAGCTCGGAAGAGGTAAAATTAGGTGGAGGGCCGGAAATTGAAAATAAAATATATTTTTCTAATAAAATTGTAATCAGTAATTATGTACATTTTAGTTACTACCTATGAAAGAAAAATTTATAATGATGTACTTATTATTATACAAGTAGCATTATGAATGAGTCAATTCTTAATTTATCTTACCTCGTACTTCATGTTTTTTTTCAAACATGGGAACTGCAGTTTTCAAGAGGCTTACCTCTCATCATCAGCCATGGCATTGACTATTGGATTTTTGTTTGGATCTTCATCTACAAAGTTGCGATCTGGTGTTGATTCGATGAACCTCAAGATCAGGTCCTGTTCACAGGGAATTTTCCTCCTCCTTCTTCTTACAAGGATTAAACCTTATTGGTTTGTTCCAGCTCCAAGTATCATAGCTGCTGTGTCCATCTCTTTCATGGGCATCCTTGATCTCTTTTTCCTCCTCTCGGTTGATAGTTCAGATTTAATACTTGGAGCTTGCCAGTAATTAGAATTTTGCCCTGACTATGTTACGAATGCAGCGCAGAACTATCCTGGTGATAGGGCTACTATCTTACCACTTCCAGGACTGCGGGAGTTAATTCGAGTCACCTATAGACATATTGCCTTCTCCACGACTCTTGAGCTATGTCCACCCATGAGAAGCCATCCAATCTGATCAGCTGCTCCTCTTCGCTGGTAGTTTTGCCCGAGGATTTGATTTCCCTGGTACCTCTCCATACATCCTTATCTTGAGCTGTTTTTTCAATTATCTCCTGTATAATCTACTTCCCTCAAATCATGGTTAATGTTTATTCTCCCACCTCATTCTTGGCCTGGCTACTGAGTGTTTTCCCTCACTTTATCTAGAAGGAGTTTACATCCACTCTTTCATTCCCCATTTGTGCCACATGTCCTGTTCATTACAGTCTACAAGACTTAACTGTTTTTATTATATCTGGTTTCCCATAAAGATCATGTAGCTCACTGTTATGTAGTCTTCTCCATTCAGCTGTCTGTTCATCTCTCATTGTTCCAAAAATTACTTGTAATCTTTTCTCATACCTTAAAGTACGAGTCCATGTTTCACATCTGTATAGTGTAATTAGTAGGATAACAATTTTATATATTTTTAGTTTAACGTTTTTTTAGAGATATTGGGATGATAAGAGTTCCTGTAATGCATAATAGCACACATTTCCAGAATTATGCTTATGTTTAATTTTTTTTGTGCATCTCATTTCAGTTTGTAATTACTGTTCCTAGGTATTTGAATTCAGCCACTTCTTCAAAATTTCCCTTATTTGTCATTAACTGTCCGTTTCCATTATATAATGTATTTCTATGTGTGAAGATATATTTAGAGCTAATTCCAAAATAAATTGTGGCATGAGGCAGTCATAGATTTACAAGGGTTTAGTATACAATGGCTGGCGATAATAAAAATGTAGGTGTTTACAAGAAAATGTAATTGTGTTTCAGTACATTTCTCTGCAGTCTATTCCCTGATCAGATAAATTCCAATAGCAAGTCTCGTCCTACAACAGCAGGAAACAAGATCAGAACTCAAGCTAACAAGTTGGTTGATGAATTGATGAAATGCACTCCTCATTATATCAGGTAATTCATCTGCTTTTTATAATTATACAGGGATTTACAATCAATACTAATAAAATTCATTGTTAAAACCGTTGAGATGGAGAGTCATAAATTAAATAAGTTAAAATATACCTTTTTAGGTAAAATTCGTCATCCTCAACTTATAAAATATGTAATCTTTATGCCCGTAGGCCTTTCAGAACATCCATTCCATCTTCAGCAGGTCACTCTTTGCTACAGTGACCTTCTGAAGATGGAATGGATGTTCTGAAAGGGCTACAGGCATAAAGATTACATATTTTATAAGTTGAGAACGACGGATTTTACCTAAGAAGGTATATTTTAACTTATTTTATTTTAGGGATTTACAATTTTAAGAGCTAATGGAAATTTATTGAAACAAATTACACATATGGTTATAGAGTCATTTTAAAGTAAAAAAAGATAAAATTCCCATCCAGCAGTTTTTTGGATCGATGTGACTTCCATTTGTGATGTGGCAAACGTTGAACATAAAGCTAATCTTGTCAAAGTTCATTTTATATTATTTTGAAAAGAAAAATTAATGCCTAAATCAGGATTTGAACCCAAAACCCCTAGTTCTGTATGCTAGTGTGCTAACCATTACACTATTTCAGGCTTCCAATACAAACATTAATTTTTCTTCCTCATGTACAATTCTCTTTATCGTCAGAAGCAGATAGCCTTCACTACCAGTGCTATCTGACATCTTCTAATTCAGGAAGACATTTTTATTGAGAAAGCAGATAACTTTTTATAACAATTAAGTTTTATATTTCAATGTGTTATAGCCATCAAATATAACATGTAAATCAATACAGAGAAAACAAAAGTAATGGCTTTTCAAGGAAAATACTCTAATTTGTATAGATTCAAAAATACTGGAAAGAGTAAATTCATTTACCTACCATGGATATATATTAACATATTTGGATGAAGTAGACATAGATACCAGAGTATTGTTGTACAAAAACCTTAGCAAGACCTACATTTTGCTATGGCAGTGAAGCATGGACTTTGAAGAAAGGAGAAGAGAGCAGGATAACTTCTAGTGAAATGAGATTCATGAGATATACAGCAGGATATACCAAATGGGATCACAAACACAATATCTTGAAGGAACTACATTTAGAACAAGTCATTGAATGCGTACATAGATACCAGAACAATTGGATGAATCATTTGCGACAAATGAGTTCAGATAGAAAATGTAAATTTTTTCCCAAATGGTGAGTTCCTTTGTATTTTCTAATTGTTTTAATAATTTAGTGTTCGAATTTACATTGTGTTTTTCGGCCCATACATGAGCAGCAACTGCAGATTTTTCTATTTCCCCATTTTTAATATTTTTTATGTGTGTTCCTTGGTTCTACTTTTCTGGTTTCTTTTTTTCTTTTCACAAACAGTACATTCAATTTGATATATTCCTGATCAGGAATACAAGCTATGGAAGACACTCTATATCTTGAAAGTAAACAAATAACTGTCACAAACAGTTTCAAATACCTAGGGAATATGTTAAAATGACAGGGAACACATTCACACTTCATGTGAAGGAAAAAGTAATTGCGTCCATCAGAACAATGCAAGATATTCTGAAGTTGCATCAACTCTCAGTAGATACAGCCATTTCACTCTTCAAATCAAACCCCAATAGTCTCATAAGGGCTGGAATTAATATGGGAGAAGTTGAACAAAGAAACCTGAAAGATATTGAAAGGATCAAGCCAACCTTTAAAAAAAATCTCGTGTATCTTAAAATTTTCACCTTAATGACTTGCATACGAGCTCACCAGAGAAACTTTCTACTTAGAAGACCTATGCCTTACATCAGGATTAATGCTGCCATCTACACCTGCATACCAAAGTGTGATCCAGGAACTTAAGGATAAGAAGAAAGAGATATGGAGCGAGTTTTACGCCACCACGGCCATGACAACAAATGAATGGAGGAAACCATCATACATCATCATCATCATCATCCTGCCAGGTATTAGTCCTAGAAGAACTGTTACGGCCTGAGAAAGCGGTTTTCGTGCCATCTTTTCATAGGTCGACCAAGTGACCTTTTACCATTTGGATTGTAGTTCATTATTGCCTTGGGGATCCTGGATCTAGCCATTCTTGAGACATGTTCCTTCCAGTTTAGCTGATATCTGGAAATGTAGTCCAATATTGGTGACACATTAAGTTCTTGAAGGATTTCTACATTTTTCTTTCGATCCCATTTGGTGTAGCCAGCTGTTCGGTGCATAAATTTCATCTCACAAGCTGTTAGTCTATTTTCATCTCTCGTCCTTATAGTCCACGCTTCACTCCCATAACATAGGACTGGTCGAGCCATTATTTGATAAAGACGAGTACGAGTTGATTTTTGCACTAATGAAGGTTTTAAAACTTTATTAATGATTCCCATTGATTTGTTGAATTTCACAATTTTCTCTGGTAAATCAAAATTTTCAACAAAAGAGAGTTTATATCCTAAATAAGTAAGCTCGGAAAAACTCCTGAAATACAGTGATCCGCCTTGCTGTCCACAGATTTCATCACAAGATCTCTACAAAACAAAAGAACGTCCACCAACCAGATGAAAACTCTGTGTATGTGTGTGTGTGTGTGTGTGTGTGTTACTATGTGAAATGGTGTGTGACAGATACCATGCATATTGGTGCCCCCAGAGAACAATCTCACTAACACAGTTCTGCTGCGAGTGAACTCATATACTTTGCACATTGTGTGCAATTCCTATATATTATTAATTATAGTGTTAATTCCTAAAAAGTCAAACTTTTTTTTAAGCTTTTTGATGTTTAAAAATCAGGGCTATAGTTGTAACTGTGTTATTGAATTTGTTTACAGATGTATAAAACCAAATGAAACAAAGAGGCCAAAAGACTGGGAGGAGCTGAGAGTAAAACATCAGGTTGAATACCTGGGATTGAAAGAGAACATAAGGGTTCGCAGAGCTGGTTTTGCTTATAGGAGACCGTTCAGAAAATTCCTACACAGGTTTGTAATATTTACTTTCAATAATTTATACAACAATATTATAATAATCATTGGGAATGGATTGTCATGAGGTAACAGCATGAGCAGAGAAAATTTTTAAACAGAGAAAAACACATACTAAATTTAACAAGAGAGAATGGTTTTGAAGAAGAAATTATTCTCAAAAAAATAAATAGATTCAAAAAATAAAAATTGATAAATGAAATTACCAACTTGGTAAAACCAAAGTATTCATCAAAGGATTTGGTAAATTTTATTATTTATTTTTTGTGTGTAAAATTATAGTTTCAAATAATTATATATTTTATATTCTCCTGTTATTGGTTGTTGTTGTCTAGTACTTGGTGTTGGCAATGAAACTATTATCACTTATGCACTTCAGTATTTTTCTATGGCATATCCGGCAGGTAACACTTTTCCTTGATATATTATTGTGTTATGTATAAACTTTAAATTTGTAAATTGCCTTCTGAATTTGAAATAATGAGTTGGTCATTGGCACTATGACCCTGGGGTCGACTCAGCCTCTAACGGAAATGAGTACCAGACGCTTGTTCTGGGGTAAAGGCGGCCGTCACGCAGGGCTGACAACCCGGCTGACATCAAGTGTCGATTGTCCAGAAAAAGTGGGAGCCTTAACCTCCCACTACCCCAAGGGCCTCCTGAGGCCTGTAGCGGGAATACTTTACTTTACTTTACATTGGCAAATAGTTTGGATTTAAATATAACTCCTACTCCATCTTTAGGTGGACCAAAAAACTTGCATATCAAATTCTTTTCCTCGGGAATTTCAAAATTCATGATTCTCTCCCTTCTGAACACCAAATTATTAAAACAGTTATAAAATGCTACACAGTTGAAATGGATTTTTGGAGAAGAGCTGCCAGAAAATCTCGACTGGAAAGAATTAGAAATACAGAAATAAGAAAATGGATGAATGCAGAAGGAAGTATAATGGGTGAGATTGAACACAGAAGGCTAATATGGCATGGACACGCAAGAAGAATGCAGGATGGAAGAGACTACCAAAGACCATCCGTACATGGAAAATTGAAGGAAGGAACAAAAAAGGAAGACCCAGAACAACATGGAAGAATAACATTCAATGAGGAAATTTGGTGTAATGGATGAAGGCACAGAGGACAGAGAACTTTGGAGAACTTTAATTAAGGGAAATTTGTGTATGTGTATTACAAACCGATAATCTATAAGTCTGTAGTCATTTATGTATTTTTTTAAAACTCATGTTAATTTTAAAGATTGGTTGGAGAAAAACCTCAATGATGAGGAAAATTCTCCTGAATAATAATAATAAAATACTAAAGAACTCACCATTTGCGAGAAGATCTACATCCAGAAGAACAGAGAAAGAATCATAAATTTTGTAATTCCCAGGGAGAAGGATTTGGTTTTGTGTATTTCTTGTATTTGACGGTATATTTATCAACAAACCCTCAAAAGGGGGTATATCAATTTTTAAAAAAAAGGAGACAGAAATAAAACAAGTAATTATAGAGGAATCAGTATTTTGAACTCTGTATATAAAATATCTTCTTCTTCTTCTGCTTCATGAAATTAGGCCTTTTGACCTTTTTTCACATCAAGTGGGATTTAATGAATCCTCCCATCTAGTAAATGGGCGTCCAACATTTCTATGTCCTATTGGTTTTTACTTTAGTAACAGCTGAGGGATTCTATCTGTAGGCATTCTCTTGACATGTTCATACCAGTTGTTTCTCATGTTGTCAATAGCACAATTATATATAAAATATATGCAGGGATATTACTTAATAGATTAAAACCAATAGCAGATGCATTGCTGTTAGAATAACAGAACGGTTTTAGACAAGGAAGGTCCTGCTCTGGCAATATATTCACTATGAGGCAGATAATAGAAAAGAGACAAGAATTAAATTTACCCACATATTTAGCTTTCGTTGATCTTGAAAAAGCCTTTGATAAGGTGTTAAGAAGAAATTTATGGGAAATAATGAAGACAAGAGGGTACTCGGCTCAACTTATAGAAGGAATAAAAAGTCTTTATAATGACATGAAAATTATCCTTAATTTAGATAATTATTCCAGAGAAGAAATTTTAATAAATCAAGGAGTTTGACAAGGGTGTACATTATCACCTACATTGTTTAATATATATTTTGACGAGGTTATAAGAAAATGGAAAAAATCAATTCCAATAGGAATACAAATTAATAAGGAAATGTATATGAATATTTTAATGTATGCAGACGATCTGGTAATTATATAGAAGTTAGAGGATGATTTACAAAGAGCCATTTACATGTTGAATCAATTAGGACTCTATTATAATCTCAAAGTCTCAACTTCAAAAACTAAAATTATGGCTTTTCAGGGCAAAGTGCCAGTCAGAGCAAAAATAGTAATCAATAATGAAATAATAGAACAGACTAGACACTTTAACTATCTTGGTTCAGATATAACATATAGCTACGAATGGGATATACATAATAAATTAAACCGATATCAAATGATGTGTGGCACCATAAGAAGAACCCTCCAAAATACTCGAAGAGGAGCTCAGCTCAGGTTTTATAAAATTATGGCTGTTCCTGTTCTTTTATATGGATCTGAATCTTGGGTACTTACAAAAAAAGATATCTCACACATTCAAGCCACTGAAATGAAATTTTTAAGATCCATAAAAGGATGTACACGCATGGATAGATTACACAATGAATCAATAAGAAATGAACTGGAGATATTTTCAATAGTTGATAAACTAGAAGAGCACAAATACCAATGGAAAGAACATTTAGATAGAATGGACAATACAAGATTACCCAAAAAGATCAACACCTATAAACCACCTGGAAAAAGATCTTTGGGACTACAAAGGAAACGATGGACTTTAGACCGGAACAGGTCGCATTGATCTAATTCTGGAAAGGAAGAAGAAGAAGGATTTGGTATGCAAGTTCTTTGGTTCACCGAAAGATGGAGTAGGAGTCAACTTCCAGCTCCAACAACTTAAAATTCAACAGTCTCGACAAGCTGACATTGAAACAGAAGTGCTCCATTTTAAAGTGCTCTTATTTAAGAGACCGCTAGATGACGTCAGTGGAACAAAAGTTCACTGCTACCTGGCGCATGGGAATCGTATTAGTATAAGAGAAAAATCTATGTTTAAATCGTGATGTCTAATAGCTTAAATTGTTAAAGCACTGGTGTACAGAACCAGAGTTTTTGGAATTTTTTTCTCTCTTATATATGTTGTAATTCCCAAGCACCAAATGCTATGAAGCCTTTGCTTCTATCTTTGCAAATGGCGGTCTGGGCGAACATTTTTCTCTTCAAATATAATTTATCCTTCAATGAGAAGTGTTAAATTAATAATACAAACATTAATGGAAGCCCTATTGGCTTTATAAAGTAGTGTTTAAATTCCCAATAAATGTCTTCTTAACTAGTAGTAGTAGGACTTTATTAGACAAAAAGTAAGATATTTACAATATTATTTATAAATATGGGTCACACGGGCAGTAAGCCGTACATGCTGTTGACAGTCTGTTACAATAAAGTAATAATTGGTACTAGTGTAAAGAAAAATAAACAACAAAAAAAGCAATAACATTACAATTACATAAAGAAAACACAATAATATTACAATTAAATAATAACACAATAGCATTATACACTAAAAAAACATTAACATTACAATTACATAAAGAAAACACAATAATATTACAATTAAATAACACAATAGCATTATAGTCTTCTTAACTAAGAAGCCGCCATTTGCAAAGATAGAAGCAAAGGCTTTACAGCATTTGGTGCTGGGAATTACAACATATATAAGAGTAAAAATAAATAAAAAAAATTTAAAAAAATAAAAATTGCATCTAGATTGGAACTCGCCCCAATAGCTCAGGTGGTAGAGCATTGGCCTAGAATGCCAAAGGTCCTGGGTTTGAGTCTCGGACTGGGTGAAAAATTTTCTCTTCAAATATAATTTATCCTTCTGTGAGAAGTGTTAAATTAATAATACAAACATCATTGTTTTTTTCTCTTCAAATTTAATTTGTCATTGAGTGAGAAGTGATTAATTTAAATATCAAAACAGAAGTGTTTTGAAACATGTCCTGAAAGAACTAAACTTTTATGAGGTAAGACGGCAACAGACTTACCTTATTTATTGAAAAGTAATGTTAAAAGAATAATAAAAATATTGATAATGTTTATGTATTTAAAATTGTTTGACACAGATATGCTATTCTTACAAAGGAAACATGGCCTGCGTGGCGAGGTGATGAGAAACAGGGTATAGAATGGATAATGAAGAGTGTGAACATGGAGGGAAGTCAATACCAACTTGGAAAAACGAAAGTATTCATCAAAGCACCAGAATCGGTAAATTTATTTATTTTTTATGTATAAAGTTATACTTTTGTCCTTTAACTAACTCACTGGTTCTCCGTACATGACATAATGTCATTTATTTAAGTTTTATACAATGTTCATAGTATCTACATATTAATATGTGAGGAAAAAACTTTGTACCCTTTTTTAAACACATTACGCGCTCAGAGGACTGTGATATTTGGCATAAATAAAGTTCATATAGAGAAGGAATGCAGAAAAATAAAATTTGCGTATGTGTTACAAATAAATTAAATTAAACAAAATAAAATAAATTTTCTCTAAAGAATTTATGTGAATTACTCATTAATTTGTTTACGTTCATACTGAAAGTGCATTGTTGTAAAAGAAAATTGTGCAGCAGCAATGTGAATTGATCATGTTTTTTGAGTCTGTACTATCTTACCTGGTTGTGAAAAGATATATATATAAGAAAAACAAAAAGAAACCTGAAAATTAGAACCAAGGAACACATAAGAGATATTAAAAATGGGGAAATAGAAAAATCTGCAGTTGCTGCTCATGTTTGGTCTGAGAAACATAATATAAATTCAAACACTAAATTATTAAAACAGTTAGAAAATACAAAAGAACTAATTATTTGGGAAAAAATCTACATTCAGAAGAACAAAAATAGAGTTATGAATTTCGAAATACTGATTGAATGTAACCTCATTTGGAGGTTCTTCGGCCAACCACAGGAGGGAGGCCAATCACATCCATCCAGGGTTTACAACATAAATCTAACCAGTGTGGCCATGCTGAGGATGATTAGAATACTAATTGAAACATGTTCGAGAACAAATCAACATTAAATTGAGGTAAGATAGTACAGACTCAAAAAAACTTGATTAAAAGAACCTCAAAATATTACTTGCTAAAATAAAACATTAATGTGAATTGACTTACTTTTGCATATTTATTGTTAGTGGTTTAAAAAAAGTGAGTACATTTTATTATTTAAATTTAAATTAAACCCTGTCTAATCTTGGTTTCAGTAATTTAATTACTTTTTTTTTATATTTAGATATTTGCACCTTCTTCCATTATGCCTCGAAGTAGAACGTTGACGGGTTGAAGTGAGAGACAAAGGAGAAGGGATATATATTCCTGTACACATAATAATAGGCCAAATACAAATTTAAATGGTATACAAATGTCAAATGATGCGTTGTTGTTTTTTAAATATGGGTTAGCCAAACTATACCACATATTTCCTATCATTCGTATTTTTAAAATAAATTGAAAATTAATGCATAATGACGTATTTGTAACAAACTTAAAATTTTAATGAATTGTGGTTGAATTTCGACTGCTGGCCGACCACTAGTTATTATGATTATCCAAAATTTATAAATCCTATTTCACCTAAGGTACGTTAAGGGTTATAGTTTGTTACAAAGTTGTGTGTCATTATATAATTTTATCTAGAATTAAAGTTTTTTATGAACTTCATAAAAACATTAAAAGATCTCTAGTTCTTTTCTATCATAAACACTTCTGTAATGGGTGGTTCATTTAAACATGCAGTGTTATATAGAATACACGTGAATTTGAATCTTTCATTCCAGAACAAAGAGCAATCAAAGATAATATGTTCAATGCTTTGGCTGCTAATACCACAAATATAATTTGCATTTTTCTTCTTCTTCTTCTTCTTCCTTCCAAGTATTAGGCCAAGACCTGTTACGATCCTATAGAAAATTTCCGGGAAATTCTCGTATAAGACTTGAAAGCATTATAATAGTCCCTTCGATTGGTTGCTGGCCAAAGGAAAGCAAGACCAGTGATGGGGCTGCCATCTTATAGCCTCTGGTCAGGCTTTTGTGGAGAAGAAAAGAAAATAAAGGAAAGAAGAAATGGAAGAAAGGAAAGACTCCCTAGCCCTCGGATGCCCTAATAGCATCGGGGTCGAAAAAACAAGAGTTAACCAAGAGAGGTTAGATAGTAAAGTTAGAAGAGTGCAAAACACAAGTAAGTGGAAGAAATGTTTTGCACAGCTTGGGGTGGTGTAATTTATTTAAATATTAATAGTTATCTTTTCATTAATTTTTTTATCCCTTTATGTTCTACATTGAACTACTGGCGCTACATGTCTAGAAGTCCCTTGGTCTATCAGCCGGCTACTGTTCTCTCCCACATGTGTCAATCACAGAGGTGGACGATCATCCAGCCTGTATAGAGGTGACATATAGTCAGGATGTTGGGTCCCTAGCCGTTATAGTTATTTTTTAACCCGGAGCCGCTACTTATTGTAGAACGCATTCATATTTTTTCTGATGTTAAATCTGTGAGATATTGGCCCAGTGAGCAACTGTGTTAATATAAAATTTGGAACAATGTGTTTACATTAAATTAATGTTGGGAAGTAAACATTATGAGGTATAATCATTAAAATTCATCGGAGAACATATTGTTTAAACAACTCACCTCATAGGATTCATGCTTCCATGATATCGCGATTTCAAACATAGTCATGTTCATCTTCAGCCATAACTCCGACTGACGAAATTCTTCGGCCGTCAACTATTCTATTGTCGCCATCTTCAGTGCTGCCATCTATGGTTGAATTTATGAACTTCGAAATCAATGTAATTTCGTTAGGGATATCAAAATTCATTGATCTATTTTTGTTTTTCTGAATGTATATTTTTTCCCAAACTGTCAATTCCAAAGGTTTCTCTACTTGTTTTAAAAGTTTAGTTACTCTTCCAATTTTATGATGTTCTACTAAACTATGTGCAGCAATTGCAGATTTTTCAATTTCACAATTTTTAATATTTCTGAAATGTTCTTTTGTCCGAATTTCCAAATTCCTTTTGTTTTTCCTATATAAATATTATTGCAATCTTCACAATTTATTTGATAAATTCCAGATTTCTTACTGTCTGGAACATCTGGAATTTATCAAATAAATTGTGAAGATTGCAATAAAGTTTATATAGGAAAAACAAAAAGGAATTTTGAAATTCGGACAAAAGAACATTTCAGAAATATTAAAAATTGTGAAATTGAAAAATCTGCAATTGCTGCACATAGTTTATTAGAACATCATAAAATTGGAAGAGTAGCTAAACTTTTAAAACAAGTAGAGAAACCTTTGGAATTGACAGTTTGGGAAAAAATATACATTCAGAAAAACAAAAATAGATCAATGAATTTTGATATCCCTAACGAAATTACATTGATTTTCGAAGTTCATAAGTTCAACCATAGATGGCAGCACTGAAGATGGCGACAATAGAATAGTTGACGGCCGAAGTATTTCGTCAGTCGGAGTTATGGCTGAAGATGAACATGACTATGTTTGAAATCGCGATATCATGGAAGCATGAATCCTATGAGGTGAGTTGTTTAAACAATATGTTCTCCGATGAATTTTAATGTGTTTACATTTTATTCTGTCATAAATACTTAGAAAGAACAGTTGTTGTGTTAATGTACCTGTGGTATCATTGAGCCACACGTTGTTCCGTCATATGTTCCTTTATTATCTTCTTCTTCATCCAACCAAGTCTTAGGCCTATAGGCCTGTTACGATCTCACTGATGAATTTTGTATCCAGCATTTCCTTGGACGACCCAAAGATCTCTTCCCTGTTGGACATTAATAAATCATGACTTTGGGAACTCTATCTGAACTCATTCGTCGCAAATGATTCATCCAGTTGTTCTGGTATCTATGTATGTACTCAATGACCGGTTCTAAACGTAGTTCCTTCAAAATATCATCATTACGTTTTTGATCCCATTTGGTATATCCTTGCTGTATATCTCATGAATCTCATTTCACTAGAAGTTATCCTGCTCTCTTCTCCTTTCCTCAAAGTCCATACCTCATTGCTGTAAGTGCAGGTCTTGCTAAGGTTTTGTATAACCGTACTCTGGTATCTCTCTGGACTAGCGAAGGTTTCATTACTGAATTTATTATTCCCATGGTTTTATTAAAATTAATAATTTTATTTGCTACGTCTACTACATCCAAATATGTTAATGTGTATCCCAGGTAGGCAAAATGAATTTACTCTTTCCAGTATTTTTGAATCTATACAAAGTTTGCTACGTACAGGGTATTTTCTTGAAAAGCCATTACTTTTGTTTTCTTTGTATTGATTTTCATGTTATATTTTATGGCTATTTTGTTAAAATTATATACTGAATATTGTAATTCGTCATGTGAAGGTGCCACTAATGCTACATCATCTGCAAAAATTAACATATCTAATTTCATATTTCTATTCAATTGCATATGCCCATGACATTGTTCTCCACTTTCTCTAACTATCTTATTCATATATATGACTATTTAACTCATGCCCCAAATGGGAGTCAATGACCAATCACATTTCAATGACTTTTTGTTTACAACCAATCACAGCCGTGTTTCGCCTCAAATTTATCAACTAAAGTTTATCATATTAAAGAGGGCACCTCCTTTTTAACATTCTGAATAGGTCATAGCATTATTTTACAGTGACTGACTCCCCAAGAAATAAGACTACCAGATTTTATATATAGTGCATGAATGTCAGCTCAGAGTGCATGCGGGAGATAATATAAAAACATTTGTAGCAATTGATTATACCACAAAAAAAAGAAACCACTGTTTGCACTTTCTTAAACGAATTATCTTCCAGGAAATGACGTTCCAGAAAAATCTAATTGACATATTTACATCATAGGACATCAGAAATTAATTAATACCTTTATAGTAGTAGTAGTATTCAATTGTTCTGAAGCTCTTGATTTGTTATCATTGGCTTGTTAATACCTATAATGTTGGTTATAAATTTCTCCACTAGGGTGCACTGTTACAATATTGCGATCCTTTGGCAATAAATAATATGATATGGTTGCAGTGATGAACAAAAGCGTACTAATTGTTTCTCATTTGTTTTCAAACATCGCCGTTTACATGAAATATATAAATATTTTAAATAACTATATTTAAATAATGATTTGTGAGTAAACAGCTTAATTTTATTCGTTAAATAGTCCTAACAAATGCCACTCTTGATTTCCAAATTCTCTAGATAAATTCACTCCTTACTTAGTGAGTCGTGAATTTATCGATACTTTGGAAATCACTCGTGACATTACTTATGATAAATAAAAGTGGTTGTTTCCTTAACATTATAATAATGTTAATATTATGAAAAATTCAAATTTGGGGTAAGTGTATACTTGGGACAATCTAACTATATGATAGATAGGCTGAAATTGTGAATGGAGCATGCGTATTGACTTCTTCTGTTTTAGGATTTTTTTTTAGTTTACTACAATATCTCAATTTCACTTGAAGTTATCAAATATTTAATACACTTCAGATTTTATGATCTGATGTACATTAGAAGCTCAATTGTCTGTACATGTTTTTGTTTTAAAATAGTTGTGTTCAATCAGCCAACTATAATGAAACACAACCTAATTTATATTCCTTGAATTCTAATCCAAACTTTCTTATTTTAAGAGTCATTTAATGAGTATTTGTGATTGAAATATCATTGTTCTTACTTTTGAGTTGTCTTTCACGTATGATCGTATCTTGTAATGTTTTCCCCCTATTTGTTTTTCTTACATCATTTCTCACCATGATGTAAATAATTTGAGAAGAAATAATAAAGAATATAAGTTGGGGTATACACTTGCCCCAGCAATGTTGGTACATACTTCCACATGTGAGAAATAGCTGAGGCAAGAGTGCACCATGGTTATAAATCCTAATCTGTTAGTGCATGTTTTAAAACAATATAACATCATTAAAGACCCCCATTAAAATTGATATAATTATATGTAACACGTCCATAGTTTTTCCCAGAATTACTTACACAATTCTGATTTGAAAATTCCATCACAATCAGTGTATATCTCCTTATAAATTGTATATTATTAATCAAAGATCTTGAATGACCAGTCCTATCTTGTGTGCAAATTTCAAACCATGTAATGAGGAAGTTTAGACAACAGTTGTCAGTACTTGGTGGTATGACAACATGGAAACATTGACGAGACAACTGTCAACCATTCCATGCTGGAACCTATCTTGTAATTTTTCCCAGAGAAGCATTGTAATGTACGAAAGCCATGTCCAAAAAATTATCTGCCACTTTTAACTGGAAGGTACAGAAATTAAAGCTAGAATACAGCAATGGCAACCCACTGTATGGAGTAGATGGACTCCCTGCATGAGTAAGAGTGGAGTGAAGTGAGGCAGAATGCAGCATGGACAGCGAGGGTTATCCAATCTACCAATTCATGAGTTGTATTACTTCCATATAGTTTAAATAAGATATTTGGCATTGGATTTTAATGTCTTGCATTTAAAAAGGCAGATAATTTTTTTGGAGATGGCCTTGGTACATCATAATGCTTCGCTGGAAGAAATTTCGGTTTCAGCATGTAATGATTGTCAGTTCTCTTGTGAGCTAGTTTACACTTTCCCCATCTGACCTTATATATTTATATAAAGATTCATTAAACACACTGTGTACATTACAATACAATTACTGAAAGTTATTATTGTCTGCATAGAATTTTAGAGGCTTTCTTCTTGCTATACAGTCAATAAGGTGGTATTGTTGACATTTTTGGTCACATAGCTTGCAGAGGCACTGGTTCGATGCGAGGTGGAACCCTTTTTTGGTACATACTCTGTATCTGACCTTATATATGTGTGTGTATCTTTAATAAGTTTTTCTTTTTGTATTGAATTTAGTTGTTCATGTTGGAGGATCAAAGAGAAAGGAAGTACAATTACTATGCCAGAGTGATACAGAAAGCATTTAAGAAGTATTTTGCTCGCAGACAACATGAACGCCAGAAAGCAGAAGCTGCAAGTAAGTGTTAATGCAGTAAAACCTGACTAAATGGGAAAGAAGTTGCCTGAACAGAATCATTTCACATACAAATAAATATCTTTAAAAATACAGCAAACTTCCGATTATCCGTGCATGTATTATCCGGTTTGCAAATTATCCGGGCATGACTCTTTTTAATGTTTTATTTTAGGCAGTAATATTTTGAGATTCTTTTAATCTAGTTATTTTGAGTCTGTAATATCTTATCTAAATATTAATTTTTATTTATTTATTTTTTTTTGTTTTCCCTACATATATCTTTTCACAACCAGTACATTCAATTTGATATATTACTGATTTTTAATTTTTATCAGTTTTTTCATTTTTGTTGGTTTTTATTAGTTTATTTAAATTGTGGTTATTTTTTGGTGCTAATTTAATATTAAACTTCTCAGATATCTTCTGGAATTTATTGTGGTAAGATATTACAGACTCAAAATAACTAGACAACTCTTTTTACTGTATTTTTTAAAAATGAAGATAAATACTGTACTCTATTTTGTATAGTTATGAAAAAAAAAATTTAAACATGCTACTGTGAACTGACCTTAGAAACTAGCACAATAGAATAACCTTCATTCACAATTCTCTCCCCTGACACATTTAACTGTACCAACCAACATTCTGAGAATACGATACAATTTTGGAAATTTCCATTGTGAGAGTCACTGAAAGTTTGTTGTTATAGATTGAAACCACAGATATACTATGGCAGTGGGTTTATTGCTGGTTAGTAAGTGTGGTCATCGGTGGTTACTAGTGTAGTTATCTCTGGTTACGATAGCCATTTTGAATAACTGTTGTTACCAGAGTGGTCATGACAGGAAATAATCCCACTGTTTTTTTTTTCAAATTTTCGAGTAAAATAAATTAATGCTAATTACAACTCACACCTAAATAATTTAATATAACATTTTATAAATATTTGTTGCAATTAAATAATGTTAAAGTGGGTAAATATATTTCTGATAAACTTCCACGGTGCCAAATAACTTAATTGGATTATCTGTGTTTTTTGATTTTCCGTGCATATCTCAGATTAACACGGATAATCTTGAGTTTGCTTTAAAAAAATAACATCTGTTTTGGTACTGTAAATGTGGAAATAATATTATGTTTAATATGGGAAACTGCTCATAAGAATAAACATATTCAAATAATTTTATATTTTGCAGTAGAAATATTGATCCGAGGTGTTAAATAATGTAGTAAAATAAAATATCCTCATTTCGTGTCGAACCTATGGTCAGGTTGAAGAATGAGATGAGATGAAGCCCCTATATTTATAGAGAGATCTGTCAACAACAAGGGTGAGGGTCAACCACTCCTTACGTACTGTCAAAGGTAGGATGAATGAAATGGATGAGATGGTTATGGAGAAACGATGGAATGAAATTTGTGGCAGGGGAAAACTGGAGAAACCCCGAGAAAAACCTGCCTAAGCTCCGTTTTGCCCACCACAAAACCCACATGTAGTGAGCGAGACTCGATCTTGGGACCCCAGCAGTGAGTGTCTGTTTGTGTCATGGCTGCTGCCTTTAGATAAAATAATACTTATCCATTTTAATGAAGCTTAATTCTAAATTATATTTGAAGAGAAAAATTTATGACTGGAGTTTTTAGACTGGAGTTTGAACCCAAGTTTTCTAGTTCTATACACTAGTGCTCTTGCCAATTGAGCTACATAGGCTTCCAATCTAAATGTGAATTCTTTCTCTTATTTATATAATCCTTGAGTACCAAATGCTATGAACCTTTGTTCGACATGCCATCTGGTGGCTTCTTTATATAAATAAGAGAAAAAAATTGAGTATAGATTGGAAGCCAAGGTAGCTCAGTTGGCAAGAGCACTAGTGAATAGAACTAGAGACTTTAGGTTCAAACCCCAATCTAAGCATACATTTTTCTCTTTTAAATTTTAAAATAAAATTGTTTCCACTTCACCTCATACCCTGTCTTCTAATTAGACCAGTTTTGTAACCTTAGTGTTAACATTTACAGTAGTTACATGACCATTGTTCTGTCGTGTAATTACTGAAAATGTTACCACTAAGGTTACAAAACTGGTCTAATTAAAAGACGGGAAATACTTTATGGCATGTGATGTGAAACAGTTTTCAATCATACACCATGCGCATCCACCAACAAACGAGAAGTGGTTTACACCATGCAATCAGCATATACACAATATTTAACAAACCTAAAAGCTAACCTAATGCAATTTAAGCACTCTAACCTGTGGAAGAATGCAACGCCCAAAAATAAATAGTAAGTTTTGAAATTCTGAAGTGTATGTGTACAGTGAATTAGTACATACTCTATGTTGGCTGCACTGGAACACATTTGTTGTTGCATAGAATATTTGTTAAAATCAATATGGCTGTAGTTAAATATATTGAAATAATCATTAGAAAAAATGTAAAAAATCATTGTAAATGGTGGGAATAAATTGGAAAAATGAAACCCTAAGAATGAAATTTGATAGGAGTTTGTGAAGGAATTAAAAATGTTGCGTCACAAATTGTTAAGTTTAGCCGAAGACAGGATATGAGGTGAGGTGGAAAGAATGTTATTTTAAATTAAACCTCATAGTGCCTCATATTCCCTATAATAGTTCAAAGTAAATTTTTCTGATCAAATATAATTTGTTATTCAGTAAGAAATGTAAATTTAAAATAAAAACATGAAAAGCTTAATTTGCTCTCTCACAAGGAACATGTTTGTAGGAGGTCTCCATTTATCAGCCAGAAATGACTGTTATGTTGATCATTAGAAGTCTTGTAAATTCTCTCCATCTGGTGTTGAGCAGATAAACTTGAAAATTAAATCATTTTTGCCAGGTACTTCAAAATTTGTCATTTTGTCTCTATTTTTTAATTAATATTTTCTTCCTCATACTGCAAATTCTATGGTTTTTAAAGGTGTTTCATACCTCTTTAATTATATGAGTTTCTGTGCGCACATGAATAGCTACTGCAGATTTTTCTATTTCTCCATATTTTACATTTCTAAGGTGCTCTTCATTATGGTTACTATTCTGTTAGTTTTTCTATATAGATTTTTTTTTAACTTTCTCCATATTTTATTTGATAAATTCCTGATCTTTTATCTTTATATGTTTTTTTCTATTTTGTTTGTTTAATTAATTTACTGAGGATTAAAATAAATAAATTAAACATGACTCAATTCTGGAAATGCATACTATTATGCATTACATGGAATCTTGTCGTGTCAACTTTTCCCAAAAAAGCATTAAACTGAAAATATATAAAACAGTTATTCTCCCAGTTATATTATACAGATGTGAAACATGGACTCTTACTTTATGGGGGGGGGGGAGAAAAGATTATGAGTATTTGAGAATAAAGTTCTTAGGAACATTTTTTGACCAAAGAGAGATGAACAGACAGAAAACATTACACTGAAAATATATAAAACTGTTATTCTCCCAGTTTTATTACATGGATGCGAAATATGGGCTATTACTTTAAGGAAGGAGAAAAGACTGAGTATTTGAGAATAAAGTTCTAAGGAAACTTTTTGGATCAAAAAGTGGAACAGTGAGCTTACATGCCCTTTATGGGAAACCAGATGTAATAAGTACAGTTAAGTCTCATAGACTGTGATGGACAGGACATGTGTAGAAAACCAGAAAGAAAATGCTCAATTGGTAGCCTAAGAATGAGGTGGGAAAATAACATTATCCATCATTTAAGAGAAGTAGTCTATACAGGGAATGATTAGAAAACATTAGCTTAGGAGAGGGATGTATGGAGAGCTTATGTCCATGTGGCAATGAACCTATTGATTCAATAGTCCAAGTGAGTTATTTAGTTAGATTTTATTTTAGAAAGAAAAATTAATTCTCGAACCTCGGATATCTGACTTACACATCAATATGATACCAATTACACCATTTGAACACTGGTATGAATGTTAACAATTCTTTCATCTTGTACAATTCTCTTTCATTCTAAGGCCGATAGCCATCTCTATGAACAATGCCATCTGATGACTTCTATTCAAAGTAGTTTTATTGAGAATTTACATATTATTTTTAACCAGTAAAATTTCATATTTTGAGGTTATATTTTTAATTAATTTTTCTTTCTAAAATAAAACTACGTCCAATTCTGGAAAATGTTAATTTAAAACATAACATCAAAGTATTTAGTTAGATACTGATTTTTTTTTTTTTCATTTTCTGGTTGATAATGGTGAAAATGTCCTCTGAAACAGGTCTCAGGCAAAAGAACAAAATGTGAAGGGAGGTATAGATTACCGATTGAATCTCGTGAAAATAGTACCTACCTACTTTAAAAAAAGTATTTGATTTTGTTACCAGAAAACAAATATAGCAGTTATTCAAGTAGTTCTTTAATTTTGGCTTTCATATAAATCCCACTTTTAATGGCCACATTTCAATGATTTTTGAAAATGCTTTCTTGTTTTATTTGAATGACATATATCGAGTTTCATTGCAAATAAATTGTGGCTCTTAAAGCCATTTTACTTACTTGATAGTTGAATGGAAGCTTTCACATCCAGTAATCATAATATTATGAGATTATGGGCCATGTGACTGGTGTTTCAGAAACATCTGGAAGGAACACCAGTCATGGACCATGGGCCACATAGCCTGGAATCTCTAAATATTATTGACTTACTTGAGTTATGTTTTTCAGACTTGTTGTTTGGTAAGAAAGAACGCAGGAGATTTTCAATAAATAGGAACTTTGCTGGAGATTACATTGGACTTGATTCAAGACCATCTCTTCAGAACCTTGTTGGACGCAGAGAGAAAGTTGAATTTGCAGAAGTTGTTAAGAAGTACGACAGACGATTCAAGGTTTGTAAGCATTTATATTTATAACTAGAAGTCCACCGCTGTAGTCTCAAGGTAGCGTGCTGCCTTGTCACGCAGCGGACCCGGGTTCGATCCCCGGTCGGGACAGTTTTTCTAGGTGAGGTTTTTATCGGGGTTTTTCCTCACCTTTAAAACAAATGTCAGGAAAACTTTAAGGCCCAAACAGTCCCCGAAATCATATGGCCATCACAATCATCATCATTCGTATTCATCTTAGGCTAAGCTTAGGATTAGGGACTCTCCTGGCGCACCATTATCATCATCATCACCCATCATATCATCGGGGCAACGAAACCCTGCCTTCCAGGCGCCCCAACCTCAGAAGTGGGTTACAAGTATGCCATGCCAGGAGAGAAACCAGGAATGTCGAAAGACAAACCTTGGGCAAACGGCCTTCTATCCTGCAGACTGACCTCCGCACCATCTGGTGGCCGACCGAAGAATTTCCAAATCAGTCCTCTTTCTTTATAACCGGGTATTTCAAAATTCATAGTTGTATTTTCATTCTTGCATATGTAAATTTTTTCCCAAATTGTGAGTTCCTTCGGTTTTTCCAATTGTTTAAGTAATTTTGTTTTGGTTTCTATTCTATGTTTTTCTGACCAGGCATGTGCAGCTATTGCAGATTTTTCGGTTTCTCCATTTTTAACATTTCTGAGGTGTTCTTTTAATCTTGTATTTAGATTCCTTTTTGTTTTTCCTATGTATATCTTTTCACAATCTTTACAATTAATTTGATAAATTCCCGATTTTTTGCAGTCTTCAATCTTTTCATTTTTGTTGGTTTTTATTAAATTACCTAAGCTGTAATCATTTTTCGGTGCTAATTTAATGTTGAATTTGTTGAAAATTTTTTGAAACTTGTCAAATACGAAAGGATGGTATGTGAACTTCTTGAATTTTTTGCCCATATTTTTATCTGTCTGAAAAATCTGCAATAGCTGCACATGCCTGGTCAGAAAAACATAGAATAGAAACCAAAACAAAATTAGTTAAACAATTGGAAAAACCGAAGGAACTCACAATTTGGGAAAAAATTTACATATGCAAGAATGAAAATACAACTATGAATTTTGAAATACCCGGTTATAAAGAAAGAGGACTGATTTGGAAATTCTTCGGTCGGCCACCAGATGGTGCGGAGGTCAGTCTGCAGGATAGAAGGCCGTTGGACGTCAGTTGTGAACGTGACGCAGCATTGACAATGTCACAAATTATGTGAAGAAACCCAGGGTCTGCTATGAATTATGAAGTATGAGGTGAGTGAAATAATAAAAAATAAACAATATTAAAGAACCTCATAGTGTTATTTCCTATCTACATAACTTAATAAATATTTGTAAGTTTATCGCAATAATTTCATGTAAATTCTAAAAGGTTTTAGGTAAAAAGAATAATGCTATTATATCTCCCGATCCTATGCAAATTATTAAAAAAAATATATATTAAAATACAATATTTGAAAATATATATTTTAACAGACCTATTTTGCTTTATTAAAACTATAGTGAATGTAATATAATATAATATACAATTATTAATTTGGTTTAATAATATGCATGGAATAATTATTGAAATGAATATATGTTCAAAATATTTTTATGTATTAATACCATTAACAGTCACCTGGAACCTACTTCTGAAGCCAAGTTCTAACTGCTGGGTGATCCACCTTTTCATTTGGAATATTTGCACTCAAGAACATTTTTGTAGTATCCTTTACAAACTCCGTTTTCTCTTGTTTTCCTCTCTTCTGACGATCAAACAAACCATCTATAGATGCCTGTCTTTTAGAAGCTGCATTTTTTTCCTTAAGCCGCTAATGCTCTTTATTTTTAAAACAATGTTTAGGCACTGTGTCTTGTTTCTCCCAATCTACCCACACATTACAAAATTTACACATTAGAATGTTTGAATTGGAAACATAAAGACCTTCACTGGAAAATTCTTTTGGCTCTGGAATGAATTGATGTTCGACCCATCTCAAATTTTCTACTGCAAGTTAGGAAAAGTTTGTAAAATAGCAACTTACAGATTATTGGTGGCCTTGAAGTTAACACCAGTGGCCACAGGATCCTTTTTAGATGGACAATAGAGCCTAGGTTTTACCCTCTCCCTATGCCAAGTGTCAGTGACCGCCGGATGTTCATCTCAATCACTTTTGGAATGTGTGTTTTTCCAATTCCGGCTTTGGCTTGTAAAAAGAGGGTCTGTCGTGATCTCAAATTAAAATGTTTAAGAGGTGCATGGAATGTTCAAAAAAGTAATGAACACAAAATGCCAGTAAATTTCGTTTTTTTTGCCAAAATTTTTTATTTTGCTATAAAACACATTTATCGCGAAAATTTGCATTTTTTTTGCCATTTTAGATACTGTAACCATCCTATTTGCAAAGAAACTGCATTTTCTTTGCAATAAACAATTTATCGCTTTTATTGCGACTGCAAAAATCTGTGGTCTCTATTTATAACTAGTGAACCCATAATGTGAACAAATCGGATCCCCAAAGCTGTTTATAATTATATACCAAGAGGACGAAGATCACTGGGCCGTCCTATGAAACGCTGGAGGGAAAATTTTCTATAGGATCGTAACAGGCCTTGGCCT
This sequence comes from Diploptera punctata, assembly GCA_030220185.1. Classification (NCBI taxonomy): domain Eukaryota; kingdom Metazoa; phylum Arthropoda; class Insecta; order Blattodea; family Blaberidae; genus Diploptera; species Diploptera punctata. The sequence goes on along the minus strand of JASPKZ010000424.1, from coordinate 57,714 downwards.
AATACCTGGAAGGAAGAAGAAGACTCATAATGTTATTTGCATGGACAAAATAATTTAAACACGTTATGTATATACATCTTCTTAAATATGAAACCGCCATTCTCGTGTCGAGCAACGGATAGCAAGCCTTTAGCACTCCGATGAATTAAAATGTATAAGAGAAGAATTTGCATTTATATATATAGGAAAAACTAAAAGCAATTTAGAAACTCACAAACAAAAGAACACTTTAGAAACATAAAAAATGGTGAAATTGAAAAATCAGCTATAGCAGCACATAGTTTATTAGAGAATCATAGAATTGAAAAAGAAGAAAAATTTTTAACATCTATCTAATCCATTGGAATTAACAGTTTGGGAAAAGATATACATTAAAAAAAAACATACCAGAACCATGAACTTCGAGGTTTCTCTGGAACCAAGCTTGATTACAAAGTTCTTCAAAAGTACACCAGTTGACAGTTTAGAAAATTACTTCTTAAAAATTACACCAGATGACAGTTTGGAAAATTACCGACAAGAGAAAAAAATTGACAGTCATGAAAAAAGCTGAAGATGGGAATGATGTATTTTGTGATACTGCAGTTCTGTGTTAAAAAATCATAGATATATGAGCTAAGAAGAATTCACGTTTCATTTGATTATTAAGAAAACCTCATAATGTAAAAATTATCAAATTTATTATATTAATTAAATTTAATCTTATTCTTTTGTTTGTTTGTTAACAGGCATCACGTAGAGACTTGTTGCTGACTTCCAAAGCAGTGTTTCTTATTGGCAGAGAACCAATAAAAAAAGGTCCTGAAAAAGGGAAACACATAGAAGTAATTAAAAGAAAGTTGGAATTTGAACATATAAGTCACTTGTCCCTCAGCACTCTGCAGGTAACGTCAACACTTGTTCTTCTACATTACATGGAGATGTATCACATTTATTATTATTATTATTATATTATTATTATTATTATTATTATTATTATTATTATTATTATTATTATTATTATTATTATTATTGTTGTTATTTATTTGACAATGTTCATAACATCTTCCTGTGGCCAATTAATATGCTGTCATTCAACAACACATTTCTCTTTATTCCAATCTCCACCATCCAATCCTTTTTCCCCATGCTGCTTAAAAACAACATCAAACCACATCATTTTTGGCCATCCTCTTTTTCTACCCTGATAAAAAGCCCAAGATCAAATAATATTTGTATTTTTATATTATATTTTTAATTAACACTTTCCAGAATTGGACATAGTTTTTGTTTCTGAAATAAAAACTATGTCCAATTCTAGAAAGTGTTAATTTAAAATATAACATCAAAATATGAAACTTTACCGCTTAAAAGTTATGTATAAATGCTCAATAAAGATATTCATACTTTTAAAATAAGTCATCGGATGGCATTGATAGTAGCAATGACTATTGGCCTCCTGATAAAAGATAATTATATATATAAGTGGAAAGAATTTTTTACGTTCGTATTGGAGTTCTGATGATGTAATCAGTATCATACAAACACGCACAATTAGAGATCTGGGGTTTGAGTCCCGGTCCAGAAGTTAATTTTGCTTTTTAAAATAATATTAGTTTTTTTTATATAATCGAAAAGGGCTAATAAGTTGTGTACTGGCAACTGATTATTATTTTGTTGTTGTTGTTTGTCTATTGACAAGATGTGAGGATTCACTCTTGTGATATTCTGGGAGATTCTTCATATTCTGGAGATGAGGTTCATTTTTCTGCAGTGAAGTAGATGTTCTCCATTTAAGATGACTATTTAACTCTTGCCCCAAATGGTAGTCAATGACCAATTACATTTCAATGAATTTTAATTTACAACCATGACAGTGTGTTTCACCTTACTCTTTATCGATTATCAATTTCTCTTTATCAGCTCCTGCTTTTGTGATAAAGTAACCCCCTCCTTTTTAATATTCTGAACAGCTTAGAGCATTATTTTTCTCCAACAAATACATTGAATATAGTAATTAATGAACAGATTCCTTGATTCTACTGAGTTGTTTACTAGAAAAATAATTAGTAACCTATAATGTTGATTATAATATACAGTTTGATGTGTTTCATTATTTCTCCACTAGAGGGCATGCTTACAATATTACGATCCTATTTGGCAATAAATAATATGATCAAGTTGCAGTGAATATACATAACCTCACATTTCTGAATTGTTTTCAAACATCACCGTTTACATTAAACATATACATATTTTAAAACACCGGTAACTATATTTAAATAATCATTTTTGAGTAAACAGCTTAATTTTATTTGTTAAATAGTCCTAACAAATGCCACTCTTGATTTCCAAATCCTCTAGAAAAATTCACTCCACGTCACTTCGTGGTTCGTGAATTTATCGATGATTTGGAAATCACTTGTTACATTGCTTATGATTATTATTGTTGTTGGTGTCATGATCATAATAATCATCATGATATAATTGCAATCATCCATGATCATCATCACTTTCATCATTCCAAAAAAGATCATTTGGAATATATAACAATGACCATGAAATTCTTAGTTAATTCATTTGTCTTCTTTATTAATATCACTTTGAAACATGACTAATAATTTGTATTAAATTGTATTTGAAGGATGATTTTGTAATTCTGCACATGAAGGAGGATTACGACAGTATTCTGGAAGTGGTATTCAAGACAGAATTCCTGTTGCTCTTGAACAAGAAGTATCATGCTCAGGTGGGACGTGACATGGCAGTCAGGTTTTCAAACAGGTCAGTTTTGTATCAAAACATTATCATAACTTCATCTATAACATATAATTTTTTTTTGTCTAGTGGCACCAGGTTGTCTTTTATGACATTTCTGGCTTTCTCTCCTAGCATTGGCAGAATTGTAATCTATTTCTTAGGTGGGCTCGAACCCATGACCTATGGCTTTCTGGGACAATACTCTACTAACTGAGCTACCTGAGCGAGTTCCGATCTAAATGTAAATTTTCGTCTTATATACGTTGTTAATGTCCCGCGCCGTAGCCGAGTGGTTAAGGCAGGAAGCCTTGGCACAGAGCTACGGGACTTGCGCTGGTTCGAGTCTCCATGGGGGAAGAAATTTTCTCATGGTATTTCGGCCAGTATGGAACCAGTGCCCACCCAGCATCGTGATGCATGTGGGTAGCTACAATAAGTAGCGGCTCCAGGTTGAGAAAACCAGCTATAACGGCTGGGGGACTCGACATGCTGACCACATGTCACCCCTACACTGGCTGATTATCATCTACTTCTGTGATTGACACATGTGGATGTGAGGCCAGTAGCCGGCTGGTAGGCTAAGGGCCTTGTAGGCCTGTCGTGCCAGGAGTTTTTATACGTTGTTAATTCCCGTGCACCAAATGCTATGAAACCTTAATTTCTATCTTTGCAAATGGCGGCTTCTTTATTAAGAAGACATTTATTTGGGAATTTTTATATTACATTATAAAGCCAGTACGGCTTCTTTCGATGTTTTTATTATTCATTTCATACATCTCAATGATGGATAAATCATATTTGAAGAGAAAAATTATACGCTCAGATCAGGGCTTGAACCCAGAACCTTTGGCTTTCTGGGCCAATACTCTACCAACTGAGCTACCTGAGCAAGTTCCGATCTAAATGCAAATTTTCCTCTTATATATGTTGTTATGTTTATATATATAAAAACGAATGTCTGTCTGTCTGCCTGTTTGTCCTTTATGCATTACTACACCATTCATCTGATTGTGATGAGGCTTTTTGCAAAATGTTCAGGAGATTCCCAGGATGAACATAGGCTATAAGAGAGTTGTGATACTCGACCCCCTCACCCTTAAAAAATCATCCTTTATAGTGAAAAACATGTTTTTCGGAACTTTTTGAATGCTTAAATGGCTTATGCTGCCTAAACCATAACATATACACCAAATTAATGTATTTTGAATTTAATATCTAAAAAAATCTACAAAAAAGTCCACAACAGCGTATGTCTATCTTTTACGGATAACTCACAATAACCACTTTTATCTTTCATCTCATTGATGCCAAGAAGATCGGGATGACTAGATTCCCAGGCAAGACTAGCAGTGCATAGTGGGTATTCTTTTACAGATAACTCTCAATAACCATTTTTGTCTTTCAGCTCATTTATGCCAAGAAGATCGGGATAAGTAGATTCCTGGGCAAAGCTGGGTAATCAGCACTGGGTATCTAAAAATAATTACAATCCATCCATAGTAATTCTGCCCGAAGGCAGGTCCTTCACTGCAATCATAGCATTTTCATGCTATGCTTGCAGCTTTACTAGGGAATTGTGTAGGTGTGGTAGCTTCCCGTTGCTTTCCACACCAGTGAAGGATGATGATGATAATGATAATGATAAGGATGATGGCCATATGATTTTGGGGACCGTTTGGGCCTTAAAGTTTTCCTGGCATTTGTCTTACAGGCGAGGAAAAACCCCGATAAAAACCTCACCCAGAAAAACTGCCCTGACCGGGGATCGAAACTGGGCCCGCTGTGTGACAAGGCAGCACGCTACCTCGAGACCACAGCGGTGGACATAATTACGATATAAATTTATAATTATTTATCTTTTTACTTATTCAACTAAACATAAAAACACATTTAATTTATTTAAGCATAGCAATACACGCCAGGTATTAGCTAGTAGAATATAAATATAAATTGTAAATTACCTCATAGTGTTTCCAACTGACTCACTGGCTATATCGAACCCATAGGTTCATGACAATTCAGACTTAAGCTGTCCATACATTCCTATCCTGAGCTAATGTTTTTCAATCATCCCCTGTATAATCTACTTCCTTCAAATCATGGATAATGTTATTCTCCCACCTCATTCTTGGTCTATCAACTGGGTGTTTTCCTCTGGTTTTCCTGTAAGAAGCTTCCATGCACCTCTTTCATCCCTCATACGTGTCACATGTCCTGCCCATCACAATGTAAGAGACTTAACTGTTCTTATTATATCTGGCTTCCTATAATTATCATGTAGCTCACTATTATGTAGTTTTCTCCATTCATCTGTCCATCTCTTTTTGGCCCAAAAATTTTCCAAAGAACTTTATTCTCAAATACATGTAATCTCTTAAGAATTAAACCTCATAATGTTAAAAATTCCCAAATTTATTATGTAAATACATATAATCTCCTTTCCTCCCTTAAAGTAAGAGTGTATGTTTCTTATCTATATAACATACTGGGAGAATAACAGTTTTATATATTTGAGTTTAACGTTTTTGAAAGGAGTTGGGCTGACTGTAATTTTGATTAAATTAATTGGAAACTTCACACCTCTCGGAGAACAAAGTTCCTCACATCCGTTGCAGCCATCCCAGCTACTCATGTCGCCTGGGTTGTACTAAATGAGCAATTTTGATTCATCCTCGTTTGTCCCACTGCAGGAACATGGGTGCTTCCCTAGTTAGAAGTTTCTTAACTAACAAACAAACTAACTAATTAACTCACTAGCTCTATCAAACCCATGGGTTCATAGCTACATGGACATAAGCTTCCCATACATCCCTATCCTGAGCTAATATTTTCCAATCATCCCCTGAATAATCAACTTTCCTCAAATCATGGTTAATGTTATTCTCCCATCTCATTCTTGATCTACCAACTTGGTGTTTGCCCTCTGGTTTTCCTACAAGAAGCTAACATGGAGTGTATGAGGTTAGATAATTATGACCTATTTTATTTATTAGTTACACTTGATAAATTATAATAGTTAGTGCCATTATGAAGTTCTACTTAATTATTAATTTGAATCTAGTCATCTTACCTCATTAATTGTCGTATTTTAGAGAACAAATTTCAATATGCATTGCATATCATCATCAGCTCTTTCAGCCTGTTGAACTTGTGATTGTTGGTCCTGGATGTCGACTCCCCCTCCATCTTTTTGTTGACTGAAGATCTTCCAAAAGAGTATTCATGTGATGTAATTTGGAATTCCTTTAGTCAACCAAAAGGTGGAAGGTAAGTGGACATCCAGGTCCAGTAACCAAAAGTTCAACAGTCTAAAAGAGCTGATCATGCTATGTAATGCATATTGAAACGTGTTCTCTAATATACAACAATTTATGAGGTAAGAGTTTAGACTCAAATTAATTATTATTATTCTTCTTTATTAGGAATTTCCCTACAATAGAGTAGTTTTCCTACAACCCATTGTAAATTTTTCTCCTCCATAAATCCCTACTCTCCGCATTGTTCTCTGTTAATCCTCTCGACACCATACTTCTATGCATTCCTTGAGCCCATCATTCTTTTGGTCTCCCCTTTCTTCTATTGTCCTTCGCTTCAAAATTTAATATCATCTTGGATATCCTGTCATCTGACATCCTCTTTACGTGGCCGAACCATTTGTCTTCTTTCTTCAATAACTTCTAGAACATCTTTTTGAACATCCATTATTTATCAGATTTTAGTATTTCTAATTGTCCACTGCTGTGATCTCGAGGTAGTGTGCTGCCTTGTCACGCAGCGGGCCCAGGTTCGATATCCGGTCAGGACAGTTTTTCTGGGTGAGGTTTTTATCAGGGTTTTTCTTCACCTGTAAGACAAATGTCAGGAAAACTTTAAGGCCCAAATGGTCCCCGAAATCATGTGGCCATCGCAATCATCATCATTCATGTGCATCTTAGATTAAGCTTAGGATTAGGGACTCTCCTGGCACACCACTATCATCATCATCACCCATCATATCATCGAGGCAACGTAACCCCGCCTTCCAGGCGCCCCAACCTCAGAAGTGGGTTACAAGTATGCCATGCCAGGAGAGAACACCAGGAATGTCAAAAGATAACCTGGGGCATTTGCAAAAAAAAAAGTATTTCTAATTTTGTCACGTCTTGAATTTCTAGAACCCCTCATTCAAAAGTCCATCTCTGTCACCAATAGTTTATGTGGTTGCTCTCTGCTTAATAACCTCATTTCTGCACCATACAATAGTATACTCTCCACCAGTGAACTATAAATAAGTTTTTTTTTTTCAAATGAATTATTAGTTATGTTTATTTCCCAACATATATCAGGAATGGCATGTGGTTAGCATACCAACCCAATGAGATGTATCTAGGCTATGTGGATGATGAAGGTCCGTAATTTTGCTTGGACACCTTTTTTCAGGCTTAAGTTTCTTTTACGAGCCTGAAAATATCAAAACTTGGAACCCATGCTTGAAGTTCCTTCCAAAGTACTTGTTCCTTGGATTTTTCCATCTTAAAAGAAATCTAACTACCATGGCTGGGTTTGAATCCGTGATCCTCGGGACTAGGAGAAAGGAACATAACCACTAGACCACCAGGGCCGACTTGTAACATAAGAACATATTTAAGGGGGGGAACTACACCTTTAGCCATTACAAATATGGCATATTTCAATATTTTCTTTCTCAGCAACAATGCTGGTTACAGAAATGAAATTTGGCATGTGATATCTATATTACAATGTGAGAATTTTTGTGTGCTTAAGTACAGTCTTACTTCAGTCGTTTATGGTTAATTAAATATTCAAAATATCAGATGAAAATTTTGCATTGTCTTGCCGTTTCCCTGATCATTTTCCTAAATTTCAATATATTTTAATGATTCTTGTTTTATTTTATTCATTAATGTTGTAGCTACAAAATATACTACAATTAAGTTATGTAGGCAGGAAATAACACTATGAGGCTTATTTTAATTCATGTTGAGTTGTTTTTGACTCACCTCATACTTCTTAACTCCTTTACAGACTCGAGTTTCTTCACTGCATTTGTGACATTCTCATTGTTATGATCGTGATACAGCATTGAGAATGTCACAAATGCAGTGAAGAAACTCAAGTCTGCGAAGGAGTTAAGTAGTATGAGGTGAGACAAAAACAACTCAACATGAATTATACTACAATTGTTTAATTATATAGAGTGTAAATATTTTATTTTTCATTTTAAATTGATGCATACTCATTTTTGTTAAAATTTGCATTAAAAATATTCTTTTTAAATAAAATATAATAGGTACATTACTGATTGTAGTATATTTTGTGTCCCGCGCCGTAGCCGAGCGGTTAAGGTAGGAAGCCTTGGCGCAGAGCTACGGGACTTGCGCTGGTTCGAGTCTCCATGGGGGAAGAAATTTTCTCATGGTATTTCGACCAGTATGGGACCGGTGTCCACCCAGCATCGTGAGGCAATTGGGTAGCTACAATAAGTAGCGACTCCAGGTTGAGGAACCAGCTATAATGGCTGGGGGACTCGACATGCTAACCACATGTCACCCCTATACTGGCTGTTGATCATCTACCTCTGTGATTGACACATGTGGATGTGAAGGGCAACCGCTGAAAAGTGGAAAGACCCTCAATCGGAGTAAATTTTGTTCATCTCTGTAAACTACATATACATGCAAAATTTCATCTCAATATCTTGAAAACTTTGGGAGTTATCAGGGAAACCGTATTGAAAAAATTAAGTTACAGAAAACAAGTGACAAACTTACCTCCTAAAATTAAAGGGTTCACTTGAGTGACAGCATTGCACATTTTTAAACATAACTTGAAATGTAATAGAGATATCAATGAAAATCTTTCACTAATTTAAAGACTAAGGGTCGAATGTTTGAACGCATTAGACAGTAAAAGGCGTTCTCTGCTGAGAAAGTTTTATCCAAATACATTTTGCTTACTCAGAAATCTATTCATGTGATAATAATTGTAAGCTACCTGATGAGGTACCTTAAGATCATAGCTCAAGATAGAAACTTATTGTGAAAATCCCGAAGGGAACCAATGGTAACCGATGTAGTTTGAAACCCTTGCAGCTTTATCCAAGATGTCGGATCTTGTAGACTTCGATCATGTTTTCGGTATACGCGGAGAAGAGGAATTTGGTAGAGTCTACCAAAGAATTCAACTGGAAGAACAGGAGAATCGGCATAATATTGCACGACGCAGACGTCGTTGTATACGGTATTATTTGCGGAACGCAAGCGTAAATGCGTTCCTCTATAGCAGACAAAAAATAACGGAAGTGGTTTTATTGCTGAGAATTCTGGGTAATTCGTTGCCAATATTATGAAAATGTCACCTTTCATGCATGACTGGTAAGTCGGCCGTTAATTCGATCTCAGCAATTGCTCACGGTGAGTCAGCTCACCAGTGATTGGAAGTAATTTGAGTAGAGACTAATGTATTTGCATGTGGCCCTAAGTTTCAATCTATATGAAAAAAAAAAATTGAAAAATTACTTTTTTTGACCCTCTATACAGATGAATGCAGAATGGAAATAGAAGACGGAGCTGGAGCTGGAATTTACTCAAAACTGTTTAGCTTCTATGTTGCAGTAGGGAAAAGTTACACACACTTCGATGGAGAAATTCAGGCAATAGAGTTAGCACTAACACAACTCCTCTACAGAATAAATACATTTCAGAGAGCAGTTTGTACTAAGTGATTCAACATCAGCTATACAAGCTATAACAACATATAACTCTCCAATCTCCAGAAAAGTGTTGGAAATAAAAAAGATCATAAGATTATTGACCAAACAAAATAAAATTATCCAGCTCCAATGGATCCCCTCTCATTGCGGGGTACATGGAAATGAAATGGCGGATCTTTTACCAAAAAAGGGCACCAAAATTTTACAGAAAACAAATCAATCCCTGCCCTACCATTCTGCAAAAATTATAATTAAAAGAAACTTCCAGAAATAACTGATGGAGCACCTCAAATCACAAAGGAATGAGAAACCATGGGCAGCTATGTCGCAGAATAAAAACTTAATACCTGAACAACCAAGACATGAAGCAGCAATATTCAGGCTGTTAACAGGCCATGACTACCTGGCAGCACACCTCCATAAAATTGGAATCTTCAACTCTCCAAATTGTATCCTGTGCCAAGACAATAACACTACCATGAACAAAGATCATCTAGCTAGTTGTGAGGCTCTGAAGACGTCACCTACAAGAACTCTGGCAGGACTCTATTGGGAAGCAAGACAGCAAATGGAACACATCCAAGCTAATGGGCATTAGACTACTACTTTTTTGACCCTCAAAGGTGAAGGTCCCCCCTTAAAACAATAAGATGGAGTCTGTTGCACCTTACTTCATAAAAGTTGAGTTCTTTTAGGACATTCTTCAGTCTGGACAAGCTGAAGATAAAACACAAGTGTGTTTTGAAGCATGTGCTAAAAGAACTCAACTTTTATGATGTAAGATGCAACAGACTCACCTTATTTATTAAGAAGAACCTCGTAATGTTACTTCCTATTGTAATTTTATAAGATGATGTTTATACAGAATGTTTGTTTACAGCTTGGAGTTCAGAGTGAAGAAAGAAGGTTGGGGTGGAGGTGGAATTCGTCAAGTGAAATTCATTTCATCTGGTACTGGTGACATGGTTGTTCTGAAACCATCTGGCAAGGTTCTTACTGTTGGAATTGGTCAAGGTCTGCCAAGTAACACAAGTAAGTATATGCTTTTTAATCAAAATTACTGTGGCAAGTTTAACACTGAGGTATTTAACAATTAATAAATTGAGTCAGATAAATATTTTTTCATCTCGCCTCATAAAATTCCATGTATTCACAGGACCGGTTTCAAGGTCATGTCCAAAAGAACACAACAATTTGTGAGTAAGATGAACAGACTAACCTTTATAAATGAGATGAATCTGGTACATCATCATCATAGTACATTCACAAATTTAGGCCAGAAGTCTTTTGAGTGGACATCCTGGCCTTCTTCTTCCTGCAGGTTGATATCTTAACATTTGTTTGGGTATCCTGTGATCTTCCATTCAATGAACATGTTGCATCCATCTTGACTTATAATTAGAAATTCTGTTTTCTAAAGGTTCCATGTGTAATTCTTCTAAGATGTCTTCATTTTTTTGTGATCTAGTAGTGTGTATCCTGCAATCCTCCGAAGGTATCTCATTTCAGCAGATCTAAGTCTCTGTATATCCTTCTGTTTCAATGCCATACTTTATTACCATACAAAAGAGTTGGAAGAGTCGGTATTTTATACACTTTTAGTCTTGAATGTTTTTGGACTATCTGTGGCTTGAAGATAGATTTTATTAACCCTAAAATTCTTAAAAATTTAGATACTTTCGCATTTAAATCCTTTTCTTCATATGAGATATTGCATCCTAGATATGTAAAATTATTCACCTGCTCCAAAATTTTATTGTCAAGTACAATTTTACTTCTGACAGGATCTACACCTTAAAATGCCATAATTTTCGTTTTCTCTATAGATATCTTCAATCCATAGAATCTGGTACATCTTACCTCATAAATAGAGACCGGATTATATGCAACATAATAAGCTCGAAATATGCATGAAAAATGGTTAAAATGAGCATGATAAATGTCAATATTATGCAATACCAAATAATAAACAAAAAACATAATAATTATTACTTTATTAGATATTTCATTTCTAAATTAACATAATAATTAGTATTTTTAATATCTTATATTTGAAGAGAAAAATTTTCGCCTAGACCGAGACTCGAAGCCGGGACCTTTGGCTTGCCGGGCCAAATGCTCTACCAACTGAGCTACCAAGGCAAGTTGCAATCTAGACGCAAATTTTTCTCTTATATATGTTATATATATATTTTTAATATCTATTTATTAATATTATCATTTATCACTGATAAATGATAAATTGTCAATTAGTAACAGGCAAAAGTGTTGTTCACAAATTAAAATATTCTATGTTTTGCTACTATTGTGAACAGATGATCAGGCACTGTTCCAAATGTTCGGTAGTAAGGTTGTGTCTTCGATCGCTCTATGTTTATAAACAGAAAAGGACCGTTCTACCTCAACTAAAACAACTGGGCAGTATTTGAATTTGGGTGCTATTTTGGCACTTATTATTTCTGGCAAAAGCTTTGCCCATCCAATTTATAAAACTACTAATCTGACACCAAAGTTCAAAGCCGGGTTATTGTTGATAATGTTTTCAAACTTTTCCTTAAGTTTGTTTGGAATACCTCCGACAATAAGGAGTTCAGTGGACAGAATTTATCCATTAATTGAATAGATTCAATCAATGCCAAACTTAGAGTTTCAAGCTTTATAATAGTTACAGGTATATGGGAAAAATGAGTGCTAATCACAGCATTTTTTTAAAATACTGGAATCGTTAAATGCTTCCTTACACTAACAAAGTGCCAAATCCTCTGCACTATCGAAATCATTTACTACACCTTTGATAGTCTTGAAATGTTCATTGTAAAACAACACAGATTTTTAAATTATTGTAAATATAGCGCAAAAATATGTGTTATCACTAGTTTTTAGTTCAAATATGCAATAATGGGTGAAAAAGGTCTAAATATGGAAATGCATATGCAACATGAAAATGCATATAATCCAGTCTCTACTCAAAAGTATTTGTTTTTCATTTAACATGTTTTGATATGTTGTCCATGCCATTATCAGCTTGTCCACACTGATGATTTTTATGTTGTTGGCCCTGGATGTCGACTCCCACTCTATCTTCTGGTTGACTGTAGAACTTGTAAATCATATCTATTTCCCTGGGTATTTCAAAATTCATTATCCTATTTTTATTCTTCTTGATATAGATCTTATCCTGAAGGTGAGCCCTTTAGGCCGGTATTCAAGAACCAAGCTTTCTGCAAAGAGGGACTCTCAGCCCATCTCACCTTGGTTAATTATGTGGGTCATGCAGAACCTACTCTAACTGGCTCACTCTATTCAACATCATGTACTAACAAGATATCTATTTTTAAAAAAAGTTATCGGGAACATGTTGAAAGATAAGAGCCTCAGCTTACAGAAGATGGAGGTGGCATGGCCTAGAGGTTTTGAATACCTGCCTTAGTGTTTTCTAACTGTTTTAATAATTTAATATCTACATTGATTTTATGTTTTTCTCACCAGACATTATTAAAAGAGTTAGAAAACACTAAACAGCTGACCTTTGGGAGAAGATCTATATCCAGATGAATAAAAATAATTAACTCACTGGCACTATCAAACCCATTGGTTCATGGCCACACAGATGTACGCTCTCCATACATCCCTATCCTAAACTGATCTTTTCCAATCTTCCCCTGTATAATTTACTTCCCTCAAATCATGGTTAATGTTATTCTCCCACTTCATTCTTGGTCTAGCAACTGGGCATTTTCCCTCTGGTTTTCCTAGAAGGAGCTTCCATGCCTTCCTTTCATTCCCTATTCATCGCATTCACCCATCACAGTCTACGAGACTCAACTGTTCATATTATTAAATTAATATAACTATGATTGAAATAAGTAAATTAATGTACACAACTAAACTATTGTAATCAATGGTAAAGAGAAAAATGTTTGCTTGAACCGGGAATCGAATCCTGATCCTTCAGCTTTCCGTGTTGATGCTCTGACCACTGAGCTAATTCAGACTTCATTCCCATCCAAGCACAAATCCTCCCTGATTCATTGCATTGAATGTGGGACTAAGATAGTAAGGTGAAGGGAGGATTTGTGCTTGGATTAGAATGTAGCCTGAATTAGCTCAGTGGTCAGAGCATCAGTATGGAAAGCTGCAGGTTCAGGGTTTGATTCCCAGTTCAGGCAAAAATTGTTCTCTTTACTATTTATTACAATGTTGTTATATCTCGTTTCCATAAAGATGTTGTAGGTCATTGTTGTAGGTCACTGTTATTACAGTCTTCTCCATTTGTTTGTCTGCACATCTCTCTTCAGTTCAAAAATTTCCCTAATAATTTTGTTCTCAAACACTTGTAATCTTTTCTCCTCCTTTAAAGTAAGAGTCCATGTTTCACATCCATGTATTATTCCTATTGTAATTTATTAACAGAGTCACCTTATTTATTATTATTTACAGAACCAATTATACGTCGTACCATCATTAGCACCAATTATGGAAAAATTGAGAACAACACATCACAAAATTTGAAGCCACAGATAAAACCTCGACCAATAGGTGCATCACCATCGAGACCGGCTCCCAGGTTACCTACGTCTGCACCTCGTGGTAACATTAGGGCACCACCACCTCCCAGTGAACCAGCACCGCCTAACCAGCCCACTGTACGTCCAGGTTTCAGGCTGCCTGCATTGGGTAAGAATCAATTCGTTGTTAGAAATATGTTAGTAGCTGAAAGTTATACAATGGTCCAATTGATAACAAATGCTTCTTTTTATGGCTGTGCTGTCCTAACAACTATTAAGGTTAATATATGTATGTAGTCCACCGCTGTGGTCTCGAGGTAGTATGCTGCCTTGTCACGCAGCGGGCCCGGGTTTGAACTCCGGTCGGGACAGTTTTTCTGAGTGTGGTTTTTATCGGGGTTTTTCCTCATCTGTAAGACAAATGTCAGGAAAACTTTAAGGCCCAAACGGTCTCTGAAATCATATGGTAATCATCATCATCATCATCATCATCATCATCGTCGTCCTTATCATCATCATCATCATCCTTCACGGGAAGCTACCACACCTATAATTCCCTAGTAAAGCTGCAAAGCATAGCATGAAAATGCTATGAATTGCAGTGAAAGACCTGCCCTCGGGCAGAATTACTATGGATGGATATGTATGTAGGGAAATAACACTATGAGGTTTATTTTAATTAAATTACTTAAACAGTTAGAAAAATCAAAGGAACTTACAATGTGGGAGAAGATTTTACATATGCAAGAATAAAAAGAAAGCTATGAATTTTGAAATACCCAATCAAAATGAGAGGGGATTGATTTGAAAGTTCATTGATCAGCCAACAGAGAGTGCAGAAGTCAATTTGCAGGAGGGACAACTGCAAGGTGGCAGTTGTGATGCATCGACAATGTCACGATTTCAGTGATGAAACTCGAGTCTGCATAAAAATCAATAAATATGAGGTGAGTCAAAAACAACTCAGAATTAACTATTAAGGTATTGAATCAGAAGCATACACCTCACCTTATATTTTGTTTTGTCACTTGGAACATGTTTCACTAAAAAACCTTCAGCTATTTCAACTAGAATCTGTCCTTTAATTATTTATATTGATTTTATTAAACACAATGTGTACATTTAGAATTTTCACCAGTCTTTTGTAATTTTGGTGAGAGGCTGAGTTCTGCTTTGGCATTTCATTAGGTGGTACCTGGAGCATGGCTCGTCGCAAAGCTTACATCTGCAGTCCTCCTTCGGGTCGTGGTATGACGGATTCTGACATATTTTCCAGTGGAAACCATGCGCGGCGAAGCGTGTGTATAGGTGGCGAAGTTGGAAGTTCGGTCCTTTCCACACATCGGTTTTCATTGTTTCTGTGTCCATTATTTCCATCGGTATTGCATTGGCTTTGTTTTGTCTCTCTTTGATGGCGTCTTTATATGCCTGGGTTTCTGGTAGATTGAAGCGAAGCTTGATGTCCTCAATGAAGTAGGATTCATGTGCTATTCTGTAGGCGTAGCTGTTTCTTGTGTACTTTGAGAGTGACAAGGCCCTCTTGAGATATCTGGCTTTGACATTCTCCAATTTCTTGAGGTTTTTCGCTGTTAGGTGAATCCAAATTATCTGAATACCGTATGTGGCCGCTGGTGCTACCTTGAGTTGGAACAGGTGCCATCGCCGTTGGCAGGGACAGTCTCTCAAGCTTGGGGATGTCGAACATCGAATTTATTGCCGCTGTGGTCCTGTCTTGTATATGCATGGTGAACGTGGTTCCAGTAGTCTGCAGCGTCACTCCCAGGTACTTAAAGTTGGGGACTATTTCTAGGGCTGAGTCGCCGCACATAAAGTGGTCATTTTTTGATAATCTGCCTCCTCTTCTGAACTTCATTTAATTATTTATGAATTAGGGATTTAGACTTGCCTCATGTTTTTATTTTTCCTGCAGACTAGTTTTTTCACACTTGTGTGACATTGTCAATGGCTACCAACTTCCGAATTTGCAGTTGTCAATCCTGGAGGTTGATTTCCGCTCCCTCTGTTGGCTGACTGATGAACTTGCAAATAAAACTTTTTTCTCCAGGAATTTCAAAATTTTCATGGTTTTTTTTTATTTTTGTGGATGTACATTTTTTTCCCCCAAATTGTGAGTTCCTTAGATTTATCTAATTGTTTCAGTGATTTGGCTCTTGTTTCGATTCTGTGTTTTTCTATTCATGCATGTGCAGCTATTGCAGATTTTTATATTTCTCCATTTTTAACATTTCTTTTAATCAATAGAATGTAAATGAGCAACTATATATTGTCTCCTTCCAGTTCAGACTTGGCACCCAAATTTAGTATTATTCTTTTTCATGGAAAATACAAGTTTCATTTAATTTAGAAACATTTTGTGATTAATATTTAATTTTAGGAAGTTATATTTTGAGGTTATTTTAATTATATTATTTTTGGTCTGGACATCTTACCTCAATATTAATGTTGATTTGTTCTTGGACATGTTTCAAAACAATTCTGTTTTATCGTCAGCTTTCCCAGACTGGTTTTATTTATGTTGCATTATGTTGCACCACCTGGATGTCGATGCCAGCTCCATCCTGTGGTTGGCCAAAGAACCTCCAAACAAGGTCACCCTCCATCGGAATATCAAAATTCATAACTCTGTTTCTGTTCTTCTGAATATAAATTTTTTTCCAAATAGTCAGCTCTTTTGTATTTTCTAACTGTTTTAATAATTTAGTGTCTGAATTTATATTATGTTTTTCAGACCAAACATGAGCAGCAACTGCAGATTTTTCAATTTCTCCATTTTTAATATTTCTTATGTGTTCTTTGGTTCAAATTTTATAAAATCAACAGGGTTCAATCCAATTGGACATAAATTAGCAGAATTTAATAGTTTAACTCATAGATTGGTAAACTTACCCTTAAACGAAGAAGATTTCAAACATGAGAAAAAACACATAATCAAAGTAGCAAGAGAAAATGGGTTTGATGAAAAAATGGTACATAAAAGGATAGAAAAGTATAAAAAACAAAAAATGATAAACAGAAGTAATCTTGAAAAAGAAGAACCACCTATGAAAAAAATATAGGAAATTCACATATCACCCCTGGGTACATAATAAATTTCAAAATATATTTGAGAAGTTTAATATTAAATTAGCACCAAAAAATAACTACAGTTTAAATAAACTAATAAAAACCAACAAAAATGAAAAAACTGATAAAAAAAAAAGTCAGGAATATATCAAATTGAATGCATGGGTTGTGAAAGATATATATAGGGAAAACAAAAAGAAACCTAAAAATTAGAACCAAAGAACACATAAGAAATATTAAAAATGGAGAAATTGAAAAATCTGCAGTTGCTGCTCATGTTTGGTCTGAAAAACATAATATAAATTCAGACACTAAATTATTAAAACAGTTAGAAAATACAAAAGAGCTGACTATTTGGGAAAACATTTATATTCAGAAGAACAGAAACAGAGTTATGAATTTTGATATTCCGATGGAGGGTGACCTAGTTTGGAGGTTCTTTGGCCAACCACAGGATGGAGCTGGCATCGACATCCAGGTGGTGCAACATAATGCAACATAAATAACACCAGTCTGGGAAAGCTGACGATAAAACAGAATTGTTTTGAAACATGTCCAAGAACAAATCAACATTAATATTGAGGTAAGATGTCCAGACCAAAAATAATATAATTTTGTGATTCTCTACAAACTATGAGCTGCAATTGCTGATTTTCAGTTTTACCATTTTTAATATTTGTAAAGTTTGGATCTTCACATAGTATGCAGGATGAAGATTCAAAAATATTAATTTTATGAAAGTGTGCTGCCAAACAGTCATGTCCAGTATCATCCTAAAAATAGCAACACCACTGCTTCTTGGGTAGTCAGGGATTTGATTATTATTTTTTAACAAACTTTTCCATTTTTTGTTACAACTTTTTTTTGTGAATTGTTCTTTCCAGGATAGTTTTATTTTAATTATTGAGTTAATTATTTTAACTCGCCTCATATTTTTTTTATATTCTGCAGACTATAGTTTCATCGCATCTATGCAACACTATTGATGCATTCTAACTAGTCTATATAGTCTGCAGAATATCAAAAAAATATGAGACGAGTCAAAATAACTAACTTATAATAATTAAAAGAAACCTCATAGTATTATTTCCTACAAATATTAACTGGTTTTATTTTGAGTCATGAAAACAGCTGAGGATGGAAAATATGTTTTTCCAATACCACAGTGCTGTGTTTAAACAACATAGATATATGAGGTAAGAAGAATTCACAATTCATTTGATTCTTATTTGTAATTTATGTCTGTTTTTGATGTGTGAAATGAAATTTTGTTTGAGCTACTTTGTTTTATATTTGTTCCTTTTTCTTCTTCTTCTTCCTTCCTAGTATTAGGAAAGGCCTGTTACGATCCTATAGAAAATTTTTCCTCCAGCGTTTCATAGGACAGCCCAGTGATCTTCGTCCTCTTGGTATATAATTATAAACAGCTTTGGGGATCCAATTTGAACTCATTCTTCTAGATGGTGTTTTCAATTTAGTTGGTACTGTTTAATATATTCCAAAATTGGCATAGTCTTCAATTCTTTTAAGATATCGGTGTTCCTTTTCCGATCCCATCTGGTGTAACCCGCTATTCTACGCATGAATCTCATTTCACAAGCCGTTATTCTGCTTTCATGTTGTCTTTTTTAGTGTCCATGCTTCACTACCATAGGTCAACACTGGTCTAATTGTTCACTTTTTTGCTAGGTAATCTGCTATTTCATTTCCTACAATACCATAGTGAGATGGAATCCATTGGAAACATAGGTCTTTTTTTGGCTTTTTAAGATTCTTAATGAACTGTTGAATTTTGCTTACTCTGCTGCAGTTGGGATATGGTGATGATAATGCTTGTGGAGTCACTCAATATTACAGCTTTAGAGAATGAGTGTAATGATTCAAGAGTTTTATTACACAAAGTCAATAAAAACCCAAATCACAAATTTAAAAAGTTAAAAGAGTCAAAAGCATTTCAGTAGCGACCATACCATTATCAAGACTTAATATTGACTGAAGACAAACAAAGTGAAATGTGTAAACTAAAAATAGATAATGATTAAAAATTAAATGTTTATCAACTGTCAAATATGATCTACTGACTTGGAGGTCAAATATTGTATTTAATAAATAGGTCTTTTTGGTGACTATTTAACCTTTAAATGCCCAGGAGCCCATATGCTGGGTTTTAAAATGTACGTCCAGTATGCCCGCAGACCCAGCGTATGGGTTCTGAGCAGGCAGACCAGTTTGGTTGCTTGAAATTATACTGGATAATACTACTTTTGTAACATACCTTTTTTCAGGGTTATCAGATGCTTGGCAACGTGATGTGAAGATAGCATTTGTTTATTAAATGTTTGTTTTTGTGTGATAAGCCTCGAAACAATCACCAATTCACAAACCGACATCATACTTTTTACACTTCACTTGCACACGTTTTCTGATTCCTCCTTCCCGAACACACACGACAAATTAGTCTTTGTAAAGCTACCGATCAATGTTGACTAAAGTTAACTTCAAGTCACGAAATGTCTGTACTCAATATACTAGGTCTACCAACCATGGAGTCATCTACAGGGTGTTCTACCAGCCTGTTCCAAAAAGTCTGTGACAAGTCTAAGTCGGAAGTCTCTATGTGTTGTTTTGGCCCAATGAAGTCAGGAGAAGAAAACTGTATAGAATGGTCAAGTCTAACAAATGAAAAAATAATTTTTTTGGTTGAGTAAACAATCTATAACGGCTGGCGGACTCGACATGCTGACCACATGTCACCCATGCACTGGCTCGATAATCATCTACCTTTGTGGTTGACACATGTGAGTGTGAGGCCAGCAGCTGGATGGTAGGCTAAGGGCCTTCTAGGCCTGTCGCACCATGGAATTATTATTATTTTTAGATTATTAAGCATCCCTTTTCTCTTAGGTCTTACTATCCCACAACACGTCATTTCACATTAGAATAATTACTCCAAGAAAAAGGTACATTTCTGATTCTGTCATGTCAGGGGGAAGAGTGCAGTTTTCTTCGCTGTCAATTCTAGTTTCACGAACCCAAGACCTGACAAAAGTCAGGTGTCTCACAGCTATAAGTGTCAGTTGATTGTAGCTTGTGATTGTCATTGATATCGATTTCGTCATGTCATAATCCGAGAATATCTTGTATTTCAGCGGACCGTAGTGATTTTGTACTAGACAAAACGTAAACTTCACTCTGAGTCACAAAACTGTGAATGAATAAGGGCTGTGAGTGGAATGTGACCTGTTTTTTTTCTCAAAACTTTCCTGCTTAGGGGGAAAACTGACCGGATGCAACATAATAAACAAAAGAATGAACGAGGGTTAGAATATACCTAAATCTGTATATAGTTTTTCACTTCTAACCTGATTCACAACACTCTAAAGTCCCTAAAGTTATTTGGAAACTATCGTGAATTTAAAAATTATCTCTATGGTATAAAATATCACTACGGGTTTTTGCCGTGAATACCACTGATTTTACAATAATATTTAACACTTTAAACGTTGTTTGATGTTTGTGACCCCCACAGATTTTAAAATATGAGTTAATAAAATCAGCAAAGTTATAGTCAAAAGCCAAGGAGTTTAAAACCTAGGTGGACATTTAAACCCGGGCAGCCTGCCGCTACCTGGCCATTTAAACTTGGGCGCTTAAAGGTTAACCAGTGCCCCAAATGCAAGTCAATGACCAATCACGTTTCAATGAATTTTGTTTTGCAACCAATCATAGTCGTGTTTCACCTTGATATTTATCTACTTCTGTTTATCATATTAAAGAAACTTACTCACTTACTCACTGGCACTATCGAACCCATAGGTTCATGGCCGCACGGACATAAGCTCTCCATACATCCCTATCCTGAGCCAATGCTTTCCAATCATTCCCTGTATAATCTACTTCCCTCAAATCATAGTTAATGTTGTTCTCCCACCTCATTCTTGGTCTACCAACTGGGCGTTTTCCTTCTGGCTTTCCTACAAGAAGTTTCCATGCACGTCTTTCATTCCCCATACGTGCAACATGTCCTGCCCATCGCAGTCTACGAGACTTAACTATTCTTATTATATCTGGCTTCCTATAAAGACCATGTAGTTCATTGTTATGAAGTCTTCTCCATTCACCTGTCTGTTCATCTCTCTTTGGTCCAAACATTTTCCTAAGAACTTTATTCTCAAATACTCGTAATCTCCTTTCCTCCCTTAAAGTAAGAGTCCATGTTTCGCACCCATATAATATAACTGGTAGAATAATAGTTTTATATATTTTCAGCTTAACGTTTTTTGAAAGGAGTTGGGACATCAAAAGTCTCTGCAATGCATAATAGCATGCATTTCCAGAATTGAGCCTATGTTTAATTTCTTTGTGCATCTCATTCCTATTTGTGATTATTGTTCCTAGGTATTTGAATTCAGCCACTTCCTCAAAATTTCCCTCATTCGTAATTAGCTGTCCATTTCCATTATATAATGAATTTCTACGTGTGACCATGTATTTAGTTTTATTGATATTTACTTCCAGTCCCAATTTCTTAGTGTTACTCAATAGTGTGTGCGTGTTGTCCTTTAGTATCTCCTCGCTATCGGCCAACAATACTACATCATCAGCATAAACTAACAGCTTATTAATACCATTGAGTTGTAAGCCATCCTCATTCTCTAAAGATTTAATGGCATGCTCTAGTACAGAATTAAATAGTAGAGGAGATAATGCATCTCCTTGCTTCAACCCATTCTGGATTTCAAAAGTGTCCGAAAACTGTTTGCCTACACGCACCCTACTCTTTGAGCCATTTAGACACATTCGTATAAGTCTAACTAACTTTTTAGGAATTCCGAACTCCAGCAGGATACTATATAACTTCTCCCTCTTAATTGAATCATATGCTTTTTTGAAGTCTACATATAGTTGATGTACAGTTCCATTATATTCCCATTTCTTTTCTAAAATCTGCCTTATACTAAAAATCTGATCTGTTGTAGACCTGTTTCTTCTAAATGCACATTGATGATCTCCTAGAATGTCATCAATATAGGGAGTAAGTCTGCTTACTAATATATTTGTTAGAATTTTGTACGAAGTTGAAAGTAATGAGATGCCCCGGTAGTTGTTGCAATCAGTTTTATCTCCTTTCTTATAAATTGGTACTATAATTGATTCCTTCCATTCATCTGGAAGAGCTTCTTTTTCCCAAATCATACTAAGCAACCAGCGTATCTTGTCCATCAATTTTTCTCCCCCTGATTTTATCAGTTCTGCTGGGATCTCATTTGAACCTGATGCTTTATACATCTTCAATTTTTCAATTGCCATTTCAACCTCTAATGCACTTGGCTCTGCGACTAGCATTTCTGCTGTCTGTAACTTATCCTCCTCAATGTCCTGTTCTGTATGTACATTTAATAGCTGATTAAAGTAACTTTTCCGTCTATTTAATATACTCCTGGAATCTGCCATCATATCCCCATTTTCATTCCGAATTATGTTTGTTCTAGCCTGAATGAAACCCTTTCTTCTCTATACTAATTCCCTGATATAATTCTCTAATGTTCCTATTTTTTGCATTCATTTCAAGATCATTAATCTTCTCTCTCAAATATTCCCTCTCTTTACTCTTTAGTAACTTGGTGGTTTCCCGTCTAACACTACCCAATTGCTCTAAATTTACCTCATTTGGCTCGTGTAACCATTCATTTTTGCTAGCTTTCTTTCCTTTACAATGTTGGCACATTCCTCATCAAACCATTTCTTGTTTTGCCTCTTTTTTAAACAACCAATGCTTTCTGATGCTGACAATTTAATAGTATCTCTTATAGCCTCCCATTCTTTATTTATATCAGTTTTCTTCTTCGTTTGCCACATTGTTTCATCTGAAGATTCCAGTACTTCAAATCTATTAGCAATTTTGATTTGGTATTCTTGCTGCATTTCATCATTTTTCAAGTTTTTTAATTCATATTTTACAGAATCATCTGTAGCGTTTGTTCCTCTCATAAGCGATAGCCGTTGTCTGATTTTCACTCTGACCAGATGATGATCCGAATTGCAGTCTCCTGTCCCTCTAACTGATCTAACATCAATGATGCTACTGTGCCAGCGTTTATCCACTAATACATGATCTATCTGGTTCCGAGTTTCTCCATCTGGAGACGTCCAGGTGTATTTATGAATATCCTTATGCTGAAATGTTGTGCTCTTAACAATGAGATTCTTTGATGTGGCAAATGTGACTAATCTAACCCCGTTGTCGTTACTATCTTCATGAAGACTGAATTTGCCTATTGTTGGTTTGAATATATCTTCCTGCCCCACTTTTGCATTAAAATCTCCTAAGACAATTTTCATATGATATCGTGAAAGGCTATCAAATAAGCATTCTAATTCTTCATAGAACTCATCCTTGATCTTGTCATCTTTATCTTCTGTGGGGGCATGTACATTTACAATTATATAATCATGTTGTTTACCCTTTAGAATTATGTATGATATCCTATCACTAACAAACTTAATATCTCGGATAGCGGATAGGATCCTCCTTCTGACTAAAAAACCCGTTCCAAATGCAGGTCTTTCTGCACCCCCATAGTATAATGCAAAGCTTCCTGATTCCTGACTACCTACTCCTGGCCACCTAACTTCCTGTAAAGCGACTATATCCAAGGGCGATTTATCTAGTTCCCGCGTTAATATCTCTAGTGCCCCGCTATTGTATAAAGTCCTAACATTCCATGTTCCTAGGAACATGTCCCTATGTTTGAGCCTTTGGCATGGGTTCCCTGAAGTAGTCCCCGCCCGGAGAACCGAATGGAGGACTATTTGACCTCCGAAAAATTTTACCCCAGATGAACCCATGTCCGCATTTCTTGACGGTTGTATTTTTATGGTGAAAGATCGTCACTCTTTCGCCCAAGGTACTTTTTTTGTCTGGCTTATCACCTTCGACCAGTCCGGCATGGGTAACCCTATCGGCAGCAATGCTACCGCCGGCATAGCTCTCAGGATCATTTAAGCACGCAAGCCACTCCACCATGACAAGGTAAAGATACCATGGAGGGCATATTAAAGAAAGCTCCTCCTTTTTAATATTCTGAACTGGTCAGAACATTAATTTTGCAGTGACTGACTCTCGAACAAATACGTTGAATATAGCAAATAATGAACAGACTCCTTCGAACTACACATTTGATAATTGTGTGTTCAATAATTGCATTTTTAAATAATGATTTTACGGAGTTGCATCCTAAAAAAAAATTAATAACCTATAATGTTGTTTATGATATACAGTTTGATGTGTTTCATTTTTTCTCCACTAGGCGCATTCTTACAATATTGTGATCCTATTTGGCAATAAATAATATGATCTAGTTGCAGTGATGAACAAATGAAACAAACATTTCCCATTTGTTTTCAAACATTGCCATTTACATTAAATATATAAATATTTTAAAATAACTATATTTAAATAATGATTTGAGAGTAAACAGCTTAATTTTATTCATTAAATGGTCCTAAAAATGCCACTTGTGATTTACAAATTATCATAAGTAATGCCACGAGTGATTTCCAATTTATCTAGAGAATTTGGAAATCAAGAGTGGCATTTGTTAGGACTATTTAACGAATAAAATTAAGCTCTTTACTCACAAACCATTATTTAACTATAGTTATTTTAAAATATTTATATATTTAATGTAAATGGCGATGTTTGAAAACAAATGAGAAATGATTGGTATGCTTCATCTGCTTCTTTTGTTTATCACTGCAACCAGATCATACTATTTATTGCCAAAGGAACGCAATATTGTAAGAATGCTCTCTAGTGGAGAAAAAATGAAACACATCAAACTGTATATTAATTCATTTGTGATGTCGTATGATGTAAATATGACAATTATATTTTTCTGGATTATTACCTGGGAAAAAAATACATTTAAGAAAGTGCAAACAGTGGTTTCTTTTTTTGGTGATATAATCAATTGCTACAAATGTTGACATGTATGCACTATATATACAGTCTGGTAGCCGTATTTCTTATAGGCTCAGTCACTGCAAAATAACGGTCAGACCTGTTCAGAATATTAAAAAGGAGGAGCTTTGTTTAATATGGTAATTATAACACTGATAAATATTCGTGAAACATGACTCTGATTGGTTGTAAAACAGAAATCATTGAAACGTGATTGGTCATTGACTCCCATTTGGGGCATGAGTTAAATAGTCTAGATAAATTCACTTATCACTCCGTGAGTTGTTCAATAATTTGGAAATCACTCATGGCATTACTTATGATAAACTTGTATTACACAAAGTAGCATCACTACTTAAATGCGTTGACTTTTTTAACTTTTTAAATTGGTGATTTGGGTTTTTATTGACTTTGTGTAATGCATGTATATCACCAAGAAGATCCTGTTTATTAAATATGAATCAAGGGTTGTTTTAATGACATGTTGATTGTTTCCATCTCTCCATCATAATGTGTTTCCAGTCTGCCTAAGGAGATGTAGAAATTGAATATTTCACTCTGGATCCCTGCTCCTGTATTGCCTTCCTTGTCAATTAGTGATGACTGAAGACCATCTACTCCACTGTAATGCTCTTACAAAGACAACTGGAGAACTGTCATCGCAACTAGTTAGACATTCATAGTTAAATATTGGAAATAACATTATGAGGTTCTTAATTCGTAAATTAATGAGTCATTTTTTACATCTTACCTCATATTTTTTTAAACATGGGAACTACTCTCTCATTTTCAACTGACATTATGACTACCGGATTTTCATTGGAACCTCCATCAATAGTGTTGCCATTTGGTGTTGATTTGATGAACTTCGAGATGAGGTCACATTCATTGGGTATCTCGAAATTCATGGATCTAAATTTGTTCTTCTGAATATATATCTTTTCCAAAATTGTCAATTCTAAAGGTTTTTCCAAATGTTTTAAAAGTTGGGCTTCTTTTTCAATTTTATGATTCTCCAATAAACTGTGCGCTGCAGTAGCTGATTTTTCAATTTCACCATTTTTAATATTCCTAAAGTGTTTCTTAATGCGAGTGTCCATATTCCTTTTTGATTTTCCTATGTATACTTTATTGCAGTCCTTACAATTAATTTGATAAATTCCAGATTTTTTGCTATCTGGGGTGTTCAATTTCTTATTAGTTATTAATAGATTACTAAGGTTAAATTTATTTATCGGTGCCAATGTAATATTGAAAAATCAGCTATTACAGCACATAGTTTATTGGAGAATAATAAAATTGAAAAAGAAGCCCAACTTTTAAAACATTTGGAAAAACCTGTAGAATATTCACAATTTGGGAGAAGATATATATTCAGAAGAACAAATTTAGATCCATGAATTTCGAGATTCGTGACAAATGTGACCTCATCTCGAAGTTCATCAAATCAACACCAAATGGCAATGCTATTGATGGAGATTTCAACGAAAATCCAGTAGTCATAATGTTGGTTGAAAATGAGAGAGATGTTTTCTCTTGAAAACTAGTTCCCGTGTTTAAAGAAACATAAAATATGAGGTAAGAGATGTAAAAAATGACTCATTAATTTAGTTAGACATTACTGGGAAGCCAGAAGGAAAATGGAGATCCTCCAATTCCAAGCGCATTAGCAACCAACCAACCATATTTCTAAAGTGTTCTTCTACCATGTGTGTTGATCTACAGTAGGAGGTTTTTCTGCAGGTGGAGCCACAGGAACTGTTCCAACTCGAATGCCAGTGATGCCAACTCCAAGTACCAGAACTCCTCAGAGACCTCCACAACCTGTGCTGACAAACGAACAAAGGAATTTCATGCAGACTCCTCAAGCAGGCATAGCAGGGTAAGTCAGTCAGTTTATAAATATTTTTTAATTTAGAAATGAATATAGCAGATTTAGATTTAGAGCAGAAGAGGAAGACCAAGAACAACCTGGAAGAATAACACTCAGAAATTCAATGAGGAAATTTGGTGTAACAGATGAAGACACAGAGGACAGAGAATGATGGAGAACTTTAACTAAGGGAAATTTGTGAATGTGCATTACAAACTGGTAATCTGTAAGTCCATAGTCATTTATGTATTTTTTAAAACTCATGTTAATTATTTAGATTGGTTGAAGAAAATCTCAATAATGAAGAAAATTCTCAAATTGAATGAATGAAAGAAAAATTAATGTTCAGACCAGGATTCGAACCCCATATCTCTGACTCCATGTGTCAGTGCGATACTGATTATGCCATCCAAACTCCAAAACGAAAATCAACAATTCTTTCTACTTATATAATTGTTTTTCATCAGTAGGTTGGTATCCATCAACACCATATAAGAACTTCTGTTGGAAGTATTTTTATTGACTATTTAACTCATGCCCCAAATGGGAGTCAATGACCAATCACATTTCAATGATTTTTTATTTACAACCAATCACAGTCATGTTTCACTTAGAATTTACCAACTAAAGTTTATCATAATAAAGAAAACACCTCCTTTTTATCATTCTGAATAGGTCATAGCATTATTTTGCAGTGACTGACTCTCTAAGAAATACGGCTATCAGATTGTATATATAGTGCATGAATGTCAACACATAGCACATGTGGGAGTTAATATAAAAACATTTGTAGCAATTGATTATACCACCAAAAAAAAAGAAACCACTGTTTGCACTTTCTTAAAAGTATTTTTTTCCAGGTAATAATCCAGAAAAATATAATTGTCATATTTACATCATACATCAGAAATTAATTAATATACAGTTTGATGTGTTTAATTTTTTCTCCACTAGAGTGCATTCTTACAATATTGCGTTCCTTTGGCAATAAATAATATGATCTGGTTGCAGTCACGAACAAAAGAAGCAAATGAAACATACCAATCGTTTTTATATTTGAAGAGAAAAATTTTCGCCTAGACCGGGACTCGAACCCGGGACCCTTGGCTTTCCGGGCCAAGTGCTCTACCAACTGAGCTACCGAGGCGAGTTACGATCTAGATGCAAATTTTTCTCTTATGTACGTTGTAATTCCCTCGCGCCAAATGCTTGAAACCAAAGCTTCTATCTTTGCAAATGGCGGCTTCTTAGTTAAGAAGACATTTATTGGGAATTTAACACTACTTTATAGCCAGTAGCCTCGGTAGCTCAGTTGGTAGAGCACTTGGCCCGGAAAGCCAAGGGTCCCGGGTTCGAGTCCCGGTCTAGGCGAAAATTTTTCTCTTCAAATATAATTTATCCTTCAATGAGAAGTGTTAAATTAATAATAAAATCGTCAATACCAATCGTTTCTCATTTGTTTTCAAACATCGCTGTTTACATTAAATATATAAATATTTTAAAATAACTATATTTAAATAATGATTTGTGAGTAACAAATGCCACTCTTGATTTCCACTTCGTGAGTCGTGAATTTATCGATAATTTGGAAATCACTTGTGGCATTACTTATGAGAATTTGTACTTTACTTCTTAAGTGGTGAAGTTACATATTTTGATGTTGTACTTTAAATTAACATTTTCCAGAATTGGACAAAGTTTTTTTTTTAATTTAGAAAGAAAAATTAACGTTTGGACTATGTCCAATTCTGGAAAACGTTAATTTAAAACCATTATCATCATCCTCTTATCGTGTTCTCCTTTCGGAAGGTCAAATCCAAATACACCTCCAACCATCTCTATCTTCCCATGCTTTCCTTCTTTTTAGTTCTTCCCAGTCGTATCCTCTCTGTGTAAACTTTTCTTCATTTGGTTAATCCATCTTTCTTGTGGTCTACCTCATGGTCATTTTCCTTGTATCTTGAGATTTAACAGTCTTTGTGGTAGTATTTCCTTTCCCACTCTTTTTAAATGTCCAAACCATTTTAGTCTATTTTTTTTCTATGTCTGTTGTTAATTTTTCTACACTTAATATCTCCCTGATTTTGTCATTCCTTATTCTATCTCTCCTTGTTTTATTAATTTAAAATACAACATCTAAATCACAAATATTTACTTTCTCACTCTGACTTTCCTAAGAAGGAAACTCAACCATTTCTTGTCAAAACCTTTCTTGAAATTTCTCCCAGAAAAGTATTGTGATGTACCGAGGCTGTGACCAAAATAGTATCTGCCACTTTTAACTGCAAGGCAGAGAAATCAAAACCAGAATCCAGCAAAGACAAGCCATTTATATTTTTGGAACTATAGTTTATTAAATGTGTTTATCTTTTTTAGTGTTAAACGTGCAAGTTTATCGCAGGGAGGTGCTGCGAAACCATTACCTGGCGGAGGTAAACCTCGTCCAGCGATGAAACCAAAGCCACCAGCGCTTCCCAAAGCTAAGGCATTGTATGATTATACTGCTCAAGATTTGGATGAAATCTCCTTCAAAGAAGGAGACATTATTGAAATTCAGAAAGAACGTAAGTATTTTAAAATGTACTGCTGTAGAGTGTCTGATTACAAATATGTCTTCTAATTAGAAGACTGGATATGAGGTGATGTATAAAGAATTTTAATTTAAATTAAATTAATATTTTGAGAAATAAGATCACAAGGGAAACTCAATTAAAATTTTACAAAACAGTAGCCGTTCCAATGTTAACATGCGGGTCTGAAACTTGCCTATAATGATCTCTGGTAAAAATAAAATTGAGACAATAGAAATGAGATTTCTCAGATCAGTTGCATGTGTATCTCCAAGAGATCAAAAGAGAAGTCAAGATATCAGAGATGAATTACAAATATATAATATAAACGAGAGAATACCCAGAAATAAACGTAATTGGTTTGAACATATACAGTGAATGCCAAATAAAAGTTTATCAAAACAGCTGCTTCATTATAGGCCTCTAGGCCGAAGAAATGTAGAAAGATCAAAACGTCTTCAAAGTTAAAATTGGGAAACACATTATGAGGTTCTTAATTAAAGATCATTTGAAAACTATAGTTACCGTGTTTGATAAAACATAAAATATGAGGTAAGATGTTAAGATCAAAACGTCGTTGGAAAGACGACCTGCACCTGCAGCATATAGTGCACCGGGGAGCGGAACGGGCCAACAGGCCCATACCTTGATGATGATGATGATAATTAAATTAATATTGAGAAATTAACCTATTACTATGATAGAAATCTATCCATAGTAATTCTGCCCTAGGGCAGGTCCTTCACTGCAATCATAGCATTTTTTCATGCTATGCTTGCAGCTTTACTAGGGAATTGTAGGTGCGGTAGCTTCCCGTTGCTTTCCACACCAGTGAAGGATGATGATGATGATGATGATGATGATGCTAATGATAAGGATGATAATGATGGTGATGGCCATATGATTTCGGGGACCGTTTGGGCCTTAATGTTTTCCTGACATTTGTCTTACAGGTGAGGAAAAACCCTGATTAAAACCTCACCCAGAAACCTGCCCTAATCGGGAATCGAACCCGGGCCCGCTGCATGACAAGGCAGCACGCTATCTCGAGACCATAGCGGTGGACTATGATAGAAATAAGTAAATTTAATGAACACAAATTTTTGTAATCAATGGTAAAGAGAAAAATTTTTTCCTGAACCGGGAATCATACCCCGAACCTTCAGCTTTCCATGCTGAGAGCAAGGTAAAGGGAGGATTTATGCTTGGATGGGAATGAAGCCTGAATTAGTTCAGTGGTCAGAGCATCAACACGGAAAGCTGAAAGTTCGGGGTTCGATTCCTGGTTCAGGCAAACATTTTTCTCTTTACCATTGATTTAATTTAAATGTTTTTGTTATACGTACTTAAAAATATGAAGAAGTTATAATTTTTCAATATTGAAGAGCCATGGCACTGTTTGGGGGAAGTTTGGCAACATCCCTACTTGGAAAGGTTTGTGGTTGCTCTTTGTTGTGGTGGGGGGGGAAAGTGGAAGGAATGGAATGAGTACGGAGGGTTGTTTCTGATCTCTGATAACAAATGATTTTTAAGTTTTACCTTAAGAAAAGCCATGTCTCCACCATCGATCATGCTCTATTTGATGGCTCTTCACCCAAGCTATGGTTCAACATCGGAGTTTCCACTGCAGAAGACTCTTATGCAGCACAGCCATGTCTAGAAGTTCCCACTCCTCTTTATATGCTTTCCAGAGACCGTCTATTGTTCGAGGACACCTTTTTCCCAGTGCCCTTTTGAAGATCTACTGGTACAAAAGTCCATCGTGATGCATCAGGAGACTTCACTTGGATGTTGCTGAATGAAATAGCATGTATTCCAATTTCCTGCTCCATTCTCTCCAGGAATGCCTGGGTTGAACCCGAAGTGTGACTGGAGGCCTTGTCTTGGTGCACCCAGACTTGGTTTTTGTCTGTACCATAGAGAGCTGGGATTTCGATCTGGTAAATTGGGTCAAACTTCTTCCTGGTAGTACTGGAAGTTGATTTTGGCCTTTTTAGCTACTCTACCAATGGTCAGTTTTCCATTGTAGCAATATCCCGCGATGACCATAAATCTCTTGGAGAAACTTTCTCTGCATTCGGCATACCACTTTTGAAAAATTTTTTTCACCCCTTTCTCTATAGTAAATTGCCCGGGGTTTGTCGCAGTCTCCTAGATAAACATATGCTTCATCAAGTGTGATGAAAAAATTTCCATTTTTCTCCTGCCGGGTGCTTTTCATAGAGTTTCCTGCGTTTGGCAATGTGACGTGGCAACAATTTATGAACCCTGCTTTTGTGGCGCTTCTCCATGTTTAAATCTTTGTTTATTATGGTGTTTACAGTTTTAAGGGATATTCCCAGTCTGTTCGCAATCACCCTTTGTGTGGCAGGGTTACCACCAGAGATAAGGGCCTTGACCATTCTGATTACATCTGGGGTGCGGGTAGTAGCAGGTCGTGGATTTGCATGTTTCTTTCCTTTTGGAATTAATCCCAAGCGACCCTTTCCCTTTTTATTAAGCACTGAGCTAATTCCACACTTTGACACCACAAAATAACATTTTTTGCAAGCCTCAATAATCGCGGAATAACTATAATTAGCATCGGAAAGGGCAGTAATATACCCTTCCCAAAACGTGTCTATCTTCTTAGGCATTATGAGAGCAACACGCTTGCGAGTGTAACAGAAGCAGCACACTGACTGGTTTGATCACCTCACACGCTCCTGTCCTGATTACTCACACTCCAACATCACAATCTACTTGGCAAATCATTCTCAGAGATCGGAAACAACCTTCTGTATAGGTGTAAACTTTTCTAAGAACAGCGGCAGCACTGAGAGTGCATAGATCCGTTGGTCCGACAATACAAATCAGCTGTTCTATAACAGGAGTGCCTGTCAATGTACTTCAGTATATACAAATACCATGACAGGAGTGCTTGTTATTGTATTACAGTGGGTTAATTCTGTGAATTTATTATGATGTTTTGATTACAGATGAAGGAGGATGGTGGGAAGGTCGGCTGCGAGGGAAATCTGGTTTGTTACCAGCAAATTATATAGAGAAGCTGTGATAACTTTGATGTTTTATTTTAAATTGACATTTTCCAGAATTGGATATAGTTTTATTTTAGAAAGGAAAATTGACTATTCTTTATAATCTGTGACGCAACTTTTTTAATTCCTTCATGAACTCTTGTCATATTTTATTTTTAGGGTTTCATTTTTCAAATTATTTCCCACCATTTGAAGGGTCCAGGGGAAAAACGATGAATGTCACAAAATCACAAAAACTGAGGTTTCACATTTGAAAGGCGAAAACTGTTTAAAGAAGCTATGGGTTACGTTTTATAAGGGTTTGAAAAGAATGTGTACAGGGAAAAAACGATGAAGGTCCACGTTTTTCAGGGGAAAAACAATGAGAGTCCATTAAATCTCAATAGATGTGTATAAAAAATTATTGACACAATGTTGGCTGTAAAGAAAATATAGAGCAACAATGGAAATAAGACGATAAAACAGAATTGTTTTGAAACATGTCCAAGAACAAATCAACATTAATATTGAGGTAAGATGTCCAGACCAAAAATAATATAATGGAAATAATACTTTGAACACCATTGTTGTATAAATATTTTCTTTTCACCATTGTCACAGTTCTGTTATTTCTAGTTTATGTGCAGCTTTGAAGGAGTTAACATTGTATTAATCATGGGTGAAGCAGAAGTGGGAGATAATACAAGGCTGCCGAAGAAGAGGCCCAGGCTTGGAAGGATGAGTGACGCTAAGAAAAAATTATTGTGCAGTTCTCATGAGACCGGACCAGATTGCCACTGTTCTCGTTTGAAATGTTTTGAAGTGATCACATCAAGAGATAGAAATAACTTAATTTTGAAATTTAATGCCATGGATAATTATGATGCCCAGAACAGCTACCTAGGAGGACTCATAAACGTTAACTTTGTTTCGCGAAGAAGACCAAGAAAGAACCAGGATGATGCAAATTTACACTCACATTCCTACAGTTATAAAGTGCACGTTGTTAGAGACAGTGATTTGATTCAGGTGCCTGTTTGTTACAAGGCCTTCATGGTGTAACAGCAAGACGTATTCAGACCAAATTAGTTCTAACAGGTTCTGTTGGTAAAGATGGACATGGTACACACAATATTAGGCCAAATAAATTAAATCAGGAAACTGAGATTGCCATTCATTCTCATATTCAATCACTAAAGGCAGGGCGCCCACTGGAACGACAAGCGACAGCAACAAGACACGGATTTGTTGCTTTGCTTGTTGCTAGCATGTATGTTTCTTTATAACCCGTAATATCAAATTGCAGGAAGCCCATTCGTTTGATACGACAGCAACTTGACACCAACTGTTTGTGTTGTGTCGCTCAAAGTGCTGCATGCTCCACTTTTTGTTCTGTCAGTTGCGAGTTGCTCGTATACAAGTGTGAAGATGAGAGACGATCCTGATTTCAATATAACATTTGTTGAACTTATTAAAGAATATCCTTGTCTTTATGATACTACATTGAACCAATACAGTAACAGAAATGTTCAAGATCAGGCATGGCATAGGATTGCCAAGGAATTGTTGGAATCTGGTAAATAATGAATATTGTATTATTAAAAATAAAAACTCATTAAAATTAACAATTGAATTTCCGAACATTTTTTAATGCCATGATAATTTATTTTCTGTCAAGCCCACAATTCACAAAATAGATTACAATAACAGCTCAATTATGAAAATATTAAAGTATTTTTAACTTATGTCAAACTCTTTATACACTTGCCCGCAATAAATAAATAAATAAATGTAAAAGTAACAAGTGAATATCCGAACACATGATCGTAGGAAAGCAACTGTGACGTTGCATACGAATTTATGTAATTGAGATATTTACAAATATGCAAACAGTAATTATAGACTCCTTCATTTATCTATTTTCTTTATTTATTTATTTTGTCTGATGCCACCAGGTTGTATCTTATGACATTTGTGGCTTTCTCCTCTGGCTTTGGCAGAATTATAATCCATTTCTTAGGTTGGGGCACCTGGAAGGTGGAGTTACATTACCCTGATGATATGATGGGTGTTAAATAATAATGAAGCGTCAGGAGATAATTGATATTAGCTAAATAAACTAGATCGAGAACATCCTCGTCCTCCGATGACATGTTGTACTATGAATCAGTCCAGTGAGCGTCAGGTCACTTTGCTGTCATTGTATGTGTTGGATCAGTGTATTTGTTGTATCACTATCATATCACGATCATATTAGTGGGCGCCCGGCCTAAAGGCAGAACATCTCATTATAGTCTTCATGACAGCCTACGTACTTATTTACCAGAAGAATTGAATATAAAGAAGCTTCATTGCATGTACTTAGAAATGAACCCTGCAAATCCTGTATCTTATGAAACTTACCGTCACATCTTCAACACAAAATACAACATCTCCTTTGGTTACCCGCGCACCGATACATGCAGTGTGTGTGATGAGTTCAAAGCTAAAAAGATAGCTCTTGAAACTACACTATCAAATTCATCAATACCTGAAGAGATACTTAAAGTAAATTTAGAGTTAAAAGGCCTCAGCACAGAACAAGAATTCCACTTACGAAGAGCAGAATCTTTCTTCTCAAGAAAACGTCAAGTTCGCCTGTTAACTCAGAAAATCACTTCACATGAAGCTCTTTGTTTTGACTTTCAAAAGAATTTAAAATTGCCTATTGTTAGTACAAATGATGTATATTATAAACGACAGTTATCATTTTACTTATATTTGATGAGAAGTGTTAAATTAATAATAAAATCGTCAATCATTTTACTTGTTTAATGTCCATGTTCTTTCGAGTAGTAAATCAGTATTTTACACTTACGACGAGTCTGTAGGGAATAAAGGTGCAGATGATGTTGTGTCAATGTTATATCATTTTATTTTTCATGTTCTTGGGGATGAAGTTGAACATTTGACATTCTTTTGTGATTCTTGTTGTGGACAGAATAAGAACTATACAGCTATAAGATTTCCTCATCTAGGGGATATGTGGATGGCGACCACAAGGTGCCCAAGCTGTGCAAAACATTTCTTCCACTTACTTGTGTTTTGCACTCTTTTAACTTTACTATCTAACCTCTCTTGGTTAACTCTTGTTTTTTTTACGCCAATGCTATTAGGGCATCCGAGGGCTAGGGAGTCTTTCCTTTCTTCCATTTCTTCTTTCCTTTATTTTCTTTTCTTCTCCAGAAAAGCCTGACCAGAGGCTATAAGATGGCAGCCCATCACTGATCTTGCCTTCCTTTGGCCAGCAACCAATTGAAGGGACTATTATTATGCTTTCAAGTCTTATACGAGAATTTCCCTCAAATGCTGGAGGGAAAATTTTCTATAGGATCGTAACAGGCCTTGGCCTAATACTTGGAAGGAAGAAGAAGAAGAAGATTTTTTTACTATCTTGTCCATGTTCGAAAGCATTTGAAAACCATCACTGTAGTATATCCGATCAGAGGCCATTCCTACATGGAATGCGATCGAAACATGGCTCTTATTAATCAAAGAAATAGAGTGGAAGTTCCTGCACATTGGAGAGACCATATCAGAACTGCAAGCCCTTTTATTGTGGAAGAATGTGACCAAAGTTTGTTCAGAAGCTGGGGAAAACATTTTGATACTTTCTTTAAACAAAAATGTTCATTTCCTACAAGACCAATATGTGAACTTAAGATTGATCACACTCAGCCCCAACTAGCCTTACATCGAACGACGTACAATGGCGCATGGACGTCTAGTGTTATAACAGTTCCAAAGCACAAGAGAAATTTTCAAACACATTTACAGGAAGGAGAATTTCTGCATCCACCAAGAAGCTATGATGGACCACTACCCATTTCTCACAAAAAATTTAAGGACCTACAGGATTTAAAAAAGTTCTGTGAAAAATCTGCACATAAGTTTTATGACAACCTTCGATACAAAATACCAGCCAACTAAGGTTGTTGTGTTCATAGGTTTCTGTAACTAGAGAATTGACTCATTTTTACTTTAACTTTAATAATAGTGCTTTACAAATTGTGAATTGTTTTTTTTTTGCATTTTCTCTAAAACAGAAAAGTTCATTTCCTCCTCTATAAATTGTGCACTTAGAAAGTTTCGTGAAAGAAGATTCATAGTACGTTTCATTGTTAGATTAGCTTGTATATTATTATATTAAGAGGTATAAAATATTATGCTTTCCCTAATACAATGAACCACTAGACGTATAAAAAATGCAAGGACTTACAAAAATTAAAAAAGTTAATATTTCATAGTAATCATCAACCAACTATTTTGGTACCATGTTGCATTGTTTATATAGTTGTGTAATTTGTAAAGTGTTTGTTAATAGTCTTTGCTCTGACATAAATAATAGTGTTCTGCATTATTTGTGGAAAAATAGACATTTATTTTTGTCCTTTTTTTGTTCAAAAAACGGACATTCATCTTTCTTTCCCTGTAAGTTGTGTACTAAGAGACAACAATATAAAATAAGTTTACTTGAGGTTTACATTGTTGGATGAGTTGTTAGACCATTTATAACCCAATATAATTCCTCCCATAATATATTTATTTCAAAATGCTGTAAACAATATTATAAATGATATAGCGTTTCAAAACATTTATCTCAGTTTGAGTTTAATATGACATTCATCGTTTTTCCCCTGGACCCTTCATTTACAATGATTTTACATTTTTTCTAATGACTATTTCAATATATTTTTCTATGATATTTAACTACGTACGTAGCATGAAGACGTGGCAGCCATATCGATTTGAACGAATATTCTATGCAACAACAAAGTTGTGTTCCAGTGCAGCCAACATAGAGTGTGTACTAATTAACTGTACACATATACTTCAGAATTTACTATTTATTAAATTATTTTTAGTCTGTTCATCTTACCTCAATAAGATGAACAGATTAAAAATAATTTAATTAAAATAACCTCAAAATATCACTTCCTAAAATAAAATATTATTTACTATTTATTTTTTAGCATTCTATTCTTTCACATGTTAGAGTATTTAAATTGCATTGGGTTAGCTTTTAGGTTTGTTAAATATTGTGCATATGTTGGCTGCATCCCATGATTCCATAGTGTAAACCGCTTCACGTTTGTTGGTGCATGCGCATGGTGTATGATTGGAACTTAGAAACATCTTTTGCGTCACATGTTGTAAAGAATCCCTGAAAAATTATGTTTGAACCGGGAGTCGAACCCTGGATCTCTGATTCTGTACGTCAGTATGATAACCATTACGTCATTCGAACTTCCAATAGGAACGTCAAATTTCTTTCCAATTATACAATTCTGCTTTCATCTGAAGGCCAATAGTGATCGTTATCAATAATTCTATCTGACGACTTCTATACAGAGTATTTTTATTGAGAATTTAAACATTACTTTTAACTGATAAAGCTTCATATTTTGATGTGAATATATAGAATTGGATATAGTTTTATTTGTTGTTAGCGATGACTATCGGTCTTTGGATGAAAGGAGAATTGTATAAGTGGAAAGAAATTTTATGTTCCTATTGGAACTTTGAATGACAGTTATCGCACTGACATACAGAGTCAGACTGGTTTGAACGTAATTTTTCTTTCTAAAATAAAGCTGTGATAACATTTGAAAGTATTTATTTTATCCTACGAAATTCTACTTACAAAATCTAGTTATTGCCGTCGCAGGCACAGTCATATTCCATTTTGTTACATGTTTGTAGTTTTGTAAGAATTTTATAAAAAGCAACTGTTACCAGTCATGAAAATTTTATATATTTTTTTTTTTAATTTGTTAATTTTAGTCAGAAAGCAGAATAATTTGAAGTGACATGCACTCAAATCCTGTATGGAAGTGAAACTTGGCCATTAACTAAAAATGATGAAAATAAATTAAAAGTATTTGAAAGAAAGATTCTAAGGAAAATCTATGGACTGATAAAATGAAAATGGGAAATGGTGCAGTAGGTATACTCATGAATTGTATTACTTATGTGGTAATACTGACATAGTCAGGATAATAAAATCTTAAAGGCTGAGGTGGCTGAGCCGTTTACATCGACTGGAAGAAATAGACATTGTCTGTACAGTCACATTCTCTAAAATAGAGGAAAAAATAAAAGTATAATAATTAGGATATTTGGTCTGTGTATTCTTACTTCTTATGGTTGTTTTACACAGACCAAATATCTTAATTATTAAATAAACCTCTTAATGTTACTTCCTGTTGTATTTTTAAAATATAGAAAAGTATATTTGAAGAGAAAAATTATATGCTCCGACTGGCGTTTGAACCTAGGACCTTTGGCTTTTTAGGCCAATACTCTACCAACTATCTGAGCACTCCAATCTAAATGCAATTTTTTCTCTTATATACATAATTAAGATACATGAAATGAATAATAAAAACATCAAAAGAAAAATTTGTATGTACACCCTTCGACAAAAAAAAAATGAGTCATCTCTTGAATGCACATTTCTTCTAAGTCATACTCGGCACAGCGCTGGGTTCAAACTAGGAAACAAGTCATAATTGTGCAGTCCCTGAGCTTCTGTTTTATGTGGCATGAACTGAAGACTCTCCTACGTGTCCTAATAGGTCAGCGGTAAAGTATGCAGTCACTGTTTCTGTTAATGAAGGTCGCATGTTCGCGTCTTCAATTACGCAGTTTTTTTTGTGATATTTGTATTAAAATGTTTTATGAATTAAATACATTTTATTTCGACATTTGAATTAATCTATACTTTTTAAGATCATAATTGTTTTTTATAGCTCAATGTTAAATTATATATATTTTTACAAGCTTTATATTAGCTTGAGCTGTATCTGTCTACGTAATGGACCTGGATCTATGTAACGGAATCTTTGAACGTGATTTTCACCCACTTAAAAACATTGGATCGACTTGGAATTTTGTATACTTATAAAGGACCCATGACAATACAATAATTTCATAATTTTTTTCTAGAATTCTGGCCAGAATCATCAGAAAATCAAAAAAATATAAACCAGTATAATAGTTGCGGACTTATCGACTTTTTTACTTAATCATTGTAAGAGCTCAGTTGGTAGAGCAGTGGACTGTTGTGGTATATAATTTCAGTAATCCATAGGTCGCTGGTTCAAATCCGGCCCGGAGGATTTTTTTTAGAAGAGAATTAAGCAATTAAATTTTCATGGGACAATCTATTAAACTAAAAATTAAAAAAATAAATAATAGTTTAAAAAACTAAAACAACACACTTTATTAGAAAACCAAACTAAAAAATTAAAAATAATTTTAATTTCCAACACGCTCGGAATAAAAGTAAAGTGGTCAACACAAAAATCATCTCCAACACATCTAGAATAAAACTAGAGTTATCTACAAAAAAATTATTTTACCATCAAAAGCATGGGGTACTTTTTATGGTTTTTACGTTTTCTTCATAGAGACTTTACTTTTAGCAATATCTGTTTATTATAAAATATATTAATTGATATAGAGCACCTCATGCTTTGATGGTAAAATTTTTTTTTTGTAGGTAACTCTAGTTTTATTCTAGATGTGTTGGAGATGATTTTTTTGTTGACCACTTTAATTTTATCCCAAGCATGTTGGAAATTAAATTTATTTTTCATTTTTTAGTTCGGTTTTCTAATAAAGTGTATTGTTTTTGCTTTTTAAACTATTATTTATTTAAAATCAATGGTAAAGAGAAAAATTTCTGCCTGAACCGGGAATCGAACCCCGAACCTTTAGCTTTCTGTGCTAATGCTCTGCCACTGAGCTAATCCAGGCTTCATTCCCATCCAAGCAGAAATCCTTCCTTTGGATGGGAATGAAGCCTGGATTAGCTCAGTGGCAGAGCATTAGCACGGAAAGCTAAAGGTTCGGGGTTCGATTCCCAGTTCAGGCAGAAATTTTTCTCTTTACCATTGATTTACAATAATTTAATTGGGTTCATTAATTTACTTATTTCTATCATAGTAATAGCTTTAGCTTCTCAATATTAATTTAATATTATTTATTTACCTTGTATACTACCGTCTTCCTCAACTATTTAAAATTTTCTTTGATTTCACTCTAGGCCTTTTGATGCATGCTTCATCTTCTGGTGTTGTTGTAGTAGTATTGAATTAACTGTATGTCTAATAGAGAGTTTTGCTCATTAGGCATATTTTCGTTGAGAATGTTTGTATTCTTGGCCTTCTTGATAATTTCAATTTCTTCTAAAATGTTAATTTTGTGTCTGTTGTTTTCTCTGTGTCAACTTTCGAATTTTTGTGGATTAGATCTCTTTTCCCCGAAAATAAGTCAGAAGGAAGAAGAAGGGTTGGAAGATCAAACTTAAAGTGGATGGATGGAATATTGCAGGATGTGAAGTCCTTGGTGGTTGGTTGCCAGGGATAGAGAAATTTAGAGGAGGATTCTAAGGGAAGCCTTGATCCATCCAGATTTGTCGAGTTGATGTTGAATATATTCCCACATGTATTAAGGTACTGATCAAGAAGTAACATTTTGAGATTCATATTTGAGAGGTCCAGGTTCAAACAAAAAATAAAATGCGTTACAACCCCATTTATCTGAAATAAGGGACAAAACTATTTTATAATGTTAAAATATTACAATAGATAGTCGTCCTCAACTAAATCATCTTCTGTTTAAAAAACTTTGTCAAGTGGTTAAAACAATGAAGGTCTTTCAAAATCAAGTTTCATCTTCTGCATTCTATTTGGTACTGAAGTCGGTGTATAGTTTGTACAATGGGTTCAGATCTGTTGGTGTTTTTTCGTTCAATGTGTCTATGCTCTTTGCCTCCTTCAAAATGTCTATCTCTTCCAAGATGCTAATTTTGTTGTTGTTATTTTCTCTGTGTGATATTGATATGGTATTGTCGATTTTGAAAAAAAAAATGAAAATAAAGACATCTATAAACTTAAGTGCAATAATTGTGAGAAATTTTATATTGGTAAAACAACTAGAAACTTTAACACAAGATACTCTGGACATTTTAAAAATAAAATTAATAACAAAGAAAAATCAAGATTTGCCAAACATATATTAGAAACGGGTTATCATTTTGACAAAATCGATAATACCAAGTTGGAATTTGACTGAAGATGGAAGTAAAATTATACTTTTGAAACTGGTATCATTAAAACATGCAACTTTATGAGGTGAGATATTAAAAACATTTTCTCCAACTTATTTATAAATGTAAATACCTTATAGTGTTACCTCCCACTTTGATTTTGATTAATTTAGTTATGCTTACTTCCCTACAAATATCATGTGGTTAACACACCAACCCAATGAGACATCTAGTAGGCAACTAAGATATTACTAGGATGGATGAAGGTCGATTAAATTTTGCACAGAGTCCTTTTTATTCAGACTTCAGGTTATTTTACGACCTGAAAATATCTAGACTTGGAACCCATGGCTTAAAGACTCTCCCAGAGGAATTGTTCCTTGAATTTTTCCATCCTACAAAATCCATTGACTCCAGCCAGGTTTAAATCCGCGACCCTCAGGATAAGAGGCA
The DNA here is from genome assembly GCA_030220185.1 of Diploptera punctata. Lineage (NCBI taxonomy): Eukaryota > Metazoa > Arthropoda > Insecta > Blattodea > Blaberidae > Diploptera > Diploptera punctata. The sequence continues at coordinate 15,701 of JASPKZ010000424.1, read as the reverse complement.
AGGAACATGACCACTAGACTACCGCAGCTGACATGCTACCAATAGAGCACTTTAATAGTGGATTATGAATTTTAAATGTAAATATCTTGATGACTCTATGTAAGCTCAGACAATAGGTTCCTGATCTCAAATTGATTTATATATTGACTTAGGCTTCACGGCCGGAGTTACTATGATGATCTTGTAGAAGATATCCGGGCTGTTGGCCGTGGTCTTGAGGCTTGTAGTTCCCCGATGGACGTTTTGCCAGAGACTGCATCCGGCATCCTCAAGGGTTGTCTTGAGACTGGCAATTTTGTCGACTACCTGCCCTATTTATACATTTATCTGCGACATGTTTTCTGCACGGTCCGTTACGATGTATAAATGTATAAATAGGGCAGGTTGTCGACAAAATTGCCAGTCTCAAGACAACCCTTGAGGATGCTGGATGCAATCTCTGGCAAAATGTCCGTCAGGGAACTACAAGCCTCAAGACCACGGCCAACAGCCCGGAAATCTTCCACAAGATCTCAAATTGATTGTTTACCATACCTTTGTAACTAAGTAAGTTTCTTTGATTGAATTTTGAATTACCCTATATATTAATGACTGTACAGCTTTAATATGTTCCAGCATTTGTAATTTTTCCTGCTTAGAACCATGTTGTTCAAACTCTTTTTTTTTTTTTTTCCCCATAATTTTTCACAATAATGCTATTGTGTTCTGGATACTACCCAATTCAAAACAATAGCACTTATTTTTGACATTATTTAAATTTTACACTTATATTAAAAGACAAATTAATATCTTATGAGAAAAATTTTTGCCTAAACTGGGTTTTGAATCCAGATTCAATATTACAGTGCTTTATCTATTGAGCTATTATTATTATTTATTATCTGAAATTTATAAATCCTATTTCACATAAGGCATATTAGTGTTGTATTTTGTGTCAAGGTTATGATACATTATATAATTTTATCTAAAACTAAATTTTTTTATGAATTTTATTTATAGATAGATAATTTGTTCATTAATATCTATGACATTGTCCGATTCCTAATAGCCAATTTTGTTGGTCCACCCAATCTCCTGGTTGTAGATGTTTCTCCTTCATTTATAAATATATTCCCTGACTCCAGGAGGTTTTAGGTCTTCCTCTGCCTCGTCTTCCCTTAGGTTTCCATTCCAAAACACATTTTAGTAGCTGGTCTCTTCCATTCGCTGGACATGTCCATACCATCTTAATTGCTAAGTTTTAATATAATCTAAAATAGTGTCTTTAATCTTCATTATCTCCTTTATAACTGAGTTTCTAATTTTTTCTCTTCTTAAAATCCTTGCTACCTTTCGTATAAAATCAATTTCAGTTGCCAAATGAACTTTATTTATGAAAAGTTTGTAGTTATTTTCTGTCAAAAGCACTTCTGTAATGGGTGGTTCACTTAAAATAGGCGGTGTTATTTAGAAGAGAGGTGATTTCATACCTCTCGTTCCAGAACAAAAGGCAATCAAAGATAATATGTTCAACACTTCGGCTGCTAATACCACAATTACAAGTTCATTCTTTCTGATGTTGAATCTCGGGAGGTATTGGTAAAATTTTCTGTGACCAGTGAGAATTGTATTAGTATGAAAAGCTATCTAGGTTTAACTTTTATAGGAATTAATCACTATGAGGTTTAATTTATGGTAAAATTAAATGTTTCTTACCTCTCCTCATATAAATCTTCTAAATAGATCCCGATTTTGAGACCACAACTGTCTCATCTTCAGTACTTCTTTGGCGACTGATGTTATGTCGATCGGAAGGAACTCTTCTTCTTCCCTCTGTTGGTGGACCGATGAACCTCTGGATCAGGTCAAAATTTGCGAGAATTTCAAAGTTCATAAGTTTTCCTTTGTTTTTCTGAATGTGGATCTTTTCCCAAACTGTGAGTTCCTTTTGTTTGTCTATTTGTTTAATTAAACAAATCAGGTCAAAATTTGCGGGATTAAACAAATAGACAAACAAAAGGAACTCACAGTTTGGGAAAAGATCCACATTCAGAAAATCAAAGGAAAACTTATGAACTTTGAAATTCCTGCAAATTTTGACCTGATCCAGAGGTTTATCGGTCTACCAACAGAGGGAAGAAGAAGAGTTTCTTCCAATCGACATAACATCAGTCGCCAAAGAAGTACTGAAGATGAGACCGTTATGGTCTCAAAATCGGAATCTACTTAGAAGATTTATATGAGGAGAGATAAGAAACATTTAATTTCACCAGCTATCTAGGTTTCTGATTTTGACAAAAAAATGTTCTCATACTTATATATTCCCATGCACTTGGAGTAAATAACCTATGTTCTAACAGCTTCTTATTCAAGAGGACTTTTCAATGGCATTTTAACATTACTTTTATGACTAGTAAAGTTTCATTTTCAATATTTTGGCTGACATCTATAATTTGTCGATGACAATTTTCCATACAACATTTTTATGCCACTGTTGCACTACACACTTTACCATTTGTAATAACATTTCATACTCTTTTAAACATTTTGCAATTATTCTATAAACATTTCTTATGATTATATTTGAAAAGAAAAATATACACCTAGACTGGGGTTTCAACCCAGGACCTTTGACTCTCTGTGTCAATGCTCTTCCAAGTGAGCTACCTAGGCCTCCAATCTAAATGCATATTTTTCTCTTATACATTGTTAATTCCCTAACCCCAAATGCTACGAGCCGTTTCTACGATTTTTGCAAATGGCAGCTCCTTTGTTAGGAAGACTTTTTATTGGGAATTTAAACATTACTTATAAAGCCAGTAGTGCTTCTTTCAATGTTCATATTATTCGTTTTTAAACATCTTAATGATGGACAAATTATATTTGAAAAGAAAAATGTACACCTAGACTGGGGTTTGAACCCAGGACCTTTGACTCTCTATGTCAATGCTCTTCCAAGTGAGCTACCTAGGCCTCCAATCTAAATGTATATTTTTCTCTTATACATAGTTAATTCCCTAACCCCAAATGCTACGAGCCATTGCTACGATTTTTGCAAATGGCGGCTCCTTTGTTAAGAAGACTTTATAAGTAATGTTTAAATTCTCAATAAAAAGTCTTCTTAACAAAGGAGCTGCCATTTGCAAAAATCGTAGCAAATACTCGTAGCATTTGGGGTTAGGGAATTAACTATGTATAAGATAAAAATATGCATTTAGATTGGAGGCCTAGGTAGCTCACCGGGAAGAACATTGGCATAGAGTCATAGGTCCTGGGTTCAAACCCCAGTCTAGGCATATATTTTTCTTTTCAAATATAATTTGTCCATCATTAAGATGTGAATAATATGAATATTTCTTATGATTTTTAAATATTTATATAATTATGCAAATATTGTGAATTGAGTTCTAGAGACGCGGAAATGCTTATGTAACTTCTGCTGGATGGCTCTTAAATCAGTGTTACCGACATTCACAATTAATTCCAAACCATATTTCAAGAAATTAACTTCATTTAGTTAGGTTCCAATGGTTACATAAGATTAGTTTATAGTTTATTAAATAAAATGCTTGTAACTTGTTTTGTTAGGTTAGGAAATGAGAAGTTGGTTAAGTCCTCTTTTTTATAAATGTTTGGGAATTTATTCCAAAAGTTGGTAACTTCAATTTGAGAGTCATCTAACAGAAACCACATTAAACATTAGAGCAACTCGTGCATACGCACTGTCATTCTGTAGAACTTAGAAAAATTCATAGAGTAAGTGATCGACAAATAGTGGACTTTTTCACAATGTTTTTATTATTATTATTATTTTTAAATTATTTTTTGTTTTGTTAGTAGAGCACATATTTTCGATGGTTTTGAAACTGCTAGAATGTGAAGCATATGGGATAGTATAAGCAAGAGAGAGGTTTCTGTCTAAATCAGGAGCCTAGATAGCTTAATGGATAAAGCATTGGAACGAAAATCCAGAGATCCTGGGTTCAAATCCTGATTTAGGGAAAAATATGATTTTTAATAAATAAGACGAGTCGTAAATATCTCACCTCATACACTCTGTGTTCTTCAAAGCATAGGACCAGTTTCAGGAAACATTGTTCCTACCTTTAGCCATCTTTACGACTTGAATTTTCGTCTACATCTTCATCTTCTAAACTGCCATCTAGTGTTGATTTGATGAACTTTGAAATCAAATCTTGCTCACCGGAAATTTCAAATTCATGGATCTAAATTTGTTCTTCTACTCCACCGCTGTGGTCTCAAGGTCTCTTGCTGCCTTGTCATGCAGCAGACTGAGTTTGATCCCCGGTCGGGACAAGTTTCCTGGGTGAGGTTTTTTTGGAGTTTTCCTCACCTCTAAGTCAAATGTCTGGAAACATTAAAGTTCAAACGGTCCCCGAACATCATTTGGCCATCATTATCATTATCATTCACATTCACCTTAAATTAAGTTTTGGATTAAGGACTCTCCTGGTGCACCACTGTAATCATCACCCATCATATCATCGGGGCAGCCATAACCCTGCCTTCCAGGTGCCCCAAGCCTAGAAGTGGGTTACAATTAAGCAAATGTTAAGAGAGAACACGGGAAATGTCGAAATGACAACCTGGGGAATTGAATAGAAAAAAAAATTGTTCCTCTGAATTTATAGTTTTCCCCAAACTGTCAAATCCAATATACATTCAAAAGAACACTTTTTTTTTTGTCTAATGCCACCAGGTTATCTTTTATGACATTTCTGGTTTCCTCCCCTCACATTGGCGTGATTGTAACCCACTTCTGAAGTTGGGGCACCTAGGAGGCGGAGTTACATTACCCCGATGATATGATGGGTGATAAATGATAATGAAGCACCAGGAGAGTTCTTAACCTAAACTTAACCTAAATTCCAGACCATGGGCAACCACAGGAATAATTCCCTTTAAGAAAAAATTCCTATGGTTAGACCGGGAATCGAACCCAGGACCTCGTGAACAGTAGTCAGGAACACTAACCACTAGCCCATGAGGCTGGTCAGAAGAACAAATTTAGTTCCATGAATTTTGAATTTCACAATGAGCAAGATTTGATCTCACAGTTCATCAAATTAACACCAGATGGCAACTTTGAAGATGTAGATGGAAGTTCAACAGTCGTAAAGATGACTGAAGATGAGAGGGATGCTTGTTGAAACTGCAGTTTTGTGCTTGAAGATCACATAGTTTATGAGGTGAGGTTTCAAGACTCACAACTTATTAGTTATTAACTTGAAAACCTCATAATGCCATTTTCCATAATTAATTTATGAACAAAAAAAAAAAGAGATTTTTTCAAAAAGTGGAGTTAGAAAATTATAGTTCTAAGCAGGAAATCTCTTAATGTGTCTAATTCTTTTGAAGTGTTTGAAAGATTAAATAGATTTAAATGTTAGAATACTTACCTTGTTATTGCAGTTTTTATAAAAGACAAAGACAATCACGTTGTAGACATGTGTTTATTTGCATATTTCAAGGAATGTTGTTGTATTTCATATGTAATTTATGTACAGTATTAAATTCCTTATACCAAAGTACTTGTTCTTCAAAACTCTACAGTCCAAAGTATATCTTGTCTTCCCTCACATCCTTCAATTGCCCTCTCTTTTAGCTTTCATTTTCCAGTTCTTCAGTTCCAAACTGTGTGTGTGTGTGTGTGTGTGTGTGTTCTAATGTCACCCAATGGCCACTAGATGGCATTAATGTGGTCTATTTTCAATTTACGCACCACTTTAGCAGACCACTTTATGCAGATGATGTATTTTTGTATTGTGTACAGAGAGGAGTGTAGGATGAGAGTATGTTTATGTTTGTGTTGTGTTAGGGATGATGTTGAAGAGAAGGGTGCCGGCACATAGCCTATTCCTATCAAAAACCATTAAGCGGTCTGCGAGGTTTAATGTCTCCATCTGACGGACGAATCGCTATCAACAGTACCACATGCCTTCTTAACTCATGTACTGTGGAGAGGTTTGCAATTTAATGGAAGAATATGGTACACAATCTAGCTATTAAAAATTGTACACCACCACCTCTCCTGGTCCCGAGTTTGAAAATGTTTGAATTAAATTAATTATAATTCAGTTAATTTAACAATTAAAATTTTAATTCTCCGCTGGGTATCGAACCTGAGCCTGCTGATGAAGAAAAAAAACATGCTACCACCTGAACCAGCTGGTGAACTCAGTTCCAAACTTTCAGTGTCCTTCACAATGTCATTTGCCCGTCTTTTCCTTGGTCGTCCTCTCCGACTATACAGGGCTATTCAGAAAGAAGGAACAGACTTCAAACATTTATTTCTTCCAAACTACAAAAAATAAAAACACAATTCCAACGTTCCTGGAAAGACGAAAGTTTGAAGTTCCAATCATGGCCACATTAGCGCTGTTGCTTGTCATGTTGATTGTTTGTATCAACAGGATGTTGGATTGGAAGAGGAGGAGCAGAAGATCAACTTCATCGCCGGTGGCCTCCAAGGTCACCAGACCTAACTCCATGCAATTTTTATCTGTGGGAATACATAAAAGACAGTGTTTTTAACACCCCCCCCCCATAAAATCTGTGACATTGAATTGTTGAAGCTGTGAATTCGATAATAGAGACCACTGATTCGTTTGTGGCAAGAAATGAGCCACCACTTTGATATTTGTCATATAACACATGGTGCTCATATTGAATGCATAAAATAATGAAATTTGAACTTTTCTCTTTCCAGGAACATTGGAATTGTTTCTATTTTTTGTACTTTGGGAGAAATAAATGTTTGAAGTATTCTTTCTTTTTTTCTGAATAACCCTATATTTATTTAACTTTCACAGGGAAAGAACACTATGAGGTTTAATTTAAGGATTAAATTAATGTTTTTATTACCTCACCTCATATCCTTTCTTCTTCTATACTGCAGTTTCGGAGCTTATCTTCATCGTCAGTAGCCTCTAGTCGACCGGTGTTATGTCGCCAAGAAACGACATGACACCGGTCGACTAGGGGCTACTGACGTTAGAGATAAGTTCCGAAACTGCAGTATAGAAGAAAAAGGATATGAGGTGAGGTAATAAAAACATTAATTTAATCCTTAACCCTATATTTACTTGTATTAATTTACACCCTTTGATATATCTTCATATATATAATTCTTCTGTACGTATGTTTGTCACTAGAATCCTCCTAAATGACTGGACCGATTTTGATGACTTTTTTGTGTGTGTCTGATTGGGTCCCTGGATGGTATAGATTCACAATTGGACCCTATAAAAACCATTAGGTGTAGGAGTTCACCTGAAGTGAAAATTTAAAATCGTTCTAGCGGTCACATTTTTCGATCTTTCACAACGAAACTCAGTATATCATATTAAATAAATCGATGTAGGTATTATCCAAAAATGAGCAAAATCTGACAATTAGAAGTTGAGGTTTACTTGAAATCCGAAATTAAAAACGACTGGACCGATTTTGATGGAAATTTTTGTGTATGTTTGAGTGGTTCCCTGGATGGCTTAGATTCACAATTCGACCCTCTAAAACCATTAGGTGTAGGAGTTTACCTGAAGTGAAAATTTAAAAACCATAATTAGTAGTCATAATTTTCGATGTTTCAATATGAAACTCTGTATATTGTCGCTTAAGAAACAATACCACGTAACTAACAAAATGAACATTTTACACGAGAAACAAAAAACTGTTTACTTTTCCCCTTAGAACCTATGCATTGAAACCATTGTATCTATAAGTTTAGCAAGGTCATGGTACAAAATTACACCCCAATCTATGTTAGAACTGAGCGCACTTCTTTCGTGATGCTGACAGTATAAAAATGTCAATTTCACCAAAAGTGTCAGTTATGCGGTATTGTTTCTTAAGCGATGATATACTATTAAAATAAACCAAGGTTGGTTACTGTCCAAAAATGAACAAAATCTGACAATTAGAAGTGGAGATTTACCTGAAATCCGAAATTAAAAACTGACTTTCAACTGCCATGTTTGGCTTGCCTCAATGTCAAAATTTTCGAAATTTCAAAAACTGCAAAAATACACTCTAGAGGGTGTGTCCGGGATTTATAATGCACAATATCCGGTCTAAATCCAAAATTTCAAAATAGTGTTTTCCAAGGTTATAGTCTTAGTGGTTTTCCAAAAAAATGTCAAAATTTTCGAAATTTCAAAAACTGCAAAAATACACTCTAGAGGGTGTGTCCGGGATTTATAATGCAAAAAATCCGGTCTAAATCCAAAATTTCAAAATAGTGTTTTCCAAGGCTATAGTCTTGGTGGTTTTCCAAAAAATGTCAAAATTTTCGAAATTTCAAAAACTGCAAAGATACTATCTAGAGGGTGTGTCCGGGATTTATAATGCAAAAAATCCGGTCTAAATCCAAAATTTCAAAATAGTGTTTTCCAAGGCTATAGTCTTGGTGGTTTTCCAAAAAATGTCAAAATTTTCGAAATTTCAAAAACTGCAAAAATGCTATCTAGAGGGTGTGTCCGGGATTTATAATGCAAAAAATCCGGTCTAAATCCAAAATTTCAAAATAGTGTTTTCCAAGGCTATAGTCTTGGTGGTTTTCCAAAAAATGTCAAAATTTTCGAAATTTCAAAAACTGCAAAAATACTATCTAGAGGGTGTGTCCGGGATTTATAATGCAAAAAATCCGGTCTAAATCCAAAATTTCAAAATAGTGTTTTCCAAGGTGGTTTTCCAAAAAATGTCAAAATTTTCGAAATTTCAAAAACTGCAAAAATACTATCTAGAGGGTGTGTCCGGGATTTATAATGCAAAAAATCCGGTCTAAATCCAAAATTTCAAAATAGTGTTTTCCAAGGCTATAGTCTTGGTGGTTTTCCAAAAAATGTCAAAATTTTCGAAATTTCAAAAACTGCAAAAATACTATCTAGAGGGTGTGTCCGGGATTTATAATGCAAAAAATCCGGTCTAAATCCAAAATTTCAAATTAGTGTTTTCCAAGGCTATAGTCTTGGTGGTTTTCCAAAAAATGTCAAAATTTTCGAAATTTCAAAAACTGCAAAAATACTATCTAGAGGGTGTGTCCGGGATTTATAATGCAAAAAATCCGGTCTAAATCCAAAATTTCAAAATAGTGTTTTCCAAGGCTATAGTCTTGGTGGTTTTCCAAAAAATGTCAAAATTTTCGAAATTTCAAAAACTGCAAAAATACTATCTAGAGTGTGTGTCCGGGATTTATAATGCAAAAAATCCGGTCTAAATCCAAAATTTCAAAATAGTGTTTTCCAAGGCTATAGTCTTGGTGGTTTTCCAAAAAAATGTCAAAATTTTCGAAATTTCAAAAACTGCAAAAATACTATCTAGAGGGTGTGTCCGGGATTTATAATGCAAAAAATCCGGTCTAAATCCAAAATTTCAAAATAGTGTTTTCCAAGGCTATAGTCTTTGTGGTTTTCCAAAAAATGTCAAAATTTTCGAAATTTCAAAAACTGCAAAAATACACTCTAGAGGGTGTGTCCGGTATTTATAATGCAAAAAATCCGGTCTAAATCCAAAATTTCAAAATAGTGTTTTCCAAGGCTATAGTCTTGGTGGTTTTCCAAAAAATGTCAAAATTTTCGAAATTTCAAAAACTGCAAAAATACTATCTAGAGGGTGTGTCCGGGATTTATAATGCAAAAAATCCGGTCTAAATCCAAAATTTCAAAATAGTGTTTTCCAAGGCTATAGTCTTGGTGGTTTTCCAAAAAATGTCAAAATTTTCGAAATTTCAAAAACTGCAAAAATACACTCTAGAGGGTGTGTCCGGGATTTATAATGCAAAAAATCCGGTCTAAATCCAAAATTTCAAAATAATGTTTTCCAAGGTTATAGTCTTGGTGGTTTTCCAAAAAATGTCAAAATTTTCGAAATTTCAAAAACTGCAAAAATACTATCTAGAGGGTGTGTCCGGGATTTATAATGCAAAAAATCCGGTCTAAATCCAAAATTTCAAAATAGTGTTTTCCAAGGCTATAGTCTTGGTGGTTTTCCAAAAAATGTCAAAATTTTCGAAATTTCAAAAACTGCAAAAATACTATCTAGAGGGTGTGTCCGGGATTTATAATGCAAAAAATCCGGTCTAAATCCAAAATTTCAAAATAGTGTTTTCCAAGGCTATAGTCTTGGTGGTTCTCCAAAAAATGTCAAAATTTTCGAAATTTCAAAAACTGCAAAAATACTATCTAGAGAGTGTGTCCGGGATTTATAATGCAAAAAATCCGGTCTAAATCCAAAATTTCAAAATAGTGTTTTCCAAGGCTATAGTCTTGGTGGTTTTCCAAAAAATGTCAAAATTTTCGAAATTTCAAAAACTGCAAAAATACTATCTAGAGGGTGTGTCCGGGATTTATAATGCAAAAAATCCGGTCTAAATCCAAAATTTCAAAATAGTGTTTTCCAAGGCTATAGTCTTGGTGGTTTTCCAAAAAATGTCAAAATTTTCGAAATTTCAAAAACTGCAAAAATACTATCTAGAGGGTGTGTCCGGGATTTATAATGCAAAAAATCCGGTCTAAATCCAAAATTTCAAAATAGTGTTTTCCAAGGCTATAGTCTTGGTGGTTTTCCAAAAAATGTCAAAATTTTCGAAATTTCAAAAACTGCAAAAATACTATCTAGAGGGTGTGTCCGGGATTTATAATGCAAAAAATCCGGTCTAAATCCAAAATTTCAAAATAGTGTTTTCCAAGGCTATAGTCTTGGTGGTTTTCCAAAAAATGTCAAAATTTTCGAAATTTCAAAAACTGCAAAAATACTATCTAGAGGGTGTGTCCGGGATTTATAATGCAAAAAATCCGGTCTAAATCCAAAATTTCAAAATAGTGTTTTCCAAGGCTATATAGTCTTGGTGGTTTTCCAAAAAATGTCAAAATTTTCGAAATTTCAAAAACTGCAAAAATACTATCTAGAGGGTGTGTCCGGGATTTATAATGCAAAAAATCCGGTCTAAATCCAAAATTTCAAAATAGTGTTTTCCAAGGCTATAGTCTTGGTGGTTTTTCCAAAAAATGTCAAAATTTTCGAAATTTCAAAAACTGCAAAAATACTATCTAGAGGGTGTGTCCGGGATTTATAATGCAAAAAATCCGGTCTAAATCCAAAATTTCAAAATAGTGTTTTCCAAGGCTATAGTCTTGGTGTGTTTCCAAAAAATGTCAAAATTTTCGAAATTTCAAAAACTGCAAAAATACTATCTAGAGGGTGTGTCCGGGATTTATAATGCAAAAAATCCGGTCTAAATCCAAAATTTCAAAATAGTGTTTTCCAAGGCTATAGTCTTGGTGGTTTTCCAAAAAATGTCAAAATTTTCGAAATTTCAAAAACTGCAAAAATACTATCTAGAGGGTGTGTCCGGGATTTATAATGCAAAAAATCCGGTCTAAATCCAAAATTTCAAAATAGTGTTTTCCAAGGCTATAGTCTTGGTGGTTTTCCAAAAAATGTCAAAATTTTCGAAATTTCAAAAACTGCAAAAATACTATCTAGAGGGTGTGTCCGGGATTTATAATGCAAAAAATCCGGTCTAAATCCAAAATTTCAAAATAGTGTTTTCCAAGGCTATAGTCTTGGTGGTTTTCCAAAAAATGTCAAAATTTTCGAAATTTCAAAAACTGCAAAAATACTATCTAGAGGGTGTGTCCGGGATTTATAATGCAAAAAATCCGGTCTAAATCCAAAATTTCAAAATAGTGTTTTCCAAGGCTATAGTCTTGGTGGTTTTCCAAAAAATGTCAAAATTTTCGAAATTTCAAAAACTGCAAAAATACTATCTAGAGGGTGTGTCCGGGATTTATAATGCAAAAAATCCGGTCTAAATCCAAAATTTCAAAATAGTGTTTTCCAAGGCTATAGTCTTGGTGGTTTTCCAAAAAATGTCAAAATTTTCGAAATTTCAAAAACTGCAAAAATACTATCTAGAGGATGTGTCCGGGATTTATAATGCAAAAAATCCGGTCTAAATCCAAAATTTCAAAATAGTGTTTTCCAAGGTTATAAATAGTCTTGGTGGTTTTCCAAAAAATGTCAAAATTTTCGAAATTTCAAAAACTGCAAAAATACTATCTAGAGGGTGTGTCCGGGATTTATAATGCAAAAAATCCGGTCTAAATCCAAAATTTCAAAATAGTGTTTTCCAAGGCTATAGTCTTGGTGGTTTTCCAAAAAATGTCAAAATTTTCGAAATTTCAAAAACTGCAAAAAATACTATCTAGAGGGTGTGTCCGGGATTTATAATGCAAAAAATCCGGTCTAAATCCAAAATTTCAAAATAGTGTTTTCCAAGGCTATAGTCTTGGTGGTTTTCCAAAAAATGTCAAAATTTTCGAAATTTCAAAAACTGCAAAAATACTATCTAGAGGGTGTGTCCGGGATTTATAATGCAAAAAATCCGGTCTAAATCCAAAATTTCAAAATAGTGTTTTCCAAGGCTATAGTCTTGGTGTTTTTCCAAAAAATGTCAAAATTTTCGAAATTTCAAAAACTGCAAAAATACTATCTAGAGGGTGTGTCCGGGATTTATAATGCAAAAAATCCGGTCTAAATCCAAAATTTCAAAATAGTGTTTTCCAAGGCTATAGTCTTGGTGGTTTTCCAAAAAATGTCAAAATTTTCGAAATTTCAAAAACTGCAAAAATACTATCTAGAGGGTGTGTCCGGGATTTATAATGCAAAAAATCCGGTCTAAATCCAAAATTTCAAAATAGTGTTTTCCAAGGCTATAGTCTTGGTGGTTTTCCAAAAAATGTCAAAATTTTCGAAATTTCAAAAACTGCAAAAATACTATCTAGAGGGTGTGTCCGGGATTTATAATGCAAAAAATCCGGTCTAAATCCAAAATTTCAAAATAGTGTTTTCCAAGGCTATAGTCTTGGTGGTTTTCCAAAAATGTCAAAATTTTCGAAATTTCAAAAACTGCAAAAATACTATCTAGAGGGTGTGTCCGGGATTTATAATGCAAAAAATCCGGTCTAAATCCAAAATTTCAAAATAGTGTTTTCCAAGGCTATAGTCTTGGTGGTTTCCAAAAAATGTCAAAATTTTCGAAATTTCAAAAACTGCAAAAATACTATCTAGAGGGTGTGTCCGGGATTTATAATGCAAAAAATCCGGTCTAAATCCAAAATTTCAAAATAATGTTTTCCAAGGTTATAGTCTTGGTGGTTTTCCAAAAAATGTCAAAATTTTCGAAATTTCAAAAACTGCAAAAATACTATCTAGAGGGTGTGTCCGGGATTTATAATGCAAAAAATCCGGTCTAAATCCAAAATTTCAAAATAGTGTTTTCCAAGGTTATAGTCTTGGTGGTTTTCCAAAAAATGTCAAAATTTTCGAAATTTCAAAAACTGCAAAAATACTATCTAGAGGGTGTGTCCGGGATTTATAATGCAAAAAATCCGGTCTAAATCCAAAATTTCAAAATAGTGTTTTCCAAGGCTATAGTCTTGGTGGTTTTCCAAAAAATGTCAAAATTTTCGAAATTTCAAAAACTGCAAAAATACTATCTAGAGGGTGTGTCCGGGATTTATAATGCAAAAAATCCGGTCTAAATCCAAAATTTCAAAATAGTGTTTTCCAAGGCTATAGTCTTGGTGGTTTTCCAAAAAATGTCAAAATTTTCGAAATTTCAAAAACTGCAAAAATACTATCTAGAGGGTGTGTCCGGGATTTATAATGCAAAAAATCCGGTCTAAATCCAAAATTTCAAAATAGTGTTTTCCAAGGCTATAGTCTTGGTGGTTTTCCAAAAAATGTCAAAATTTTCGAAATTTCAAAAACTGCAAAAATACTATCTAGAGGGTGTGTCCGGGATTTATAATGCAAAAAATCCGGTCTAAATCCAAAATTTCAAAATAGTGTTTTCCAAGGCTATAGTCTTGGTGGTTTTCCAAAAAAATGTCAAAATTTTCGAAATTTCAAAAACTGCAAAAATACTATCTAGAGGATGTGTCCGGGATTTATAATGCAAAAAATCCGGTCTAAATCCAAAATTTCAAAATAGTGTTTTCCAAGGCTATAGTCTTGGTGGTTTTCCAAAAAATGTCAAAATTTTCGAAATTTCAAAAACTGCAAAAATACTATCTAGAGGGTTGTGTCCGGGATTTATAATGCAAAAAATCCGGTCTAAATCCAAAATTTCAAAATAGTGTTTTCCAAGGCTATAGTCTTGGTGGTTTTCCAAAAAATGTCAAAATTTTCGAAATTTCAAAAACTGCAAAAATACTATCTAGAGGGTGTGTCCGGGATTTATAATGCAAAAAATTCCGGTCTAAATCCAAAATTTCAAAATAGTGTTTTCCAAGGCTATAGTCTTGGTGGTTTTCCAAAAAATGTCAAAATTTTCGAAATTTCAAAAACTGCAAAAATACTATCTAGAGGGTGTGTCCGGGATTTATAATGCAAAAAATCCGGTCTAAATCCAAAATTTCAAAATAGTGTTTTCCAAGGCTATAGTCTTGGTGGTTTTCCAAAAAATGTCAAAATTTTCGAAATTTCAAAAACTGCAAAAATACTATCTAGAGGGTGTGTCCGGGATTTATAATGCAAAAAATCCGGTCTAAATCCAAAATTTCAAAATAGTGTTTTCCAAGGCTATAGTCTTGGTGGTTTTCCAAAAAATGTCAAAATTTTGAAAATTTCAAAAACTGCAAAAATACTATCTAGAGGGTGTGTCCGGGATTTATAATGCAAAAAATCCGGTCTAAATCCAAAATTTCAAAATAGTGTTTTCCAAGGCTATAGTCTTGGTGGTTTTCCAAAAAAAATGTCAAAATTTTACGAAATTTCAAAAACTGCAAAAATACTATCTAGAGGGTGTGTCCGGGATTTATAATGCAAAAAATCCGGTCTAAATCCAAAATTTCAAAATAGTGTTTTCCAAGGCTATAGTCTTGGTGGTTTTCCAAAAAATGTCAAAATTTTCGAAATTTCAAAAACTGCAAAAATACTATCTAGAGGGTGTGTCCGGGATTTATAATGCAAAAAATCCGGTCTAAATCCAAAATTTCAAAATAGTGTTTTCCAAAGCTATAGTCTTGGTGGTTTTCCAAAAAATGTCAAAATTTTCGAAATTTCAAAAACTGCAAAAATACTATCTAGAGGGTGTGTCCGGGATTTATAATGCAAAAAATCCGGTCTAAATCCAAAATTTCAAAATAGTGTTTTCCAAGGCTATAGTCTTGCTGGTTTTCCAAAAAATGTCAAAATTTTCGAAATTTCAAAAACTGCAAAAATACTATCTAGAGGGTGTGTCCGGGATTTATAATGCAAAAAATCCGGTCTAAATCCAAAATTTCAAAATAGTGTTTTCCAAGGTAATAAATAGTCTTGGTGGTTTTCCAAAAAATGTCAAAATTTTCGAAATTTCAAAAACTGCAAAAATACTATCTAGAGGGTGTGTCCGGGATTTATAATGCAAAAAATCCGGTCTAAATCCAAAATTTCAAAATAGTTGTTTTCCAAGGTGTTATAGTCTTGGTGGTTTTCCAAAAAATGTCAAAATTTTCGAAATTTCAAAAACTGCAAAAATACACTCTAGAGGGTGTGTCCGGGATTTATAATGCAAAAAATCCGGTCTAAATCCAAAATTCAAAATAGTGTTTTCCAAGGCTATAGTCTTGGTGGTTTTCCAAAAAATGTCAAAATTTTCGAAATTTCAAAAACTTGCAAAAGATACATTCTAGAGGGGTGTCCGGGATTTATAATGC